>OX421974.1:113780896-114380896 GCA_949128135.1 Parasteatoda lunata | reverse complement strand
GCATGGCACTCTAAATCAACTTTGCGTTTTTAGTAGCTTTTCTGGGGTCGAAAATTTTTACAAATAAGTCAGAATAGCACTAGCCATTTTATAAATTTAATAATTTCTCCATTATTTACAATGACATATGTGTGCAATTTTTCCATGCCCAATAAATGTTAGAGCTCGCACCGGCAGAAAAATCCACTCGTTGGAGCTTGAAATGCGCAGTCTGCCACATGTGACGCACAATTCACCTATAGTAGATTCCTTATGTCTGCTCTTCGAGAAAGAAAGACCCTCATTGGAGCCAATCTGCGACTATTATCTAAAAAACTTCTGCTTTCAACATTTTACCAATTGAAGCTGTCTGTGCTAACTATTTCCTTCAATTTATGCTTTGTAGAATAAAAATAAAGAAAGTGAAAAGGCCATCAAAAATTTGTTAAAAAAGAAAGAACAAAAAAAAAAAAACTTTAAACAAAGTAGACAAGAAAATGGATGTATAATGTATATATTGTTTATATTCGTCATAAATCGGCGAGTTAAAATTCTATCCACGGGTCAGATAAAATCTTTCTGCGGGCCACAGTTGGTCCGCGGGCCCTCTTTGCCCATCCCTGATTTACAGTATAATAGTAAACGCATCGCATATCCTTAACCTTGATACCGCTATCATTAAATAAATGGAATAAGCTTAGATAAATAATAAAAGTTAATTTTTTTCTCGTTTTAATTTTCAAGGAATAATATGTTTCGATCAAGCAGATTTCATTCTGGAAATAGCGAAATTATTGAGAAAGTTCCTTGGAGCAATATTATGCTTGAAACGTTGCTGCCTAAGGCACGTGATGTCGCCGAATAGTGGTACCACGAGGTAAGTCTGGTCAGTGTTGAAAATAAGAACACTATGTTATCATCTGAATCACTTTATTTGCTGGAACTGCACATTTCAAAGGCACAACATCAATTTGTAGGAGCACTGGAAAAACCCCCATCTCACGAGGATGAAACACAGTACACGTGTCTCCTTCTCTGCATGCTCGGCTGAATATTTCTCAAGAAAATCAATATATAAGAATTTTGACTATATCCTAATTATTAGATTCGCATAAGATGCGCAATCTTAATAATCTATGGACAATCATAAAAATTGGAAAAAACAAGCACGCAAAGAAGGAAAGAAAATACTTAATCTTCGAGCGTAAACACACTTCGAATGATAGCGTCCATCCGGGTAACCGGCTTAGCAAAACTCACGGTTGCAGTTAAAACAAACTAGGTGCAAGGCATCGTTACAAAAGTAACATTTTAAATTTAGATGAGTGCAAAACTGTTAAAATTTGGGTGTGTTGTGATAGCATCATCACAATGCTTACCATCTTTTGACGAAAGATAGGAAAAATTGGTTCTCACAGTTTCTGTAAAAAGTATGTTAGCCTTCTTGCCGCGTTTTTTTTCATTATCAAAATAACTTCGGAAATTGTGTATTTTTTATTGCATTTATTTAAATCAGATAATTCTAAAATTGGCACGGCGTCAGAATATTCTTACAAATTTCAATTTTTAGTATTTCCTGCTTAACAAAATAAGGCATTTTCCTGATAACAAATTATGCAACAATAATATCTTGGGAATCGTGCTAAAGTTAAAAATTAAACAAAATAGTTTAGTATATCATTCGGAAAAAATCTACATGGTATCATAAAGAAAGAGTAAAAGATATAATGAAATAATTAGTTGGATAGTTCTGTGAATCACACGTGGTCAGATAAATAAAAATTTAATTTCACAACTAAGATATTAGGATGACAATTAAGATACTGAGATATTTTAAGACGCTTAAAAATTTTGGCTATACGTATTCGACCGCTTTTTATGTTCGGTATCTTCATACTCTTTGTAGTGACTTATAAAATATCAACACTATTTTAGATATTCTATGTTGAAGTCACAAGAAACAAAAGAAAAAAAAAGGACTATCAATAATTTATATTCTTTTTTCGAAAGAAAAAAATAGTATGCTTAGAAAATAATCAGCTGTTTTGCATCAAATAATTTTAAACAGCGGAATGTTTTTAGTTTCTTAACAAGGTTTTATTCTTAGCTAGCAGACAGTAACTATTTAAAAAACACTTGACAAAAATTTAAAAAGGAATTTTACTTTAAAGAAAACCTAAATTAAAGTATTAAAAAAATTGATTAGTATATTAATGAAGAAATAATATACGTAGTAGGGTAAAGAATAAGATTTTTACAAATGTTAAAATATACTTAAATTGTTGGTAAAAATAGTTCTGCGAAACACTCCCGGACAGTTAATTAATAGTTAGCACTAAACATTATTAATTCTTAACTAATACAATTTATTTATTTTAACAGTTATAGATATTTCGTGAATTAAACATAATAACAATACTTTAAATCTAAAAACAATACTAACAATACTTTTATAAAGTGTAATGAAATAACATAAATTTCTTTAATTCGCTATTCAATATTTTTTTTAAAATACTGAAATACTTACCGAATTCTCGCTAATTAAAGTTAAAAATGCAGGTAAGAGATTTATTTCACGATTGTTGAGTTCACGCTGCTTCTGAATCATATTTAGGTGGTTTAAAAATAATAAAGCTAAACTTAATGTCAGTTTGTCCCAAATTGTAGTTGTCAAAACTTTATTTCTTGAATAAAAGCCTAAATATATGCATATTTATTTTAGCTTTTCAAATAAAATTATCTTCGTTGAAAATCATACAAAATCCATGATAACAAACAAATTCTGAGCACAAAAATCATTGAATATCCTCTTTTATAAATGAGTTAGAGCCAAATAAGTATTCTCTAAGTAATTTTATAAGGTTTGTCTTTATAAACATAATAAATAACACACACACACACACACACACACACACACACACACATATATATATATATATATATATATATATATATATATATATATATATATATATATATATATATATATATATATATATATATATATATATATATATATATATATATATATAATATATATATATATATATATATATATGTATATATATATATAATATATATATATATATATATATATATATAATATATATATATATATATAATATATATATATATATATATATAATATATATATATATATATATATATATATATATATATATATATATATATATATATATATATATATATATATATATATATATATATATGTGTGTGTGTGCGTGTGTGTGTGTGTGTGTGTGCGTGTGTGTGTGTAATAACGGAGCAAAACCCCGTTATTAATATGGGAAAATTAGTCCCAATATCAGATGAATAATGAGTCCAGATTCTGCATAGCTGTTTATTAATTAAAAGATGGTGAAGTAACAGTTTCCTCCCCTCTCCGACTGGAGGGGGAGAGACACTTTTCTCGTCAGATCTGACGGAGTTTAGCTAGCACAAGTAAAACACAAAAAGCCACGCAAAAACCATCGGTCCTGCGTTTTATAGGATAATTAAAAGTGTGAAAAGGTCAGTCATATTGCATTCCTTGTATTCCTACGCATCATCGCAAATAATTTAATATTCATAGAAAATCGTTTAATCTTTCCTTATATGGAAGTGAAAGATCTTAAAATAACTCCTCTTTTGAAACATATATCTAATTATAATTCATTGGCTTGTTTACAGCCTTGAAGTCCCAAAATAGAATATCTGTACTTTAATTTTTTAACTAAGACATTTTATGAAAATGAATAAGTTTCAATGCTTTTATTAATACAAAAGTATTTTTATAACTTTTGTATTACATATATATATATATATATATATATATAAAAGTTTCTCTCTCGCTTATCTCATTTATCCCCTTCCTTATTAAATCTAATGCACGTTGATGGGCCGTTTTTTTACAACTTACTAAAAGGAGGGTACTGAACAATTTGCTGCTGAATGAATCTTTCAAAATTAAAAGATAAAACCTGATTTTTACTGTACTAAATATAATTTTCCGTCATCCTCCTAGACACTGCCTAAAACGCAAAATTTATTACTAAAATTTCTTTTTTTTTAATGTTTAAGCTTCTATTGCCCTAGTAACCGAACAGAGTGCTCGTTAAACAACTAAAATTTAGATATTTAGATAAATTGAAATTTTATTTATAAATTAGTAACTTAATAATTTTAAGCAGTCGAGGCTTTTATGCATAGGGACGTAATACATTTTTTTATAATTAACATCTGAAGTACAATGAATTGTTACGTCATTTAGGTGGGAATTATTGATGGGTGATTGTACGAAAATTATTAGAAATTAAATCAAAGATAATACTCAGAGACGTAATATTCCACTCATTAAAATTTGATCAATTGCATTTTATGAATGATAGATTACTGTTTGATTAGCTTAAAGGTTAAGTTTACATTCCATTACTCTTCTATTAAATGAATATAATGTAATAACAAGCTAATAATTAAACTTTCTCAGATAAATGTATATTGTTTACAAAGTGGAAGTGAACAATGTATATTCAATGATGACCCATTTATAAGTGCTCGAAATGTATACAAAGCATGCATTTATGATTATACTATACTAAAATGTAATAATCGAATTTTGTCATATCGTGAATATATTGTGTGTATAACAAATTATGTTCGTCAATATTATTTATCTGTTTTACTCTAACAAAGCTATGACACAAGTTAGGTATTTTTTAATTGACGTCTGAATATGAATCCTTGCTCAATTGAATAGAACTGTTTAATAAGAATATTTACTCACTAGTATTCAGTTTTCAAGTTGAAAGCACTTCCTCAAGTTTTTTAACAGTTATTTGAGTTAACTTTGTATCACAAAATTAGGACAAATAACGTTAAGGTTCAAGTTAAAAGATAAGAGACACTGCGTGAAATACATTTCGGTGCTTTTTCTGCGTGTAATATATTAAAAGATTGGTAAACTTATAAAATATTTACGCTCACTGAATCTTAGTGGACCCTATTTTATTAACATACATACTTTAAAATATTAAACAATGATTAATGATATATTAATTGCGAATTTCGTCATTAAAAAAATCCTTTATTAAAAGTAGTTTCTTTTTTTATTTTTAAAATAATATATTTTAGACAGATAAATTTTACAAATAAATATATCATTTAGGTATACAATTTGTTAAATTGAATGAAATTTAAAGCCTCATTTCATATTTTTAAGGAAAATATGAATGCAGGTCTTTCTAGGTTTTAACAAATGTGAAATTATGTTTGACCCTTTAAGAGACTATTAATTTCTTATAATGAAATATATTATTAAAATATTTTTAAAATTGAAATTGATTTCAAAAAGAAATTTTTTTTAACTTATTAGAAAAAAATAAGAAGACACTGTTGTTTATATTATTGTTTTACTCAAAACTTTTCCTTGATGCTAAAAGTTATAATAAAACTGGCAAAGGTCTTCTGAGTAACACAATTCATACCGGCTAGTTGAAAAAAACGCAGAAACGAGATTAAATAACAGTTTATATCATATTATTAATAATTCAATTGTAGAATAATTGGTTATGATCATAGTAATGGAAATATTGTATATAGATAGCTTCCTTGCTTTCCATTCATAACTTTTCTATATTTGAAAAACGATATGTTTCTGCCATTTATACTTTCTTTTCAGTCTTTGCATTAAACATCTAAAGGAAAAGGCGAGAATAAAAGTACAACAGAACGCATATCGAGAAAAAGTATATTTTTTTATAAGATAATATCTTTCCGAAGTGCCCATGTTCTTGAGAACATAAGAATAACAAGTTTTCATATTAAGCAGATGGTTCTGACATGATACCTTTCACGGCTTTCAGTTTTTATGGATCACCTACTTTGCTTCAGATGAAATCATTTTGGATATTGTTAGTTCACACATTGTGAGAGTAGTCGATCACATATTCTTACAAACACTAACTATGTATCATTAGCTAAATATTTCACGGAAAAAACTTTTTGAGAAAGGGGGTACTTAGAAAGTTTTTCCTAACTGTTGAAAACACACCAAACTTTGTTAAATGCGTTGGGCCAATATCAAACTTTCCGTTGATTGCTTTTGTATTTTGTGTAATTAAATTTCTGAATTCCTTTATTTCGAGATAAGGAATTGTTTTATCTCAGATAACACATTACAACATGAGGATTTCACTTTAGATGAAAACTTTTGTTTCTCTTATAATTTTAGTTGAAAATAGCAAATTTAGCATTACTTTATGTTTACTATGCATATTTTTCTAAAAAACTATATTTTAAACTGGCTAGTTCTCAGGTTTTAACTGCACACAATAGTCAAAGGAAATGCTCCCTCCATAACGAAAACATCATGGCTAAGTCAGCGACCATTTTAACGATTCTAGTCACGTTGATGAAATTTTGATTGACCAAAGCTGTACCTGAATTTTGGAGATTCTAACTGCATCAAAATTAAAGATATCAGAGAAGTCATTAGAAGCTTGGTGACTTTCTCCCTAACAAAGATGGCACACCACGGGCCATTTTACTTTTGATTTATGAATCAAGCGCTTTTTGTCTATACAGAATTAAGTAGTTTCATCAAAAGAATGGATAGAAACTTTCAAATTTTTTAAACAATATATTTTATGCAAGTTACTTTTATGTTTTTTCTATGCAGACAAGTTATATTGTTTATAATATTTGGTGTAAGATCTTAAATGAATTCATACGGTTCTCGTACGGTCCTTGAATATTAAATAAAATGAATAAAATAACAAAATGAAATCATACGGTCATTATATATATATTAGTTGTTGTAGTTGTTGTTTATTTACGTCGCAATAGAGCTGTAGCTATTGGCAACCGTGTGAGAAACATCCCTGAGGTTGATCCGAAGACATGCCATCAGAATTTTGATCCTCTGCAGAGGGGATGATACCCCCGCTTCGGTAGCCCGACTGCCTGTACGCGAAGTCGAGCAATTTACGGTAGAACAGTTTAACGAGGACCAATACCGCACACCCTCAGTCCCTACGCAGACTGATCCAAGTGGTCAGTCCACCCGTCACACTGACCGCGACCAGTGATGCTTGACTTCGGTGATCTGCTGGGAACCGTGTCTTAAAGATCAGTCCACTTATATATATATTAATAAAATGAATGCGCACGATACGGTAGCAATACAAACTGAGGCGTAACTTAAACTACGATTATTAAACATCATTTCATTAGTATTTGAGAAATGCTGATTAAATTCAATCTTGAGGTATCTTTTGACATTGTCGATTACTCCTCTCCCCACATTGGTAATATAAACTTGCCTACCTCGAAAGTTACTCCCACTTCAATTAGAGCACGCCTACTTCGATGGATGGTCCACATTGAACAGTTGACTTGTTATTTGTGACTGCGTTATCGTCCTCTTTGCATGATGTTGCTTCTCAATCTTATTTACACATAACAGAATCCTGCACACACTCAACTGCTAATAGCGCTCAAAATTTGATGAACTTAATACAACTTTCCCGGTTTTTCACAAATACGACAACTAGTAGTATGCTCTCCTGGAATTCTATCCCTGATAAAATTCTGGCTGGGGAGTGTGGCGGCGTAACTACCACAACGATTGTTAAACATCAAATCACTAATATATAAGACATGCCAACTCAACTCACTCATGAGGTACTTTTTGATCGACGAAGGTTGACATTGTCGATTACTCCTCTCCCCACAAAATTACGACTGATGTTATACATTTCAGATTATTTGTTACAAAACTTATTGACAGATTTCAACAGAAAATGGGCTAAAACCATCAATATAATGATCATGAATGTTAAAATTTCGTGTAAAGTAACATTTTTACGAACACCTTTTCGTTAAACCTTTTCATTAGACATAAAATAAATGAATGACGTTAATTGCTTGGAAAATAAGCTTATTATTCCATCTTCGTGGAAATGGTGAATAATTTCAATCATTCCATAAAAATGGTTTGCTTTCACGAGTTTTTTAGTGAAACCTTTATCTACTTTTTTTAACAGTGTATTGGAAAACTAACTAAAAAGCATGGTAGTTTTTAATGAAGTGCTTTAATAATGATTTCGGTAAAATTAAGAATAAAATAATGTTTTATAATATGTGTTAAACTCTAGTAAACACGATAAAAGTTTTGTCATGATGCTTTAGAGAATTGGATAAGTACCATTTAGTGGGTTAAATTTACTTTTCAGTTTTATATTTTCACTAAAGGTGTAGTAATAAGTTCCGTAATTTTGAAAACCAGAATTATATTTTGGTTTTGTAACCAGGTTCTTTATTTTTTTACCAGAAATATTTTCAACATACAGTGAGCGGCTATTCCACTGCGGATATAATCGTGTGAGCTGATGAGGAGATCATATCTTTTCATTATTTTTGTTTTCCAGTTTCTCAATATATATTTAAAAAATGTTTTATATATTTTTTTTAAAAATATTTTATTTTAATAATTTTTCTCCTTTTTTCATTAATCTTTATTATGTTCCTTGTTTTCTCTATATTTTTTAACTTATTTTATGAGTTCTATATACTTGCAGTTTAAAAGCAGTAAATATTTAATTTTCTTAATATCCTTCTTCCATTCCAATTTTCTTAATATCCTTATTTATCTTTTTTCTTTTTATCCTTTTTGTTTTAATTGTGCTATACACCGAAGAGCCATGACATTATGACCACCCTGCTAATAACATGTAGGACCACCTTTAGCCCTCGTAACTGCTGGCACCCGCCGTGACATTGATTCCACAAGGTGCTGATAGGTAGTCTGGGGTATCTGGTACCAAGCGCTCAACAACTGGTCCTGCAATTCCCTCACATTGCGAGGGAGTAGCGTGGCAGCACGAATTTGGTTTTCCAAGTAGGACCACAAATGCTCTATTGGATTAAAGTCAGGTGAATTTGGGAGCCTAGTCATGACTTGAAAGTCTATGGAATGTTCCTCGAACCAATCCATGACGATTTGACCCTTATGACATGGTGCATCATCCTGTTGGTAAATAACATCCCCCGCAGGAAAAACTTTTGCCATTAATGGGTAAACCTGGTCAAGTAGATTACAGACGTCAGGGATTGCTCTATGAGGATTATGGGTCCTAATGTGCCCCATGAAAACATTGTTCCTGGGCGAGAAACCATGAAAACCTGGACGAGCCCATTGTTATAGATGGAGGATGGTCATAATGTAATGGCTCTTCGGTGTATATATATATATTATATATATATATATATATATATATATATATATATATATCACTCCACTTGAGTGCTATTTCACTTTTTCATCTAGAAAAAAGAAGCCTTCTCATCTTGAGTGAAAAAATTTCACTCAAACTTGAGTGATTTTCAATCGTGATTATATATCACCCTTGATTGGATCCTTTCAACTTGAATTTATGTGAATTTCAATCATTTTTCATTCATAATTAGCATCATTTAAGTGAATATGTTTTACTATCATTATTATCATTATGTCATACTATCATTATTTATCCTTTTTACTTAAATGTCATTTAAATCACATTTGAATTAAATTGATCCTTTTCCGACTATTCACTGAATCTTTGAATACCTATCATAAATAAGAAAAAATATTTTTAGCATTTGTAATAGAAATAATTTATCGGCATTCATTTATTTTAAATTTCATCAATTGTTTGCTCGGTAATTAATAAGTTTTTTTTTAAATTTTAAAACTAAACAGTGATAGTTGATAAAAAAAAAGTGAAAGCTTAGTAATCCATCTGTATTTAAGAATAAGCTGAATGTAATTGCAAGATAATACTCTTTAGAGATCGAAAGCTTTGTGATCGACTTCAGTACAAAATTTTAGGAATTTGTAACTTTTTGTAATGAAACAAAAATTTTATTAGCAGTTTACATAATTTTTCATTTTATTTAGCTAGTCAAATATTAATTAAAGTGACTTCATTTGTACGTTAAATCGTACTTAGCCATTTCCCTCCTAGTTATTGGGAACATAACTTTGATAATTCTTCTACATTCCATTTTATTTGGATGGTAACTTTTCTAGTTATTACTTTATTTATAAAAGATTTGCTAAAATATGCCTAACAATGTTTTTAGATATTGGTGAAAGGCAAGAGCGTAACATCTTTTTAACTGTGAACCCACTCAATTTCAGAAAAAAAAATTACCTAACTTTTCCAGGTAAATTACAACTAAAATCAAGACCATATTTTATCTATGTCATTAAATTTTTCATCAGAAAAATTTTATGATTTTATTTGTAACGGCAAATATTAGATTTTCTGTGCAAAAAATATATCATTAAATGAGGATGGGAACATTTCAGTTTGACTAAAATGTAAACTTTTTGCAACAAATAATTGTAATAGATTTAGAATTGTTTAACTCGATTCTCAATCACTAACTACTGTTACCGACAATTTTAAGACCGGTTATTTTCCAGATATAACACAGGAATTCTTCAGCATTTTGTGAAAAAAATTGCTACTTGCCCTGACTATTCCCTGATTTTTGGAGCTAAATTGAAATTCCCTGACAATGTCAGGCTTTCCCTGTTTTAATCGTTCATTTGTTTAATTGTAATTTGCAAATAAACTAAACGCAATTTAATTTTAAAAAAACATAATCCCATCTTTGGTAATTTTTAACTTGCTCTTATATAACGTTATATGCATGTGTAACCCAACTCTAAAAATCACTTTAAGTCATCTATGATAATTATTGAAAACATGTAACTATCATGTCAGCAAAATTATGCAGGTCTTAGTTTTTAATTCAGTACCACTTTATAAAATGTCTTCTCGAAATGGAGCAGTCAGGGATCCTTGCAAAAAGAATTGGTGCCTGAAAGCTATGATACAACTGCAAAGGGTTAAGACTTTTAACATAAAATGTGAGAATGCATTAGTGAATAAGACAACTAAATTACAGAAAAAAAAATATTTTATTGTATATGTTTTCTCATACATATATTCTTTGTGTGTTTACTCTAGATAGTAGAATATTTAAGTTTTTTATAGTGGTTTTAGAAACACCTTTTTCAGCTCATAGAGCATCAACTGAAAAAACAAGAAGAACATAGAGCTTGATTTACTGTACATTACATTAAAAACAAAGTGACTCTTAAACAAAAGGTCAATTGCTCTTATGGAGCAAGGGTCTACATCTACAATCATCTTATCCAATATAAGAAAAAAATTCAAATCCTCTGTTTTCTTTTCCATTTTACAGATGAGCTGGGCAGTCAATTTTATTTAGCTCCTCATCAAAATTAACATTTTCCTGAAAGAAAAAAACATTTATACATTATGTAGAAAATTTTCAAAACATTAATACTAATTTTGGTACATTCTTTTTCTAATAAACTGACAAATTAATGCTTTTTCCTCCTTTCGCACATGTAAAATACAAACTGTTTCCGTTAAAAATTCGAAATACTTTAAAAATCTTAAGCATTTTTGTAAACTTGTAAAAGGCTTTTACAGCATATCTTTTATTCAAAAAATAAATTATAAAATAAAATTTATATCATTATTAAAATTCAAAAATCAAACAAGACAATAACTCAGAAAATGCATTTTATATACATCACATTATTTACTCCTTTCACTTTAGTATATAAAACACACTATTGTTTATTTATTTATTTCTGTTTAACTCACTGAGCGTCCCTCCCCCGTCACTGAGATGGGTAAAAAGATTAAATCTGCAGACACACATTTCAAAAAAGTTGACTCAGTAAAAAAAAAAAAATTTTTTTAAGCTATAACTTTAAAAATATTCAATCAAATTTAAAAATATTTTGTTTTAAAACTAAATGTTTTAAAAAAATTTGCTTTAAAATTTGAAAAAGAAATCGTTTAAAACTGCTCAAAATATAAGTAATTAAAGTTGTTCTTTTAAACAGGGCATGAGCGGAAAAAATTTAAAAACAACTTTCATATTTTTTTTAAAGAGGAAATTGTCCAAATTTTAATTTATTTTCAAAGTAATGAGAAAGAGAGTACTCTTTGATTTGACAAAAATTCATTTATAATACTACAAATTTTAAAGTTAATTTTATCATGATTCAGTTTTTTTTCTTGATTCATCTTGAATTTAAAACCTTTTTAAGTTATTGAAATGAATTTTTAAAAAAGGGCTCTGTTGTCTCAATCATATGTAACATATGATATAACCGTAGTGGTAATTCTTCAGTCACGAAATATTTCATTTCTATGTATAGTCAAAATAACTGTACTATTAAAAACCTAGAAGTGTCACATTTATAGTTTTGCCCCTTCACTTTTATATAAACTATTAAATATGCTCACCCCAGGAAATCTTACTACACATTCTGAAGGGAACTTGTTCTGAATCTGAATCTGTGAGAACTGGAATATAAGAACAAAATTATTTTAATAAATGATATAAAATACAGAGAATCTATAAATGGAGTTTGACAGCCATAGCGCTCAGCGTGCTTGACTGTGAAACCAGTGGCCGCTTGATCGAATCCCGCTCAGGGCATGGATGCTTCCCACTCTGTATGTGTTGTTCTCTGTTGTGTTTTGTGTGAAAGTGGCTCACTCTATGAACGGGTATCTGTGACAATGTGGCGTGGGTAATGTTGCTCGCCTCCGTGACTTAGGTTCACTGTATTTAGGTTATTAATATTTTTAAAAAAAAGTTCTTTTAGTATTAGATCTTGGAGCAAGGGACAGTGAATTATCATATTTCGTGAGAATCATCCATATATATATATATCATATTCCAATGATTGCTACTAGTAACTGATTCATCATTGATGAATTTTCAGGTAAGTAAGTGACGTCAATTTAGACATCTCAGTTGATTTAACAGTATTTTTATTTCATTCTCTGTTACTGTATTTGTACTGTACTGTAATTTGTATTTTCTAATATGATGATTGGCATCGGTTGATTAATTATAATTTTATAATTCCATTTAAAGCAATAATAATGATTGAATTGGACTATTTAGGTTTGCTTTTGACTCAAAACAATTATCGTTTTATTCTTAGGACAAAATCGTTCAAAATTAATTAAAACAGAACAAAAAATATGCCAGTTAAATTTGATTTACAAATGCCACAAATGTTTTACAGACAATTTATTCTCATTCTACTTAATTAATATCTAAATTTCGATTTATAGATATCGGATACTATGAATATCAGGTATTTGTCACTAATAATCAGTTGCATGCCTACTAGTTTGTATCTGATGCCAAAAAATTTATGCGTACCCGCTAATTATACAAGCCCTAATATCGTGATACCTACTGGCAATACAAGGGTTTAAAAGTTTTTCTCGAATTGTTCGAATTTCAATTTTACTTTCCAAAAGGGGGTTTATTTGCAATTTCCAGTGTGTTCCCGACATGCTCTTAAAGGTTAAGGTCGGGTGGCTGACCAATCCATCCAGGCTGTCCGATTTCTTCTACATGGCATATCTCTTCTGGCGAATCAAAAGCTGGAACCTTATTCAATAGTTCATTTTTAGACGGAGGGAATGAGTGATTCTCCATAACAATACTTGAAACAGTAGACCCATACCAGCATAACGCGTTTGAATGAGGGGGGGGGGGAGGTAAGAAAACCTTTTTTACTACCATCCATTGTCTGAAGCATCATAGCAGAATGATGTGACCAATTGTAGCAGGGGCGTTTAAGTTTCATCTTTTTTAATATGAAATCACATTATAAGATGTGAATGTAATAGAAAGACATTCTTTTGTTTAACATTTTTGTTTTTGATTCCTTAATCTCTTCTTTAAACTTTCCAACACCTATAAGTGTTACACACAACTGCGTAAACCCGTGTTCAAGTCAAATTTCATTGAAATATTTTTGTAGCTCGAATGTAGTTAAACCAAAATTTCCTTTTTATTTTTTATTTATTTATTTATTTTTAATTTTTTTTGGAACAGCAATCATTTATCAAGTTTAGATTAAAAAAAATAGGTAGAAAAAGTATTTATTTTTCAAATGTTTTAATTAAAAGAATTTAGGCGCATTTTTTATTTTTTAAAGATAAATTCCTGTTTTGAAGTTTAAAACGTTTTCATAATTTCTTTAATATCTTATGAAACTACATTATTTCAGTTTATAGTATTTTTTATTTGAAATTTATTGATTCATGCAGATTTCATATAAGAAAATGTTAAAAGCTTATAAGCTATTCAAGCATATGCTATCTGAAACATGTTTGATCCCCGGAATAATTTAGACTTTTTTTAAAGTTTAAAAATTGCTCGAAATTCTTTACGCTTAATTTTTACACCTAACTTAGGAACACAACTGAAAAGTACACAAATTAATTCCGAAAAAGAAAATTTTATACTTGTATGTGGCACACTTAAAAAATATTAATTCCACTATATCATCAGAATAAATAAGTATACAATAAATATTTTTTATGAAATGTTCCCATAAACCGAAAAGTAACTTGATGTTATTTTCACAGGTCATGATAAAAATGATAAATTTACTTGCTTTTATAAAATTACAACAATTCCAGAATAATAGAGAAAAAGTATTTCTTTTCCCCAATGAATTTTTTATTTAAAGATGATATACTGTACTGTTTTTTTTTTTTTTTTTTTTTTTTTTTTATAAAAAAGAGGAAGACAGTTAAAATATTAAATTTCGCTTTGCATCAGACACAGTCCGGAATACATTAAAGTTACGGAACCTGTATTGGAATGAAGATGAATGTTAAGCAAATTCAGTCGCTTGTGAAGAAACATAAAACTTATATAAGAATAAACGCTTAAGAATGAACTTAAAATGATGGATGAAAGGGTATTTTTTTCGCCACAAAGAGCATTTGTTCTAAAAAAGGTTTTAAATAAATATGCACATTTTCTTCAGTTTTATTTTTTACGTATAACAAATTAAATTCTGTTGCCTCTTGTTATGCCATATGCAAATAAATACTCTAAATTATATTACATATATTAAATGTATTATCTTTCAAAATTCTCATTCTTTTAAAATTTATGGTGAAAAATATTTTTATGTGAAAAAATGATGATTTTTACTTTTATTAAAAATTGACTTTTTATAGGGAAAAAAAGAACTCTATCATATGGTTGATTTTTGTAATCATTTTATTATTTTTAATTTGATTCTTCATTAAGAACTAACTAAAAGTTATCTGAAAGGCAAAGTATGATTTTCGATGTATTTTCATCATCACTTATATCTATAATGCATTTACATCTTTCAATCAATCTCCGTGTTCTGCATTTGTTTTCCGCGTATAAAATATGTAATTTAAATTTGTGAGAAAAACAAAAAGAGATTTATAACGTAGTTTTCTTAGATTTTGCTGAATTCTCCCAATTCATAATGAAATAATGAAAAATTAAAAATAAGACCTTTTAAAATTGTTTTCTGTGTTTTATTTTTTCATAAAAAAAAAACTTTTATAAGAAAAAAATTAGACTTAAAAGATACGGTTAGATAAAAATATTGTCGTCGAAACAGAAGTTGCGTTAAACTGGAAAGCTAATTTTAATAAAAACTATTAAAGCAGAGTTTCTATTTCATTGGATAGAAAATAAAACTTTGTGTACTATACTATGGAATTTAATTCAAAAATACAACAGCATTTTGTTCTTAAATAATAATAAATTGTTAATTGTTAATTTAATTTAATAATATGAAAATACTATTAATAAAAATATTGAGTTTGTATCATTTAAAATTTTATGACACAAAATCAGTCAAATACACTGTAAAAAGAATCTATTACACAGAATTCCAATTACATTTACAGAAGAAAAAAACTGTCAATTAGTGTACCGTATTTTCCACTGGAAAATAATGTTATTTAAAAACAGACGCTTGTTAAGAAGATAAGTTCTGTTATTTTTTTTAAAAAAAGAAACTCTATAAAATAGCTATGAAAACATTGTGGTTGGTGAAAGCCGAGAGCAAAATTCGCATGACAAGTCATCGCCGCAATTTGAACTGAGGTCAAATCATTTGGAGGCGAGCGCTCTGTGCTTGATGCAATGGCAGCTCTCTAGTTTAATTGTTTTATAACCGTAGTTGAACAGCTGATCCAACTTAGGGTTTACGACTACTAACGTTCAACTTAGTAGCTTTGTAATCTTGAACCCAAACCAGAAGACAATAGAATTCCTGGATCAAGTATAGGGAGAAAGTTGTCCACGTGGGGGACTTTTTAATAGAACTAAACCGCATGTGGGTTACACGGAGAGGAAAATCATCAAAAGCTCCCTCGGTTTTCCTGACGGCAAGGGGACTCTACCCATGATACGTCTACCACTGAGGATATTTTACCTCAGCACTGTGGTTAGTGCGAACCGGGTGCGGTATTCGTATCGAACAGCCATCGCTGGGATTCGAACCCGATTCATTAGAAGGGGAACACTCTACCCGCTGAGAAATCACGGCTGGATGAAGAAAAATCTTAAACTGTTTTTATCTTATTGGTTTTAATTCTTGAAACCATATTTAAGAGCAAAAATTTCGAAAACTCTATTAGTCCATCCATCTGAAATATCTGGCAATTTAATTTATCAAAAAATAATATCTAAAGAGTATCAATACGATAATGAAGTCGACTCGAACTTTTATTTATACGATGCTTAAAACTATAAAATAATTGTTAAAATTTAGGAGCAAATATAGAAAACCATCGTAAAATTATTCGAAAAAAGATCTTAAGTTTTCTCACGGTAAGCGAAACTGTATGGCTAAAACTAGAATTTGAATCGGCAGTATCGATTGTTTATGAATAGGATGAATAACAGCGAAAAATTGTTTTATTGGAAACAAATTTAAACAGTTAAACGTACGGAAAAAGTCTATAAAAAATGGGACTTTTTGCAGTGCGCGAGTAACGATTAAAAAAAATCTATTTATCTATTTATCTTTATACAGATTTTTTATCTGTAAAAATACTTTTTTTTTTGTTGAATTAACAGTTAATTTTTTTGCAGTGCATAAGAATTTGCTAAAATCCGATAATAATAATAAGATTTTTAATAAATTTAAATCGAATTCGGCCTTATATCAAGAATAAAAGTAATATAAACCTTTCAACGTCACTGTTCTTCAGAGATGTTTTCACTGACGCACTCAGTTTTATTGCCTTAAGCTTATCACTTTAGATTTCATGGGTACAATAGGTTTTCTTAACAGTAGAACGTTTTAAATCTCTCCCTGGAAACTAATGAGAGTGAAGAGATTTTCTCTTGCATAAACATTGCCTGTATTTTCTTTTGGACGCTTTTCAGTTTCTCTATAATAATACTTAAGTAATGGTAATGATTCATAATTTTTTTCGGGAAAATTTTTTCACTAGGTTTAAAGTTTCAATTGTGAAAGTCAACTTTTTTGCTGCCAAATTTAATAAATTTCCTAAAATCCCTGAAGTGCACTTAGTTTAAATTACTTTTTATACTTTCTTTATGTTGAAAGTAAGTAAACCTGCAATAAATTCAGAGAAATGAAGAAAAAAATAATTAGTTTTGTCATCATTTGACTTTATTATCTTAAGTTAGTTGTATCCTAGAATCAGAGAACATAAAATCTTCCCACTTAAAATTTTTCCATAATGAACATGCTATAATGCTGTTGACTACATCTTTTACTCATTTAGTGTCTAAGCATTAGCCTAGTCAATAAAATGTTGTTTTTTTATGTCAGAACAACTGTCAATTTTTTTTGTTATTGTTGTTCCTTATCCTCTAATTGTCTGACGGAGTGAGACAAGAACCAATAGGTTGTTGACCCTCAAAAAGTCGATGACAAGAGGTGGAGTAGCGTCCTTGGAAAGGCCCAAGCAGTCAAGGATATGTTCAGCAGAGGCGGCTTCACATTTGGAGCAGACTGCATAAGTCTTTCTTAATTCAAAGTACGAGAGACTATTCGTGTGTCCACTTGCCAATCTGGACTGGACTTGCCTTGACTGTCAAATTTTAAAATTTCTTAATCCAAATTTTTAAAATAAAATAAAAAAAATTTAATTGCTAAAATAAATTTTATAAATTCACTAATACGCACTTAGTTAAACTTATTTTTATACTTTTTTATATTGAAAGTAAGTAAACCTGTAACAAAATTCTGAGAAATAAAGAGAAAAAAATCACAAGTGAGCATTTAACTTTCTTTTCTTAAGTTGGTTGTAACCTAGAATAAGAGAACATAAAAGCTTTGCACTTAACATTTTCTTTAATGAACAAACTACAATGCTGTAGACTAAATCTTTTACTCATTTAGTGTCTAAGCATTAGCCTAGTCAATAAAAAGTTTTTTTTTTTTGTCAGAACAAATTAGTTATAGGATGAATATTCGTTAGAATTCTCTTAGAAACTCATTTTCTAAAAGGTTATCGCTCCTCAACAAAATTCTGTCACACATCGATTTCCCAAGTCCATTTCTTTGTCATTATTTACAATAAATTTATACATTTTATATCGTTTTTTCCCCTTAAAATCTGTACTTTTAAAAAATCTGATTGAAACTTTTCTCTGAGTTTAAATATATTTATTTAAATTTTCCAACATAGGCAAGATAAAAATTTCATTTTTTTGCAAATGATTTGTCCAGAAAATTCCTATTATCTATTAATGCATTGAGCAAGGTACAAAAACTGCTACTTATTTATTGTGCAATAGGAAATGTAAACATACATCCAACAATAGATAGAAAGGCAGTTTGTGGCAAATGAGATTGAGCAAATGAGAATCTATGGCATTGTTATACAGAAGGCAGCTGAGAGCTCATCAAGATATTGTCCAAATTTAATAGTTAAAAATTATAATTAAAGTTTTGGTTTTTGTTTTAAAACACCAACATTTAACTCAATTTAAAGTGTTTATTTTTCTGAAGAATTATTATTTTTCTATGTTCTCTTTAATACTTAATCAAAATTATTTTAAAAGATAATTATCTGTTTTTTTTTCTCTATAACTTTAATTTCTAATAAGCAAGCAACAGACATTTGTGCATTTTAAAAATTTTTCAATTTAATTTAATTTTATCATTAATAATATCATTAATAATATCATTCAAAGAGTGTGATTATAGATAATTAATAATCAATTTTAAAATAACGAAACATTAAAAAACGTCAGTTGTTAAGCAATATAAATAAATATTTTTGTCAATATATATTTTAATTTATATGATTACATGAAATATATTTTAATTTAAATGATTACATAATGAATGTCATGTTTTATTGAAAAAAGGAGTGTATAATTGAATGTAAATATGAAATAGGTGAAAAAGTTTTCTTTTGATAAATAATTTAAAATTCTTCGGTAGAAAAAATTAATTTTAAATTTTGTTTGATTTTTCGTTGGAAGTTGGAAATAATGTTTATAACTTAATTAGGTCCAAAGTCAACAGAATATTAGAGACATTGAAAGAAGAAAATTTTCTTTGTAATAAAAAAAAATGAGGTATTTAGTTGCAATTTTAAAGTAGATGTGTTTTTTCGTAAGCAAAAACTTATTTTATTAACAAATTTAGAAATGCAAGATTTGAAACTTAGTTGCAATAGAATTATTTTTTTCAAACTAAAACAAAATTAATTCACAAATGAAAATTTTCCTGCATAGAATTCAAATGAAAAAATTACTAATAAATGCGGAGAGGAAATATTAATTATAAATTAAAGCTCTCTTTTAATGATGAAAAATCAAATCTTTTAAAATTTTTACAACTTTAAATTGCCATTTAATAATTAAATAACGAAGATAAGAACTGGTAAACGTAATGGAAATATTATTAAAATATGTTGAAGTTATCGAATATTTGTGATAGAAGTAAAATGTATTAAGTTTTTCCGTTTGTGTTCTTATATTTTGGAAATGTTTAGAGAAAAGAGTTGTATTTAGAGATACTTTTCACAACTTAGTTTCTAACTTCAACTAGATTGATTGAATAAATAGATTTACAACGTAATGACTATATATATATATATATATATATATATATATATATATATATATATATATATATATATATATACTGCAAAAACGCTTTCTACTGTTATATATTTTTTAAAGCACAAATAGGCTTGCTGCAAGGAAGTATTTGTTGCATGGGGCATGCTCCAAAGAACATTAAATGTTTCCAATACTTTTCTATACTTTCTTTTCCTGGGGGCACATCTCATGCTTCAAGCAACTGTTACGTATTTTAGCAAAGTACATATTTAAAAAAATATTTATTTTAACGAACAAATAATTTAAAAGAAATAAGTATTGCAGATGCATCACTCATAAAAGAGAAATTCTGATTTTAAGCCTTTGATTTAGAAACAGACAGTAGAGAATCGTGGGACGAACCTTAATATTTGTAGCCCACATTATAAACACTAATTTTTTCAGAAGTCATATTCTCAATGTGGTACTTTTCAGAAAAGAGAAAGAAATTTGAAAGTTTTTGACAAATTAGAAACATTATTAATATTTATTTAAATTAAAACATTTCATTTAGTTATAGGATGAAATAGGTAACTGTTTTAGAAAAAGTGAAAGCAAAATTTCTTAGTGATCCAAAATGAAAGCTGAATTTCATATAGAACAAATTCATTGCTCCGAGATTCACCATATAAAAATGTGCTTCTAAATTATTCCAAACATTGTAAAAACTGTGAAGTAGTATCTCTTCGATTATGATGTTGAGCAAACCAAAGAATTGCGTAAAATTCCAGATTAGCGCCAAATTGAGCGTTCATATACCTTTTAAAAAGTGTAACTTAAATCTAAAAACTTATAACAGAAGTAGTTACATTGAATTCTCATTCATTCGCATAAAATGCGAACAATTTCCCCTTTCGAAAATTCCGATGTATAAGTATTTTTTATATGGAATATTATTTTTAATTAATTAATTTTTTTTAAGTAACAGTTTGCAATCGAGATAAGCTAGATTTTTGTTAATAATTTTTTGTATTTTGATTGAATGATTTGTTGTTTGTCGTTAAAATTCGTATGTTCTTATGGCCTATTGACCAAAGCACTTTACACGTGTTTGTCTCTTTACTTCTCTATCTTTATTTGACGTTTAGACACTGAGGAAGGTTCTTGTTAATAGAACTGAACTATAGTACGTGTTTGTTGTCGTTTCTAATGCCACTTGCCAAATAACAACAAGCCTGCTTGGTGACACCAAGTGAATTTAAGGCTGAGGGTACGTTTCTTGTTTTTCAGAGGCGCCATCTATGGCCAAGAATATGACTTCAGTCTACACACACGGCACAGTCCGCTTATAGGGCGTACCCATTCACCCATCCATTCATTAACCCACAGATCGTTATTTTGACCTGAACCAGACCAGAGAACGATCAATCTCTAATTCAGCACCCCCCCCCTCCCCCGGAGGTATTTGCTTGTTACAAAAACTTGGAGGACTGTGTGACTCGACAGATTTAATGCGCACCAGTCACTATTTGCTACACGGGGAGTCTCCAGACAACGGGGATCGAGCTCGCGACTTTGCCATTGGCCCAACGCTCTACCAGCCGAGCCATCCCGGCTTCACTATAGTATATAAATTTATGTATTTTCATTTGTGCTTTATTGCTAAGGATTATTCTGTTTTTAAATCTCTGTGAAATAAGTTACTTTAACGGGTATTCCGTTCTATAAAGCCTTGTTCGAGTTATGTTATCGTCTCTGCCACTCGTATCTTTAAATTAAAAACTGGTTTTATTTTCAAAAGTGTATATATCATTCTAAATTAACGATTCTTACTTTATATTATATCGTTAAAAGTCTCTTACGTGTATCTTAGTTTACTATAATTAAAAGTTTTAGTGCTTATGAATGTAAAAATGGTGGCGGCTACTTTGCATCAAGTAGTATAACACAACATTCTTGGTATTCTGGAACACTTACTGGAATACCGCTTTAGTGTATCATCACTTTTGATGTAAAGTTATGAGAAAATTTTTTCAGTGTACAAAAACATTAATATGTAATTATTTATCCTTATTACTGTTTGTACAGTGCACAAAAAATATGGACCACCCTGAATAACTTTTTATTGAATGACCAGAGTCTCAGGTTCTAGGACTCAATCTTAATGACTCAACGGGGTGACCTCATATATGCTAATTAATAAGTGCAGAAAATTTTTTAAGTGACGAAATCTGAAAAAAGAAACGCACTTTTTCTGAATAAATATGCTTCTTCTTCAACTGATTTGGATTTCTAACTAACAGAATATAAAGGGAATCTGGAAAATAGGATACCTCAATAGTTTCGTCAGGAGAGCTCTCCAAAGTTTGGACCCTTTAATGTTAATTCTTTTTGCGTATTTCGTCATATCTCGAGAACGTTTGAAGCGAATTAAAAAATTTTAGCACACAATTATAAAATTAATTTATTCAAAGATTATTCTAAGCAATGAACAACTTTTATTCAATATTCCTTATTTTTTATTTTATTAAATAATGGTCAAAAAATTTTCTATTATAAGGAATACTATTTTGTGCATCATTTTACAGATGTTTTACATGGCAAAATACAACGTTTGAGCAAAATCAGTCGAATAGTTTCACAGAAATCGAATACTAAATATTTGCTTTATTTTAGTTGAATTTCTCAGAAACGTTTCAATCGAATTTCCTCAAATTTTATATTTTGTCATGTAAAACTATATTTTTTAAAATGATGAAAAAAAATTTTTTTTACACCTTACTATTTAAATTTTTTTTGACCATAATTAAATAAAGTAAAGAATACTAAATATTTACTAAATTCAATTTTTGAATGGAAGTATCTTTGGATAAATGAATTTTATAATTGCGAGCAAACATGTTTCAATTCACTTTAAAAGTTCATGAGTTATAGCGAAATACGCCAAAAAGTAAAACTGACATTAAGGGGCGCAAACTTTGGAGCGCTCTCCTGGCCATAGTATTATGACCCTATTTCTCAGATTGCAACTATCCCTTGTATTTTGGGGTCAGAAATTCGAATCCGTCAAAAAAAGGCATGTTTATTGATAGAAAGTAAGTTTTCGTGTCTGATTTCGTAACTTAAAATATCGTCTGCACTTATTATTTAGCATACTCGAGCTCACCTCTTCGTGCCATTAAGATTGAGCCGTATAACGTGAAGATTCGATCATTAGATCAAAAGTTATTCAGGGTGAACCGGACACACTTTACACAGTACCAACTGTGGTGAAATACCTATCCGAATTTGAGGTTGAACAAGTGTGTGAATGATATCTAGATTTCAAGTTAACTCTGAATCGAGCGTTCATACACACTTTAAAGAGTATACTTAAATCTTACCACCAATAGTTGATACAGCTTACACCAATTCAGATTCTTTTTACACCATTCATGGCTAGCAAAAAGTCAGAGGATGTGCTTGTGTCCTCCGTAAGTTTTAGAAAATGAAGCAAAATTTTGATTTTTCTTGTTTTAGAAGTGATTCATTCCATGACAGAAGACTGCACTTTATGAGTGAGTTCACTTTATTATCAATATTATTTCTGACGACATAAACTTTTTTAATTTTCGATTAATGATGGCTGACATTAAAGCCTAGGTAGGCTTATATATCGACCCTTGTACTTACGAAAGAACGAGATAATTGTCGCTTATTTACTAAGTAATTTCAATCTTCTGGTCGCATTGAGTTTACAAACTGATCATAGCCTATTTAATACAAATAATTTTTAATCCTCTATACAGGTTGATCAAGAATATTGGTTGTGGCCGATTATTTGCCAAGTAATTTCAATCTTCTAATCGGATTGAGTTGACAAATCACTCATGTTGACTGTTTTAATAGATATATATATATATATGTTTCTTTATAACAAAAATATTGTATATTCTCATAAACCTGTCATTTAATTAAATGATTTTATAATAATTTACTTTCATTCATTCTTGTTTTGTTAAGTCTAATTTGAATTCATATTAATGTTCCCTGTATGCTGTGCGTATATTTGATTAACAAAATAACTTTATTTTAAGAAATATATTGTATATATGCATCCGAAGTAAATGATTCTTACTTTATACTGTATAATAAAAATAACTTTCTTGACTCACATGTGTATTATATCTTAGAGTAGTTATCAATTTTAGTGTTACTGCATAACAAAAATATTGCTGCAATTTTACTCTAAGTAGCGTAAAAGATCATTCTTGGTGCATCACTACAACAGGAACTATCATTGGTTCTTGGTGTAATGGAACTACACTTTAGCGCAAAGCAGTTATCCGCATTTTTGGCGTTAAGATGCATTGAACTTTAACAGTGCATTTTGAATTTAGTTTTATCATTTTCATTTTGTATTATTTACCGAAGATATTATTCTTAAATTACAAAAGCCACATTTTTTAGAGGTTTATAATTATAGAGTATTATAACTTTGCTTTATTACAATTGAAGTATATTAATCAAAACAAGTCAACATGTTTTGCGCATATATGCGTTATGCGTTTGTTTGTGGTTTAAAATTTTTTCAATATATAGTTGCTTCTAAGAAAATATTTGCTTAAATCCACGAACATAAGTTCTTCCGTTTTTTCCCTAGAAAATAAATCAAAAATAACAAAATTTAAAAAAATGTATATTCTTCAAAAATAAACTTCCCGTGTATGTTTTATGTTAACTTATTTGTCAGTGGCAAGGGATTTTATCATTATTTTCTTGTAGGCTTACGCTTAAAAAAAAAAAAAAACTTTTCCTAGAATATATAATTTATGTTAGTTCTGAGAAATGAAATATTTTTGATAGATTTAGGAAGGGAAATCAAAAGAAACAAGTAAAACTATATGAGAAAGATTATAAACCTCATAAACTATAACTAAACCTCCCAGAAATTAACAAATTTGAGCAGGTGCATACTAAGCTCCTCAATTATTTATTTCATGACTTATTTTACTACCTCTGCAGCAATAAATCAAAAAATGCAGCTTCCGTATGTGAGAACTTTTTGGCATGGATGATACCATAAAAAATGCACTTCATTTTTATCACACATAAGAGCAATTAATATCCCTTTGAAGCACGTCAAAGTCACTCAACTTAGAATTCGAGTCTGAAAAAAAATGAAAAAAAGAATGTCGTTCTCAATTTTTTAGTAATTAAAATAATTCTAGATTCAATTTTTAAAAATAGATGAATATGATTTTTTTTGACTTTATAATTATGTACATTTTTATATATAAAAAGATGAAAAGGATCGGAAAGGAGCTACAAAGTTTTCCTTGGTTGGCGAGGGACTTGTTTAAATAGTAGTACGAAATAATAAACTATTATTATTGTGGAATCGATTGAAGCAATGCAGGGAACGCAATATCCTCTCCCCGCAAATTGGGGAGTGTATTTGAGACAATATTGATAAACTTTATTGTGAGACTCATTAAATACATTAATACTATACCCTTATACAATGTTTACGAATCTTAAACTTTTAATGTTTAATTTCCAACCATGGCAGTGAATTGAATTTGTGGCTTAGATCTAGAAACACGGATATTGCCTTTTTGAACTTTTTTACTAAATGTGTGGTAATAAGAACTATAATTTGAAGATCAAAATTTCTATTAAACTGTTATCATATGGACAGAACAATTACCAAATGAATGGTTTATAAAAGTCATATGTTTTGGTTTCATTAGCACAATGAAGTTTTTTCTAAGGTAAATTCTAGGTTCTAAGGTAATTTTAACAGAATTCTTTTTTCCGCGTAAGTGTGTAAGAAGACTTATTTTCGAAGTCACACAGTATTTCACTTTTCTAGTGACTATCCTTGATTCGTTTATCTTTGTTTCATGTAACCTTGATTCACGTATCCTTGATTCATGTATTTATCGCTGTTTGATAAAATTATTTTAACTATTATTTTGTATCATTTCAATAATAACTAATAATTAAGTTCGTATAAGTTAACAATAAGATTCGCAAGTTCACTCTTTTAAAAATAATTCTTAATATCGGTTTGAAGCATATCTGATAACAAATATATTATCTTAATATTCGCTATCAGATACCCTTCAAATATGCTCAGTCCGGCATCCCATACTCCAGTTCTGTAGGAAAGTTTGCGGATAAGGAATCTTCTTTGCAAATCGGTGTCGTCGAAAATATTTTGGGCTTGGGTGAGACTTCCACCATATATATTTTCCAGCCATGACGTCATTAAAGATAGTCACCTGTGTTTATACTTAAATGATTTGTATAACAATCTAGTCAACATGCTCTATTTATATGTTAAATAGTAATGTTTAGAAGTCTAAATTTCTGGTGATTCTGGTTTCCATGGTATCTGAGGAATTGCAGCTTGATATCCAGCCGTGCAAGCAATTCTAAACTACTTTTCAGGTTCAAAGCACCGAATAATATCATAATAAATAAATAAATATCGAGAAAAGGAAGATCATTTTTTAGTTTTTAGACGGAACATTTCTAAAAAAATTTCTTATTAACTCGAATGGCATCATATTTTGCGTTAAGATCCGTTCGAGATTCGATTAATTATTTTATTTTAAACTGAAAAAGAGGTAATTTTACGAAATTTATTGAAGATAATATCGAAATTAATAAATATTTGTATATTTAAGAAATAACTAAATATCGAGAAAAAGAAGATTATTTTTTAGTTTTTAGACGGAACGTTCCTAAAAAAATTTCTTATTAACTCAAATGGCGTCAAATTTTGCGTTAAGATCCGTTTGAGATTCGATTAATTATTTTATTTTAAACTAAAAAAGAGGTAATTTTACGAAATTTATTGAAGATAATTTCGAAATAAATAAATATTTATATATTTAAGAAATAATAAATATCGATATATTTAAGAAATAAATAAATATCGAGAAAAGAAAGATTATTTTTTAGTTTTTAGGCAGAACATTCCTAAAAAAAATTCTTTTTAACTTGAATGGCGTCATATTTTGCGTTAAGATCCGTTCGAGATTCGATTAATTATTATATTTTAAACTAAAAAAGAGGTAATTTTACGAAATAATTGATATTTCTACAAATCTTACTGAAGAAGAAGAAGAGTACTTCTGGCGATTAATTTGAGAGTAATCTTACTGAACAAGCAAAGAAAATATCTGATGAAAACAGAATTTTGTTCGTGAAAACAAAACCCCCTTGAAAATTGTTTCAACATAAAATGGTGATGGTGAACAAGCAAAGGACTTAGTGTAAGTTGCAGTCATCGGAGATAAATCTCTTGTCGTGGTTGATCAGATAAGATTTAGAAAAACTAATTTGCAGATTAGAGCACTTCTTATTTATAAATTTTTGCCCTTACCAAAAATGGCAATGTGATTTTCTGGTTTATTTGAATTAGAAACGTTTAAAAGGAAATTGACTTTTCGGAAATTTTCTTTATTTTTAGATAATATTAAATTAAAAATAATATTTTTTATATTAAAGCAAAAAAAAGCGCGAATAATGCACAAATAACATTAAAGTGCGCCATAAGAAAGCAGACCATCCTGAATAACTTTTGATCTAATGAGTGGATCTTCACGTTCTAGAACTCAATTTTAATGGCTCAATCTTAATAATAATGAGAATCTTCGAGGGGGTAAACTTCAAAAATTTAATTAGTCAAACCGCTATCTAATAGCACGTTATTTTAAGTTACGAAATCGAATACAAAATTGTATTTTTTCTCAATAAAAATACTTTTTTTTATAACGATTTGTATTTTTGATCCCTAAAATATAGGAAGGAGCTGCAATCAAGAAAATATGGTCCCCATAGTTTGGTCAGGAGAGTTGAAGAGTTGTTAAAAATTTAGAGACAATTCAGCAACTAGGTACCTAATGAAGAGTAAATTAGTTCAGAAAGGAAAATATGCCTGGAAAAAAAATTACGTCACTTTGGATTGAGCAAACCTTGATAACTTCATGTTAAATAAGGTATAAAATCATTGCGTTATGTTACTTGCGTTATGTGTTGCGTTTTATGTTACTTTATAAAATCTAAACTTGGTCTTGCGTCTTTTTTATCGTCGAATAATGTGGAGAACTTCGGATTATCATGGCAAATCACTTGATATAGTTTTCTGTTTCACTTCACGTGGTTTTGCAATGAAAATTTCATCTTGCGCACAATGAATTCTGCATCCCATGGAATGATTGAGAGTTCAAATAGAACAATATTGTGCAGCATTGCAACGAATTGGGAGGGGATTGGGACAGTACGATTAAGGAAGTAGAAAGAGACTTGAACAACCCCGTGAACAATACTCTTTAAAAAACATGTTTTAAAATTCTTCATGGATATATACCAAGATTCACAAATTGAGTGAAGAGATTATTAGCTGGTGAAGAGGGTGAATTGTGGAATGATTCAGGAAAGTTACAAGTCGAAATAAGAGAAAAAAGCTTAAACGAAGAAATTAAAATATATTCCGACAAGGAGAAATATAGAACACTATCATTTGGCAATGAAGAAACCGTTGCAGTTAGAAGACACCAGACGGTGATAGGTAAGTGGTTAACTCGATCGAGGACCTATGGCTATCATAGAAATACTTCCTAGTGATGCATGTAGAGTCTCCTGTATGCTACAGCAGTTCATGTTAGTCAACTAAAAGCTTGGAGAAGCTGGAATGAAGATGCTGATGATAATTTCAGTAAAAATTTTGATGAAGAACCCAAACTGCAAATACCCAAATGAACAGCTACGTTATAAAGATTTCATTAACTAATATAACCTCACCTTATCATAATTTCATATTATTCAGCTTGTAGTTAATTTTATTGTAATGCATTTAGTTCAGTTGTGGTCGATTGAAATGTTATACGTACAAATCTTGTCATAATAGTAATAACGTCAAGTAATTCTTTATTTCTTTTGGAACTGATTACATTAGAGCCTAAATGATCTACTATCGCAAATGGTTTTTTACTTGATGGAGAAGACCTTGTCTCTTCCCATCTAGAACTTTATTGACCACTTATTCGAAGCGCATTTGTATACGACGACGAACATAATTATCTTTTTGTAGTAGGAAAACAATAGAACTCATTGATTTCAGTCCCATTCTTATATATAGTAAAGTGTCCCATCAGGTCGTGAAGCATTACAACCATGCATTTTCTTTTTGATAGAAGGAATGAAAGTCATTCGTTTTCACCTTCATTAGTGACATGAAATGGTTTGTTTCCTCTCAAAACATAATTCTGGATCTTTTGCTTTTTTTCTTCGATCCTGTTTCTATATTGTTCTGGAGAATTATAATTAATTCCTTCATCCTATCATCTGCCTTCTGTAACATGTGTAGTTAATCTTCGACACTCAACGTTAGACAGACTTCTAACTTAATTTCTTAAGGAGCCTAGCGAATATGAAGAGTTTAAAATTGTAGCCTTACTGATTGAATCAATATGAGACATTTTAGTACCCAGCCTATGATGAACTTTTAAATCAAATTTTGAACGACCGGACTCCAACTTGCAATCTAAGGATAATTTGATTTCTAATTATTCATATAAATTAAAACATGACAGTCGGTTACTACTGTAAAACTGATTCCCAACAAAAATTGTCTTAGTCGTTCTAGACTCCGTGCAATTTATACTCCAGCTTTCTCTCTCTGTAGTCTTTTCACTCACACAGTAAACTAAATGCCATTTGTTATTGTTTCCAAGATGAAGCAGCATACCAGCTATACCATCTACACATGCATCGGCGTGAACTTCAGTTTTCTTTTCAGATTTATAAAGAGCCAAAATTAGTTGATTTGTAACTCATGTATAAAAGTTTCAAACATCTTATCTTTATCCTTTTTCCGTTTGAAAATTACATTCTTCTTCATCAGCTGAGTTAAATATCGAGCTTTAATGGCATAGTTAGAGAATAATCTTCTAAAGAAGCTTGTTAAACTAAGAAATATTCGAACATTGTGTATAATTTTAGGTAGGGGACACTTAGATAGGAATAAATCTTATAAAAAAACTTGTTAAACCACGAAATCTTTAAACATCGCATATATTATATGTAGAGAGAACTTAGACATAGCTTCACCTTTTCTTGAACCAGGCTTAATTCCGTTTCCTAGATACTCCACTTCTTCCTTTCCAAGCTCATATTTAGGTAATTTTAGTGCTTAAATTTGCAGACAACAGTGCTTTAAATACTCCAGTTACTTTCTGCATCATTTGTTCTCCCGTTTTTGTTGAAACAATTGTGCCATCTAAGAAACTTTATACATCCTTGATGTACAACTGACCTAAAACGTGCTACATCAATCGTTTAAATTCTCCTGGAGTATTAATCATGCCAAAAATCATTCTCTCGAACTGTTCAATTTTATCTGCGGTCATAAAGTTCCTTTTAGCTTTGTTTTTTCGGTTAAGGGTATTTGTGGATACACGGGCGCCAAGTCTAAAGTTGTTAAATAACTGCGGTTGCGCAATTGCTTCAATAAATCATCAATTTTAATGAAAATGCGTCTTTTATATTTTGTCTTAATATCTGTGGTCAACCACTAGTCGGTTCTCTCCCGTCTTCTTCCCTAGTATGACTGGACTTGCATAGGTTCATCTTTTTTCAGACACAATTCCATTTTTCTTCCATCCATCCACAATTTCTTTCATAGAATCTCTTTTAAGGGCATTAGTTTTATATGGTTTCATAAATATGGATTTCGATACTACAACTTTTCTAATATCCATTTCTATTAAGTTAGTGCATTTTAGCTTCGAAATGTTCAGAGCGAAACAATCTCTATATTCATTCAATAGTTGAATCAATTCTTGCTTCAGTTCATTTTTAAAGTCAATCCTTATTTCGCTCACTTCTATGAAAACTTTTTCTTTAAAATTACTCCATTTAAATGAAGTCTTATTTTCTTTAATTTAAAAAATTTAACACAATTTATCAACTTCCCCTCTTCCAACACATTGACTTCTTGAAAACCCAATTCTTTTGTGTCCAATATATGCCGAAGAAACGCACGTTTATCTATTTTTAACTTCGAGTAAGCAAACAAAGTTTCCGGGAGGACTTTCTATCTTAATTTTTTAATTAACCCCTTTTCGATATCCTCGGCGTGAGACCTCATTTTTCTTTTATTCAGTTGTCTCAAAAACTTTAAGGAGGACGAGATCTACTTTTCCTCCAAATAAAATCTTGTGGTTCTTCCTCCTGATATCTGATATGAAATCTTTTCACTTTGGTGGCATAAGCATTGTATGGGAGATCAAGCCGTAATTGTCGGATAATAAAATCAACTGGCTGCGCATTATTAGGATTAATATAAATAAATATCCTCGACCTTTTACATTATCGATTTCAATATAAGTTTCAATTTTTCCGATGGCAGTCACTTCAGGTACCCTTTGATTTCCAAAGCTGTATACAGCAGGTTCAAGCTTCAGAGTTAAGTTTCTGAGCAACTGATATCTTAAGAAGACAATAAGAACTGTCGGTATCAATTAAGTCCCGTACTTTGTCTCAATTATTTAGTTTTGCTTTTTTCAAGTATAAAGCACTCTCTTTAGTTTTTCGCCTTGATAAACTTTTATTACTTGAACAACTATTTTCAGCTCGAGAAAAACAATTTTCGGCTATGTAACCTGGTTCAAAAAATTTTCGTTACGTTAAAACTGGTGAAGGTAATGGAAAAAATATGTCTAAAATTGTTGAAGTTGATGCATTTTGGTTTACCCCTTTCATTGCTTGTGATACGGGTCAATGTTTTCTTTTCTTTGTTCTTAATAATTGGATCATTTGTAAAGGAGTTCCATTTGTCGAACAATTTTACTCTGTTGTTTTTCTTAAAAATTGTTCTCAAGCTTTCATCATCATCTAGTTTTTCTACTAAATCATCTGAATTAATCAACCTAGATTAATCATCAATATATTATTCTTTTACTTAGTGTGACACTTGAAGTCTTTTCTGATCCGCTATAATAAAATCTCTCAACTTTTCAAAACTATCTACTCAAACTCCATTTATCTATTCGTTAAAGAAAACTTTTCAAATCATAGGTCAAATTTTCCATGTAGGTCATACATTTTTGCTATGCATGAAAAAATTTTGGAGAGATTTTTTTATCAGTACCGCTTTAATAAAATCTGCTTAAGTTCCTTATAATCGGTTACAATTTCCTCTGTTTCTCTGGCGATTAACAGAGCTACGTCAGAAAGAAAGAAGTAAACAAGGGAGTAACCCAGGAATTGTCGATGATTCCTGCATGCTTAGCCAAACGTTCAAAATATAAACTCATTTTCTTTTCATTCATTCTTCATCGGTATAATTTTCTTCAGGTTAAAACTTTTGAATCATTTGATGGAATTCTATTCTTGGTTTTATGACCGTACTATTAATATTTTGATTGAAAACGAAAACAGTTCAACTATTCTCTGATTCAATGCTTACTTTTTGTAATTCGTATTCCATTTCAACTCTTCTCATCTCGTCTGGTGATTTACGTTCTTAAATTAATTTCTTCTTTTTCCTTTCTTTCATTTATCACAGTATTCAATCTTTCTTTGACACAATCCTCATCATTATCTTTGATCGCAAAAAATGACTTCATTAAATTTATAATTTTATGTTTATTATTAACATCGTTACCTAATTCTTTTGCTAATATTTTTAAATCGCATTTTCTTGCAAAATTTAAAAGAGCTTAAATGAATACAGAAAAAAGCAAAAGTAAAAATCAATAACTAAAAGTAATCAATGCAAATTTATTAATGAACTTAGAATGATTATAATTTTATTTTTTGTTTTGGGCAATTTTATTGTTTTTGAAGTAAGTTTAATTGGGCCTTTGTTTGGTGTAAAGTTCTTGTTTTATCTTATTTAATGATTCTATACACGGACTACTAAGACTTTTTTTAGTGTTTTGTGCTGCGTATTAGATATTGAAAATATTTAATTGTTAAAATATGTTCGAAAACAATTTTTGAAATAGTTTTAGAGGAAATCACAATATTTTCGCGTCATTAATAAAATAAATTATTTTTTAGATTTTTAAAACACAACCTTTGTAATAGTTGTTCGCAAATATTTTGTGAAGATGAAGAATGCTTCTTAATAACTCTTTTTGTGAGTCATTTCTCTCATAAAAAATCCTTTTTATCCCCTAAGAATATTTTATTATGCTTTTAGCGTAGCATAGCACATGATTTGGGGCAGAAAGTGTCTTATAGAATGTAATTTTACAAAATGATACAGACAAGATTATTAGATTATCATTTTAAATTTTTATTTATTTTATATAACAGTTTTTGTGGTTGTTACTTATACTACTTCCCAATATCAGCAAGCCTGCTTCGGTACCATCTATGGCCAAGGATATGACTTCAGACACACACACGTCATAGCCCATTTTACAGGGAGGACCCGATCATACTCCATTCATTCATCCACACATCGTAATATTGACCTGAAGCAGCGAACGATTAATCTCCAATTCAGTACCCCCAGAGGTTTTTATTTGTTATTGGAAACTTGGGGGACTTTGTGACCCCGACGGACTTAACGTGTACCAGTCACCATTTCACACACGAGTATTCCTCGGTCGGAGGTATTCGAACCCACGTTTTGACGAACACGAGCCCAACGTCTACCAACCAGACTACCCCAGCCATATTTTATCCAACTAAAATATACATTTATGACATTCACTTACGTGTCATGTAAGTATGATGCCATCAGTTCACTATCTTATAGAGTGAACGAATTTTGGGCACTGCGATAAAAATTTCTAGTAAAAAATAACAAGGAATAAACACCAAAATTTAGAATATTTAAGTTTCCTGTACTGTTTGGAAATTTTTCTATTCGCTGTGATAAAGACATTTTGGAAATTTCTATTTTTAAAATTATAGTTCTGATTACCCATACGCTTAGTAAAAATTCCATTTGTAAGGGTAAATTTAGAGAAAAAAAATGGTTTATCCTTTTTAATGAAGTAATACGATACAATTATTAGCGCAAATATCTTTTGAGAAAAGAGATCTAAACCACAATCGCTATAATTTTTCAGTAATATTTTTTCTCATTATTTTAAAATTGTTCTAAAAATTTGTAGTTTTCTTGTGGCGCCAGACATTGCACGTAGTCGCCAAAGGATGATGGAAATAAGATCGGCAACCTTGTACTTTTCAGTATATAAGAAGCTTCGAACTTTGCTCTGAGCACACTGATTCTGACACATTGTGCTTGTGGCAGTTTTCTTGCGGTCAAAAGAGATTTTCTTTTCGGTGAGTGAAAGGTTTGATTGAACGAATTGCGGGATTCCGGACCTGAGTGATCGGTACTGACTATTGAAATGTGACTCAACAATTGCAAGATTGCGACTTGAACTAAATATTCAAGTGAATATTTATTTATTTATCTTATTATTATTTTTTACTGTAAGTATACAGTGACTTAAACCATGGAGGTTCAAGATCCAAATAGCAATGATCTTTCTACTGCAACAACTACTCCTCAGCCTGGAGATATGGCGCAACAACTATCTATCATAAATTTTCGGTTATGTGCTCTAGTTTAGCAAGTAGCAAAATTAAATGAACAAATAGGGGAACTTCGCACCAGGAACTCCCAATTGGAAGCTGAAAAAAGACACCTGGAAAAGGCACTTGACAAAGCACAAGAACCAGTGATCCCCCCAACTCTTCCAAGTACAAATAAAAAACGTAAGATATCAACTAAAAAGAAATCAAAAAGTAAGCAAAATACGACTGCGGCAACCAAAAACGACGCCACCAACTATAAAGAAGGCAAGCAAATAGCGAGCGACCATAAATTAAGCGAATCATGGGAAACCGACGAAGAAAATGCTATGGAACTACAAAAAGTTATTGATACTCTTCCATCAGCAGAAAGCGGCGAAGAGGAATACAATAAAAATAAAAAACCTCGATTTGAAACTTACGACAAAAACCAACGAGAAGATGAAAGTGTCTTCTTTCAAACTCCCAAGCTTAAAAAGCAACGCATTCCACCAATCCTCATCAAAGACTCTAACTTCAAATGGAAACAAATTAAAGAACTGCTACAAAATAACAACTGCTCAGACTTCACAGGCAAAGTGTTTGGTGACCAAATCAATCTAAAAGTAGCAGATGATGACGCGCACAGAAAAATTACAAAAATTCTAGAGGACAACAAGGTCGAGTATCATACTTTTCTTCTACCACAAGACAAACCACTCAAAGTTGTGCTTAAAAGTATACCTGCTGAATACAACGCAGAAGAAGTAGAAAACGAACTCATCAAAGTGGGATTCGTCCCAATTAAAATTACTCAGATGTCAAAATTCACAGAGAAAGGTAAAATCAACTTGCCCTTGTTTATAGTGACACTGCCAAAAAATGACCACAACAAAGAGATTTATGATCTCACGAGACTCATGAACTTAATAATTACAGTTGACAACTACAAAGGGCGTAGCGGTGTGACGCAGTGCCATAGATGCCAGAATTTTAACCACGTCCAACAATCATGCAGACATGCTCCCAAATGCTTAAAGTGTGGCGAAGGGCATTACACTTACACCTGTCAGAAACCCAAGGACATTCCGGCCAAGTGTGCCAACTGTAGTGGTCCCCACCCTTCAAATTACAAACAATGCCCCAAATATCCTCAAGTAGAACTCAAACGCAGTTTCAGCTCCAACCACCAAAATGACGAAGTTTACCGAAATAGAACTGCTCCGACTGTAACATATGTCTCAATTTTTAAAGAAGCAAAGATTCGGGATCTTCAAAATGCCCAACATGAAGACAGAAGCCTGGTTCATAAAGCGCATACAATTCTGAGTGAACTTAAAAACTTTGTAGAATTTTTAAAAAACGATGAAGGATTCAACTTACTTCGACAACTAAAATCAACAGCAGAAGCTGTTAAATCAAGCCAACCCTCAACAAATAATGAATAAAGCCACATTTCGCAAAGCACCACTTCATATTATAAACTGGAATGCAAATGGAGTTTTTAACAAAATTCACGAACTTAAAGATTTTATTTCTGATTTTGACCCGGATATTATGATTATCAGAGACTCATCTTAACAAACAGCATCACATTAAATTTGCCAACTATACTACTTATAGGTGGGATAGGAATTTCAGAGGGGGGGGGATTAGCCCTCTTGGCAAAGAATAGTCTTATGACCACTGAATTTAATAAATCAAACCATGCTGAATATGAACAAATTTCAATCCTTCTAAATTAGGATAACAAAAGCATTAAGATCACTGGCATTTACAACGCTCCTGGCAATACTCTCTCCGACGATGACACCAAACAACTTTTCCCGGCAAACATGGAGACAATAGTAGCTGGAGATTTTAACTCAAAACATGTAATATGGGGATGCAACAGAACCAACCGCAACGGGCAACAACTCAAGAATATTTTGAATAAACACGGACTCACTGTTATCGCACCATTAAGTCCTACATATCTACCAAACATGAGGAATCAAAGACCGGACATTCTCGACTTCGCTATCTCCAATTTGAATGCACCCATTGCAGCCGACGTACTAAATGCATTATCCTCTGATCATCTTCCAGTCTACATCTCGATTGGGATAGCCTTACGACAGGACAGAAAGCAGATCACCAAAACTGATTGGAACCTCTTTCAAAATATTCTCACAACAAACAAACCAAACATTGCAGCTCTTAGCACCACGGAAGATATTGATACACAAATTACTATTCTCCAGAATGATATCATTACTGCCTATGATAAATCAACTACATCAAAAATACTCACTTCAAACTATCTTAAACTACCACCTGAAATCAAATCTTTAATCAAACAGAGAAACTGGTGCCGAAAGAAACATCAAAAAACTTTTGATCCAGACTACAGAGAAGAGATGATTAATCTCAACAAGCAAATAAGTAAGAAATGCCGATACTATAGAAGAAAACAATGGATCGACAAAATCGAATCGCTCAGCACGGAGGATAACTCAGTCTGGAGAATGACTAAATCACTTCACACCACACCTCAAGTGGATAAGCCTTTACATAAAGAAACAGGGTATGTTTTCACATCGCAAGATAAAGCCGAAACCTTTGCTGACTCCCTAGAAAAACAATTCTCTCTTAACACGGCTTTCAATCTGAACAATAACAACATGGTTATTGAAAATGTAAACCAATTCAACTCATCACACCCATCACCAGAGATAATCGAACCGGCCACAACAGATGAAGTGATAAACCACATAAACAAATTAAAGCTAAAAACATCTCCCGGTTGCGATAATATCAAAAACAAGATGATCAAACTACTACCAAAACAGTATATTTAACTAATCGTTCATATCTACAATGCTTGCTTTGCCCTGAACTATTTCCCTGACGCCTGGTAGACCGCAAATGTCATACTTTTCCTCAAACCTGGCAAGGATCCTACCTTACCTGAGAGCTACAGACTCATCAGTCTTTTGTGCAATTTAGGAAAACTTATGGAAAAAATTATCTGCTCACGGACTATGCCTCACCTTACCAAACTACCTGACGAGCAGTATGGTTTTCGGAAGCATCTTGACACAACCAAACAGCTACTCAGAATAGTCGACTATATAGGCCGGGGCCTCCACAATAAACAGAGTTCAGCACTTCTGATGTTAGATATCGCAAAAGCATTTGACAAAGTTTGGCATCAGGGTATCATTTTCAAGCTTATACAACTGAATTTCCCATCTGGTATCATAAAAATTACACAGGCCTACTTACATAATAGAATTTTTTAAGTTAACTTTAAACACATGAAGTCAACAAACAGAAAAATAACAGCAGGAGTGCCCCAAGGCAGCATTCTTGGGCCCATATTATTTATATTATTTACTTACGACTTTCAGAAGACTTCAAGAGTATCACAGCACTGTTCGCAGATGACACTGGAATCGTAGTGAAGTCCAAAAACCCCAACATCGCCCTACAAAAACTCCAAGAAAAGCTGAAGGAAATCGAAACATGGTGTCTAGACTGGAAGTTTAAAGTAAATGGACAAAAATCAAAACTACTAATTATTCAGCATAAAAGAAAAACTATCCTCCCCAAAAATCAAGTTGTTCTCTTTAATGAAATTATCCCCATAGTTAAAAGTGCAAAATATCTTGGTCTGGTCATAAACATCAAATTTATTTGGAAAGATCACGTCAAAACAGTTATCAACAAAGCACAAGCGGCCTGCCACAGATTACAAATCCTCCTTCAGAACCCCAAAATGGAACTCAGACTTAAACGTTTACTCTACATCTCAATGATCATGTGCAACATCTCCACATCACTCCTTAAAAAACTCAAAATTTGCCAGAATAAAATCCTTAGGAAAATAACAAAAACAAGATGGTTTATCCGAAATAAAAATATGCATCACGATCTCAACATTGATTTTTTAGATCATCATATTGCTTAACTTAAAGATTTTTTGAAAAGAACGCAAATTGTGACACCGCAGGATTCAATGAAATGTTTACTTCTGAAAACTTAAGAGAAGACATAAACCTCAGGCCGATGGCAGCTTATTTTTGTAGTGATGTAATTTTATCTAAAATACAAAATATTTAATTTCCTTTTCACTCCAATTGCATTCCAATTACCAGAAGGAACCACCACAAAGATCACAATACAAGACGAATGGGAAAGAGGCCGCTAATGGCTCCAGGTGCCCAGATAAATTTTGATGATGATGATGATGATGCTCTGTGCACACTCTCACACTTTTAGTTTTCTGTTTTTTATCTCGTTATGTTTCAGTTGTTAATAAATGTTTAATTTATGTTTTATAGTTGTTCATAACTTAATATGAGTGGGTTCCTCCCCCTCATTTGGTGACCCTTGTGTTTATTTTTTTGAATTGAATACGCTATTATCCGTTGTTTTACAATTTGGAATAACTTGAATTTGGTAATGTACAATTTCCTCTCTTATTTGGTCAACTGCTTTGCTTGCACTAATTTAAACTTAATGCACAGTAATATCTTTTGTATTGTATTATATTAATTAGACTGAAATTTTTAAACATTACTGTAAGAGATTTTAATTAGTAATTATTGAATTTGAATGTACGAACTTTAAATGCTGTTGTATTTAATTCTTAGTATAACATTTATAGTTTTGATACGTTCTTAATTATGTAAATACTTAATTTTTACTGTGAATATTCCCAGATATTCTCTAGTTATTGAATTGTTCTAATATATATATATATAACTAGTTTAGTTTGAAAATTTTCATAGGTGAATCTTTAACGTGTTGCTTAGTTTTGTGTTACAATGTCTGATAAAGATAAAACGGGAACTGAAACTGAAATTCATAAAATTGGCCTTCGCTTACCTGGATTTTGGACTGATAATCCAAGTCTATATTTTACGCAGATTGAGGCTAATTTTAAATTATCAGGGATTACGTCTGAATCTACTATGTATTGCTGTTTAATCTCTGTTCTTGATCAGCATATTATGCAAGTGATTGCATACTTGGTTAGAAACCCAAATTTGGAAAAGCCCTACACGGCCGTTAAGGATAGACTTATTGCAGAATTTTCCTTGTTCGAGAGTAAAAGAATTCAAACTTTACTCCAGGACCTTGCATTGGGGGATTCTAAGCCGTCTGCTTTGTTGCGACATATGCGAGAATTGGCAGGATTTAATTTTTCAAATGAAGTGATTAAATCTATTTGGCTATCTCATTTACCCTCATCTATTCAGTCTATTTTAAGTATTAGTACGGAAGGTTTAGACACTTTATCAACTTTGGCCGATAAGGTTTCTGAAGTAACTAGTTTTTCTTCAACTTCAAGTTGTAATGAAGTTGTAAATATTCACTTATGGGAAAAATAGCTTAAATGTCTACGGATTTGGCAGAGTTGAAGAACCAAATTAAGTCTATGCGTAGATATCGAAGTCTATCCCGTAGTCGTTTGCATTCCAATTCAAATATTTCGAACGATTTAAAGTCTCGCACTTCTAAAGGTGGAGCAGAGAGCCAAACTGGCATAATGAAACTTTGTTGGTATCATAGGAAGTATGCCGAAAAAGCACACAAATGTATTGAGCCTTGCAATTTTAATTTAAACTGATGAGCTCTACTATTAGTGCGGGGATTAATAGTAGTGAGAATTTAAAATTTAGACTCTGACTTTTTGTTACTGATCGCAAAACTAGGTTACTGTTCTTGGTCGATAGCGGATCTGATGTAAGTTTATTGCCTATAACATTTAAAGGTTTCTGGCCAACATCAAATTATGTTTTGCATGCTGCTAACGGCACTGCTATTAAAACATTTGGTGTTAAACCTATGTCGCTTGATTTTGGTTTACATCGAAAATTTGATTTTACATTTATAATTGCGAATGTTTCAAAACCAATTTTAGGCGCAGATTTCTTAAGACATTTTGAATTGTTAATCGATCTTAAAAATAGCAAACTAATTGATACGAAAACTTCTTTAGCTCATCAAGGCAAAATCTTTCCTTCCTCAATCCAAAGTGTTAAAACAATTTTTGGCAATACTAAATATCACGACTTATTTCAAGAATTTTCGGAAATTACCCGAGTTAGACCTAATTATCTTAAAATTAAGCACGATACAGTGCATTATATTAACACGATTGGTCCTCCGGTTGCTTCAAAAGTTCGCAGATTGAATTCTGTTAAACTTCAAGCTGCCAAATCCGAATTTGATTTCATGCTGCAACACGGTATTTGTAGGCCATCCAAAAGTCCTTGGGCCAGCGCCCTACACATGGTTCCAAAAAGTAACTCTGATTGGCGACCTACCGGTGATTACAGAGCTTTAAACGCCTGTACTCGGCCTGATAAATATCCTTTACCAAATTTGCAGGATTTTTTTCAAAATTTATTTGGCAAGAAAGTATTTTGTATTATTGATTTTGTTAAAGCATACAATCGAATCCCCGTAGCAGAACAAGATATTGAGAAAACTGCAGTAATAACACCTTTTGGGTTATTTGAATTTTTGTATCTGCCTTACGGGTTGTGTAATGCACCTCAAACCTTCCAACGTTTTATTAATGAAGTTTTATATGGTTTAGATTTTGTATTTGCTTACATTGATGACATTCTCGTGGCAAGTGCAAACGAGACTGAACATTTGTATCACTTATGTTGAATATTTGAACGTTTAAAACAGTATGGTTTAACAATTAATGCTTCTAAATGTATTTTTGGATCTTTTAAAGTACCCTTCCTTGGACATTTAGTGAATGAGCATGGTATTAAACCCTTACCACATAAAGTAGATGTAATTGTAAATTATTCTAAATCCAAAACTCTCAAAGATTTACGCAGGTTTCTTGGGTGTTTAAATTTCTATAGGAGATTTATTCCCAAAGCGGCAGAATTGCATGCCCCGTTAAACTCTTTACTTGGGGTAGTAAAAAAGCGATAGTAAAACTATTAACTGGACGACAGAGTAGGAAATTCTATCGCAAAATGCAAAGAAAGTATCGTAAACATTACTCAGCTATCTCACCCGGCACCTGATTGCCAGTTAGTGCTGTTTACGGACGCTAGTGACATTGCAGTAGCTGGCGCTTTACATGAAAAAACTGCGTCTGGTTATATACCTTTATCCTTTTTTTCCAAAAAGTTAAATAATGCCCAAATTTAATATTCTGTGTATGACAAAGAACTTTTGGCGATTTATTTGTCAATAATTCGTTTTCGTTATATGTTGGAAGGAAGGGTATTTCATGTTATAACTGATCATAAACCTTTGACACACGCCTTTGCCCAAAGTTTTGAAAAGTGTTCTCCAAGACGTTTACGTCAATTAGAATTTACATCGCAGTTTACTTGTGACTTACGATATTTAGCAGGGGCAGAAAACTTCGTGGCAGACGCTTTGTCAAGGGTAAAAGAAATTGCTTTTCCTGACAAAATTGATTATGTGCAAGTTGCAGCTGAGCAGTTGACAAATGAGGAATTGCAGGTATATTTAAAAAATCCAGATGTTATTAATCTTAAATTTAAATTAATTGTTTTGCCTAATTCTGATGTAAATTTGTATTTTGATGTCTCCCAACCTAGTGCTCGTTTGTATGTACCCATGAAATTTCGAAAAATGATTTTCGATTCTGTACATAATCTTGCACACACCAGTGCCCGATCTACTGTAAGACAGTTATGTAGTACATATGTTTGGCCATCAATTCGAAAAGACATTGTTCAGTGGTGTCGCACGTGTTTAAGTTGCCAAAAGGCTAAAATACATAGACATGTTATATCTACATTGGGGAAAATTCCTGTTCCTAATGCTAGGTTCCAGCATGTGCATTTGGACCTGATTGGCCCTTTACCATTATGTAGAGGATATAAGTACTGTTTAACTTTAATTGATCGGTTTACACGATGGGTTCAGGTGGTACCTCTGCAAGACATCACGGCAAATACAGTAGCACGAGCAGTGATTTTTAATTGGATTTCACGGTTTGGTGCTCTTGTTAGAATTTCAAATGATCAGGGAAGACAACTGGATTCCTTCACTTTCAAGAAATTAGCACAAATTCTGGGTGTTGAAATTATACGTACAATTGCATACAATCCTAAGGCCAATGGGATAATTGAACGTGTTCATAGAACATTAATAGCAGACCTTATGTGTTATACTACAGATTCTTGGCTTGATAACTCACCATTAGTTCTCCTGGGTTTGAGGACTGCTGTTCGAAAGGATTGGAACTTCTCTTCTGCTGAGTTAGTCTATGGGCAAACATTGAGAGTTCCCGGAGAGTTCTTTACTAACTCTGGAAATGACATCTCGCAGTCTGAATTGATTTCTCAGTTGCGTAAAGCATTTAGTGAGGTCAAGCCTGTAGCTTCCGTTTGGCATGACAAACGGGTCGTTTATGTGCCTAAGGATCTTCAGACTTGTACGCATGTGTTTGTGCGACATGACGCCGTACGGAGACCATTACAACCTCCGTATGATGGCCCATATTTAGTTCTTTAGAGAAAAGCTAAAATTTATCTTTTGCAGATCTCCACAAAGAAAAAGTGGATTTCTATCGACAGGTTGAAACCAGCGTATTTGCCAGTGGACGAGACCCATTCTTTAAACCACGGAGATTCTCCTGGCCAGTCTGACCATTCTTCAACTACAACTTCAGAGTCTCCTTTGGCAGAAAAGATACCGGATTCAAGGAAGTACGTTACTCGGTATGGAAGAAGAGTTCGTTTCAGAATCTGACGACTATGAAACTCCGGTGGGGAGTGATGTGGCGCCAGACATTGCGCGTAGTCGCCAAAGGATGATGGAAATAAGATCGGCAACCTTGTACTTTTCAGTATATAAGAAGCTTCGAACTTTGCTCTCTGCACACTCTCACACTTTTAGTTTTCTGTTTTTTATCTCGTTATGTTTCAGTTGTTAATAAATGTTTAATTGATGTTGTTATAGTTGTTCTCAACTTAATATAAGAGGGTTCCTCCCCCTCATTATCATAAAGTCATTACCAAAGCGCTATCGGCAAAATTTTTAGTGTTTCTTATGAGCCAGATAACGTGGCAAAATATACGCAATTCTTCCAGTTCGACCATACTTTTTACATGGACCAACACATTTCTCAAATAGATTTTTAATTTTTGTAACAGACACAAAGAAAAATTTGAGATAACAAATGAAATGCAGGAACACATTTTTAGTTTAAAAATCATAGGTGTGATAACGAACGTTGCTTGAAAACCATATTTATAAAATTTATGTCTTTGTGTATTTGCAGTAAAAAAAACATTTTTGAATTTTCTTTATTTTCAAAAAAAAATCAATGTTAAACTTATTGAAAAGTTTTTTGAAATTATTTTTTATACTAATTTCCCCGAAAGGAAAGAACTTTGAAGAAAAACAATTTAAGTGAATGTGTAACGAATTCTTTAGACAAGCAACAGTTTAAATGAAAATTGATTTCAATTCTTGTTTAGTACATTTCTTTTTAGAAAATGTTTCCTTTATATCTTTCGTAAATCCAAGGAAATTTTTTTTTCTCGAAAGTGATTTATTTTTAGCAGAATTGAAGCAAAAGAAATTGAAACTCTTTAGGTTAAATCCTACTGTTTAATTTTTTTCAGAAAATTTCATACGGCTGTTCCAAAAGAACAATAATAATAAAAAAAGTAAAAAAAAAAAAAAACACTAAAGTTGCATATTTTTATAGCAAGAATCAAACAACTGTTGTTATACAAAAGTAGTGAATTTTATGGGTTTTAATTCTTAGAAAAAATATTATGTTAGCCACTAGTTGATAACAACTATTGAAAATAAAATATTAAATATCTTTACTTTTTTTAAAATATCAATTAAAATGTTCTGTCTCTGTAGAAATAGCAAAGTTCAAGTAAATTATTGACTTAGTTTACTGAACTATGTTAACCATTTAAAATCTTATAGAAAGTTTTGAGTTCAATTTTATTCCGATTAAATAATGTGTGACGTCATTGTTAACATCAAAGATCAATCAATCTAATTTTAATGATGATGTTCTCCATTATGAAAAAAAAAAATTTAAAATTCGTTACATTATAATTAGATACTTTAAGCTAGGCATCCATTTTTTTTTCTTTTTTCGTTTAACTTCATTCACCATTAACAATGTATGAAATCATTACCTGCAATGCAACTTAAATAATGTTGATGTTCCCCATTCCAAAAAAGAAAAAATATTAAAGTAAGTTAAACTAAAATTAGCTGTTTTAAGTATCACATATACACTTTTAAATTTAAACTTTATTCAAATTAAGCAAGGCTGGAAATTATTACCACAATTAGTCAATCTATTTTTAGTGTTGATATTCACCATTCAAAAAAAATTTTAATAAGTTATATTAAAATTATCTACTTTAAACAACAAAGCTGCACATTTTTGGTTTTTAGAGATACGGGTACCCTCAAACTAACAGTATAATTTTCATAAACTTAGCTAACCTACCCATTCATAAGAATAAATCAGTTTATAGCAATAATGGTAATATTTTAAAGCCAATCAAACCCAAACACTTTCCTGTTAATAAATAGATATCTAATGGTCTTTCCTGTTAATAAATAGATATCTAATGGTAAATAATAGGCATTTACAAACATAAAATAGGAATAGACGAGTTTGTAGATCTGAAAATAGGCACGTGGCAAGTCAACAAAAAGAATAACACGAGCCTGTAGATCTAAAAGTAGCCACGTGGCAAGTCAACAAAAAGAAGTGGCGACTTAAATTAAACAAACAACTATCCACTTTCTTCATCGCTTTTTTTTAAAAAAACTTTTAATGATAAAAGTATATCAATGTAGAAAATAAAACTCTGTAAAACAGAATTTTCCTAAAAAAATTTTATGTCTCCATTCAAAAGTTTGATCCTTAAGAATTCATCAATGTGTGATGGAAAAATTTATGTGGAAGGAGAGTTCTTTAGTAATTTACATATTTCAAAGTTGTAATCTATACATTCAATGTATTTTCCCTCCCCAAATATTTTTAAATAAAGTTCTTTAAAGTCAGTATATTTAACTAAATTTTGTTGCCTATTTATAGTATTTTTATAGTTGAATTAAATGTTTATAGCTGTAGATTATTTCGAACATAAATTTATATATATATATATATATATATATATATATATATATATATATATATATATATATATAATGTAATCCATGCAAAAAAAAAGGTTTCAAAAAGCGGCTATTAAATAAAAAGACACCTGTCGATATTGGTCACCGACTCATTAAGCTTGAAGAAAAAGTGGCTAGTAACACTCTGCTGACCACTGGCTACGGACTGAAAATTTAAATTTTTAGGTGTACAAGTTTGTCTATCTGAAATAGTTACCGTAGGACAACCGAACACAATTAGACCAGTAGTGTACGTTTAGCAGAAAAGCGAAGGAACTAATCGTTGACTGACAGTTTATTTCTCGAAGATTGCCCTTTATATGTAGTTTTAGAATCTTTATGAGAAATGAAAACATAAAAGTATAGACATTAGGGGGAGCAAATTAATATTTGATAGACGAAAAAAATCAAAAACTCTCTCGATGCATTGCACCAATTACAGTAGAGAAAGGCAGATGTTAAAATAGATTTAATTGGGAGATGTTTATAATGATCGTCTTTCAATTCCTCTCTGTTACCTCCCTCAATAAAACATATCTCATTATTAATACACTGATAGAATTTTCATTCTAAAATTAAAAATAAGCAGCAACAGTTGTTCATCCAATTAACCGTAAGGTTTAAGATAAAGAAAATTTTTTTCCTATACAGATTTAAAAGCGTTTACAACTAGTATGGTTAAAAAAGCATGAATACAAAAACCATATGTTTTTTTAACCATTTACAACTAACAGGGTTTCAAAACCATTTTTTTTTCACTAGACTATGCAACCTTGCCCTTTCGTTAGGGAATAGGCATTAGAGTTAGACTATGGTTGAGTTGTGTTTTATAAAATGAATCGTGATATGTGGTTTAATTAATTTTATGTGATGGGTTTTCTTCACATATCGTAAGAGATGGGAAACACTAGACTTTTTCATGTTATGCAGCTTTATGGCGCTTTCATCTATATGCGAATCAGAATTTCGCTTTCTAATGGTGCAGAATCACAAACAGGGAATTGAAGAACAGTTGAAACTTCATGTATCGAATGAAATGGATGAAATATTGTGGTGTCGTCCGTTCTGTTGGTCATGAGATTGACAGATCAGCCCTCTGGACAATAATGTGTACTCAACTTGAAGGAACAAAACGACTTCAATAGGTGTAGTGTGATAAAATTCTGGTTGTTTAAACGTATTAATTTAAAGCAGTTAATAAACAGTTTTTCTCACAGTTAATTATATGAATACCATCTTATTTATGAATATTTGACTGTTTTGTTTTAATATGGTAAAGTAACAATTAAATAAAGTGTTATTTAACCATTTTTCCAGAAAATTTCTAACAATGTAGCATTTGCTTCCTTGTACTGTGATTTGTAAGATTAAACACTAATTTTTCAGCCTTATGTGTACTCTTTTTTTGCTCTCATTTTTGTTAAGTACAGTAATAATTATACTTGATATAGCCCTTATTATAATCGATAGCCAGTAATTACAGTCACCAATACCAATGCTGAATAAAAGAAATACTATTTGCATAACCAAAAAGTGACCTTAGCGTGCATATATATTTCTTAAAATCTTTCTACATAATAATCTTTACTTTTCCATAACAATCAGCAGAGAGAGCAAGAAAATAATAACATTAACAATAATAATAATAGTCAACCCCGCTTAAAGGAATACCATCGGTTCCAGCCAAATCTATGCTTTTAAGCGGGTTTTTCGATAAAAAGGGGAGTGCAATATTCAATCTTAAATTCTGAATATTTGCTAAATTTTACTTTTTAATGGTATTAATGCCTGTCCGTATTCCTTTCAAACGCTTTCAGAATTTTTTTTCTTTTTTTATCTTCGAAACTTGGGAAATTCCTAATTAATGCGCTATTTTAGTTGGGGATTTTTTTTGAAATTTATTGTTTCTAAGATTTATTTTTTTTTTTTTTTTTTTTTTTTTTTCAATTAATTTAAATCATTTTTTTTTTTCGCGCTCAACTTGCAACCAACTCAAAATTATTCAAAGAGAAAGACACTCTTTACACTAGTGTATTCGGTTTTTAAAACTTTTTCTTATCAAAGCTAATAGTGCATCAAGAGGGGACCACAGGTCTTGACCTAAAAACAAATCACTCTATCGCCTTTTTACATACTCAATGATGTGTGAGTGAAGTAAGTCAAAGAGGGGTAAAGCCCCCTTCGTTTGCTCCAATGTATAACTGGCAGCAAGGTTTGATTAATTTTTCAACTTCATCCCAAGCATCTACTAATGAATATTGAAATGACCACCTTGTATCCTTATCTTAACTGAAAAAGGGAAATTCCATTTTAGCTGGTGAAACATTTCTCAAAAATCAAATTTTTTTTTTCCTTTCAGTACTATACTTCTTTATGCAATTAGGCGGGGTCAAAAAGCAACAAATAACCGTTTAAACGGAGAAGTTTAACATTAGTTTAATATAAAATGATTTGGTTCCATTAAATTTTATTCCTATAAACGGGTTATTCGATTATCCGAGGGGCGATTAAGTGGGGACGACTAATACGAGAACATTTTTGCTCAGAACAAATTGCTAATATAATGAATGAAAAAAAACATTTTATTGCTAAATATTATTATTCTCTTTTATTAATATATTCTGTATGAGATCAATAATGATAGATAGATTTTTTTGGAATAAATAATATCATGTTTTATTGTATTGAACCAATTTTTTTAACATGGCTTGTTGTTTCATAAAAAAATAACAACATATTTTTCTTTCAATTAATATCAAAAAAGATCCCAAGTTTTCTTTGTTTGATTTACTGATAATAGATTAAAACTAAATCGTAGGAGAAATTAAATATGAGTATTTTTGCTTGGAAACTGTTAGAAAAATATGTCACAGGAAAAAAATTCATTTTAACTAAAGCAAATACAATATCTACCATTTTAAAATTTCTCTTTAATTATATTTAAAAAAAATTATGATTGTAAATAACATTTAAATAATAGTATTCTAAAAGGTTTTCATAAAATGAAAAAGAACTGACTCAGTTAAACCTAGTTTATAAATTAGTTTGATTTAGTAAGTTTTTTCAGAAGAAATAAAAAATTGACGAAAACTATTTTCAAATAATTTATTGTTTTTGTATGTATTTTAAGAGATTATGTAACAAATAATTTTAAACAAAAGAGTAAAATGTTCTTGACTTTATAATATAAATAATTTAAAGCAGACATTTTAAAAATTAATTTTTTTTTAATCTATAAATTTGATGAATAAATTTAAACAGAAACTTTAAAGCTAATTTCGAAATTTTATCTTCAATTAATAATTTGATTTCCTTTAATATGCAATAATAAACGAACGCACAGTTATATAATAAAGCATATATTCCAGATGATGTATAATAAATTAATAATTTTAATGAACAATGTTCATGCTTGCCTTTGAAGTTAGAAGAGAATTTCCGGAACTCTAACTGAATAATAGTTTAAATAACATTTCAACTAAATGCATCAATAATTTGATTCCTCTTTGACTGCCTGAAAATTATAATGACAACATTCCTAAGGCTGTAAAATATGAATCATCCGAACAGCGTTCCATACTAGTAAGACCATCATATAAAATTACAGTAATTTATTAACTCATTTATTAGTCAATTACGAAATATTGTATGAAACGGGGTCGGAGATGACTCATTATTAAAAAATTTAAAAATGCACTTAATGTTTTAAGTTATTTTACTGTTGTATGATACAATGAGTAAACAATTTTACTCGAAATTCTTTCCTTGGTCATTCAAAAAATGTTTAATTGAAATTATCATATTAACTAACGCACCCCGATTGCCATGGCTCACCAACCCTCAATTTCTAAGCAAATATTTTTTTGTTTGTTTTGCAATAAATTTGTTTTATCGTTATTTTATCTGGAAATATTTTAAATTGATATCATAAAGCAGTTTTTTCTACGAAAATTGAATACACTAAATGCGAAAAAAAAAAGGATTACCTTGAATAATTTTTGATCCAGTGATCGAATCTTCACGTTATTCAATCTTAATGGTTCAACGGTGTGACCACAAATATGTTAAGTTAATTAATGCAGACGACATTTTAAGTTACGAAATCCGAGGGTTGAAAGTTTCTCGTCGGTAGTACAAAATTTATATTGGCCTTTTTCGATGAGACGGTTTGTCTGGCCTCTAAGAACCTTTTCATATCCAACTTAAGGACTTAGTTGACAACAGTTAGCCTCCTGGAAATGGACTATAAAACAGGATTCGTATTTATCAGTTTATATTAATGAACAGAACATATTTTCATACAATGCTGAAACATATAAAGAATTTTTTTTTCTCTAAAAGTTTTATCCCTACTTATATGTGATATTATAGGTACTATTTAACCTGTTCAGACCTAAGTGTATCACAGCAACCTGTGAAAATAATTTTTTTCTCCAGACTGCTTAAAATTTCATTAAGTTAACATGCAATTTAATTGTATAAAAATCAGTTACAAAGTTTCCATACCACGATAAATGAAATAAAAATATTTTTATTTCGTTTATTTTGTTTTGTTTCGTTTCGTTCGTTTCGTAATATATAAAGTAGATTCTGAGTTTTCGAAAAATTGGCTGACACTTAAAAAGCATCTAAAGTCAGTGCTTACTCAAAATATACCAGGTCTGACAAGGTACTCTCATTTATTTACTTTTTTTCAAGAAGTTAAAACACTGCTTTACAATATCTAAGAAAAATGAATTTGATTTTTTAGAAAGATAAGAAAGTATAACAAAATCTAAAATTTTTTATAATTAAATGCAGAACACATTTGTAATAGACAAGCTATCAAAACAAAAATGTTTAGTGAAAATAATCAATTATTGAAAATGAAATATAATACCGTTAAATTATATATAAGATTAAAATAACTTTGTAGCTTTTATCTGCTTACATCAACTAAATTTCTGATATATTTAAGTATATACACTAGCGTGCAAAAGTCTTTGGTCAACGCCTGAAAGGCATTTTAACCTTTCTATGCGTTTTTTTCCCTTTTTTTTTTTGTAGAGATGATTTTCGTTTTATTTGGTCAAGCCAACACACACACACACACACACACACACACACGCACACACACACACGCACACACACACATATATATATATATATATATATATATATATATATATATATATATATATATATATATATATATATTACACGTGATTTCAGAATTTTTATTTTTCTTGCAATGTAATGGAAAATGTAAGCTTCCTTTGTTTAAATTTAAATCTTTGCACTCAGTTCAGTTGAATATTTCGTTTTTTATATAATTCGAGTCTTGCAAGAGCTAATTCTTAAAAAATAAATGTCAATAATAAATTAAAGCTGAAATCACGATTTCCGTAAATAAATATGCAAAACTTATGCTTATTTGTTAAAATTGTATCTTTCAATTGTATTTTCATCCAGTTCATCTATGTAAAAAAATCGCTTCACGAAAAACAAATACCCGACTGATATGAAAATTGCATTTGATTTTAGTGACTTTCAAAGCGCTAACTTTGCTTTTTGATTGATAAGCAGATAATGTTTAGGAATAAAATTATATATTATTTATTACATTTCCAATCAACCATCTATAATATTGAGTTCAACCAAAGACTTATGCACGCGAGTGTACTTAATCCTTAATTAAAAATATTCTTAATTGTTGAATAATTTTCCTTCTATGCATTTTTTAAGAGAAATGTCACAGTAAAACAAATCAAAAATATATAATATAAATCAAATAAGTTGATTTTTTTTCATAAGAATTTGTAAAATCAAAAATCCTGCTCATAAGTCTTAAACATTTTAAAAAGATAGACAATTTATTTTTTTACATTGCGGACAATTTTAGTTGCAATAACAAGATATTATAATAATAATTTTTATTATTATCCAACTTTTATCTGGGGTTGAAAATTTTTTCAGGATGATACCACGACAATTCATTAATCACTAAAAAGAATTAGGACAATTTATTACAGGTTTCCATCCAGCATTAGTTTCTAAAAGTACTTCTTAGTATAAAACAAGACGTAGAATAACACAACAATAAAACAACATATTAAGATATACATAATCACAAACAGAATAAAACTTCATCTACTAATCAATAAACACTATCTAAATTACTTTGATTTAAATTGTTCGGTTTTAAATATCAATGTAATTTTTTTTTTTAAAATAACTAAGCTTGATAAAAAAAAACTTTTTTAAAGAATGAGAAAATAGATATCTAGTTTTTTTAATTAGTGGTGGACATTTTTTTAAATCATTTACATACTTCAATATCACATTATTTATCTTCGAAGGGATAGCATAGAGCAATTTTAAACTATAGCCATATCAGATAATGGACATAATGAACATCAAAAAATATTTTATACCACTTAATGCAAAGCAACTCGTTAAACCAATATATTTAATAGAAAGATTCAATGAATGTTATATTTTTCAAAAAAAGAAATCGAATTAAAAATGCAAAAAATATGTCAGGCAAAATTCCAAACACTAACTCAACATTATTGAAAATGATCAACATGTACTTTAATGTTTTTATATTTATTACAGAATTCAATACCTATTAATGATCGATCGTAACTCCATAAAATCCGTGGCGAAATAAATAAAATAAATAATGAATATTAATTTCTATAAATATGAAAGAAGATCGCCCGATTTTACGAATAAAAGCATGTTTAGAAATAGCAGACAACTGTCTGTTCTGAATCGTTCGTACAATCCCTTTACCGATTGAACTTGAAAATTGACGAAGTTTTTGAGGCCCTCACATCTCAGATATAAAAACACACCCTATGTTGGGTGGATGGACTAGTAGCAGTTTAGTGAACATGTAGTCACATTAAAACATAACATGTAACACATTATTTATAGAGAGAAGATATATTTAGATATTGTGTACAACGTACAAAAAAAAAAAAAAAAAAAAATACTTACCGCTTTGAATAATTAAATTTTGATCTAATGATCGGATCTTCCCTTTTTAGTGCACGCGATATTCCAAGTTACAAAATCAGATTAAAAATATACTTTTTGTGAATAAACATACCCATTTTTCAGTGGATTTGATAATTCGATTGATTTGCTTAATAATGTGCTTAAGGAGTTCTCGATGTATGGTGAACTACGGAAAAAATAAAATTACCCCCTCCCCATTAAAGGGTTCAAAACTTTATACCACTCTGCTGACAAAACTCTTTGGGATTTCCCAGATTGTGGCTACCTTCGATATTTTGGGTGTCATAAGTCTGAATCCATTGAAAAACATTTATGTTTATTCAAAGAAAGTGCAGCTTTGTGACTGATTTCGTAACTTAAAATATCGTCTGCCATAAATTAATAATCCCAATAAACAGAAGCGGTAAAACATTAAAAAAATCATTCACTTCAATAATATATTCATTCAAAATTACAGTCGACTGGTCTCATGCACCCAAAATTAGGTTCCCAATTTCAGGACTTGCCAGACATTCTTCTCATTTACGCCTGGCAAGTCTTGAAAATAGGCGACAGTGTTTGAGAGATTGAAACATGTAAACTGCTCTTTTCAATTTGTGTATTTTTGAAGCGAATGAAGTTTTTAATCAAGTAATATCGTCTGCACTAATCGATTAGCAAATTTGAGGTCACCCTCTCGAACCATTATGAATCAGTCCTAGAATGTACAGATTCGATCATTAAATCAAAAACTATTCTTTTTTTTTCTTTCTTTGTCGCATTGTACAAAAGGTTTACAAAAAATGTCTAAAACTGCTTTTATTTTTACACTTTTTTATATCTTAGTTACAAAGAAACGAATAAATAAATTAACATTATGAAAAGTTTCAAATTTCGAACAAATTATTTAAAATGTTGCATAAATATTTCGAAATTCTCACCCATACGTTCAATAAAGCTTACTGTCACGACACTAAGAAATCGAATTGATGTCAAGAAGATTTATCGTTAGTAAATTGATTTTATTTCCATTTCCTTCCGCCTTTTGCCTTTAAATTTATTTCCTCAGGAAAATAGTGTGCCTACATGTGCAAATAGATGTACGTGGATTTAAGTGTATTTATTTATCCGTGATGTTTACAAGAAAACCTCTAAAATTACCAATAAATATAATTTATTTTCAATAATAATACTAAGCTTTATTAATTATCGGTTTTATTAATTGTGCTCTAATATGCTTTTCAATTTTGTTCAAGATTTCGTGTAGTATTGATTAATTCAAATTTATTCATTACTTAAATTTCTTAACCATCAGGAAGAATTTGTCGTATTTTTTATAATTTCCAAAAGTATACTAAGAAAATGATGTGAACAATAAATGCAGAATATAACGAAATATTAGAATATTATTTCGTACTTTCCATCTCAATACTTCATACTTGCTGGTTTTATAATATTTCACAAAATTTACTAAAAAATATAATTCGAAACATTAATTTTTATTTGCATTAATTATTTTTTGTGTAAGCTATAATAATTTCAAAGATAAACTAGAAATTTTTAGACATATTACAATAAATAATTTAATATTTTATTTAAAATAATAAATAAAAAATTTAAGCGTGCTACCAACAACATTTTTTAGTTATGGTGATAAAGATTTTTGAAATCGCATGAAAATCAACATTTTATACGGCACACGCATCAGAGAAAGTATTAAATTTTTGAATAAACATGCATTTGTATTAACAAAATTTATTTGATTGAATTTAAATAATCAAAAATTGTACAACTCAAATAATGTCTGTTTTTTTATATATCGATGTACGTTTTATTTTTCTATGTAATACTTCCTTTTATTGCAATAGTATCAAAGTAGAGTTTTTCTCAGCATATTTGATATGCATACCTTAATACTAAAGTTTTGGTCCTTAGAATAAAACATTTTTTCAAATTTTTTTTCAAATGAAGTTTCCATTTAAATAGGAAAAAAACTTTTCTATTAATGTCTAAAAGTTGAAAATGTACTCCACGCAAAACAATTTCCGATTGTCAGACAGAATTTATTACTTTAAAATAGCTTTAAGGCAAAATAGTTTCAAAACTAGAGGGTTTTCTAAACTTCTCTTTTGAAATTAATGACGGAGAAAGAAGTTTCCGATTGTAAATATCACCAGAAACTATTTTTAGAAGTATTTCGATATCACTTATTGAAAATACCTATTGAGTAACGATTTGTTTTTAAATTGAAGTTGAATTGGTAAATGTCTATATAATAATTAATCTTTATTTACTTTATGAAAATTGAATTCTGACAGTCGATTTTTATTTGAAGAAAAGTAATTTACCGTATACTTAGTAAACATGTAATACGTTATTTATTCTACACTTATTTTACGAACAAAAAACTAACTATTAGATAATATATACACTTTCCCTTATTTAGATATTGCGTTTGTCACTAAATTGTATTGGATTGCAAATACGATGAGTATATTAATGATCGTTCAACAAATCGTTCATCTACAATAAAAAGATTTACTGTCTTTGGAGCTAAGCGCAATCAACTCTTTTTCCTATTTACCGTCCTTTTTTTCTACCAGTGTTCACTCATTGACAATGCCTAGTAGCGAATAACAATTCATACCCGTGATAGTTCAGGAGGAAGAACGCTCTCCTCCCAATGATGTCACCCGGTTTCGAATCCCAGCGATGGCAGGTGGATAAAAATTCCGCACCCAGCTCGCACCGACCTCAGTACTGACGTGCAATATCCTCAGTGGTAGATGGATCATGAGTTAGAGTCCTCTTGCCATCAGACAAACCGTGGGAGGTTTTCGTGGTTTTGTGCTCCATGTAATGCAGAAACGCAAATGCGGATTAGTTCCATAAAAATGTCCTGCATGAAGGCAAATTTCTCTCAGTATTTAGTCCAAGAGTTGCCTTGCCTTCTGGATTGGGATCTAAATAAGTAAACTAAGGAGATGAATATCGTACGGAGTCGTAAACTCAAAATTAGGCCAGCTGTCCAACGATCGTTATAAAATAATACATATTTTATAGCTTGTCCGCTTAAGATCACTCCGTGTTGCTTCTCGCAAATATTAAACCATCGTGGACTGTCTTTGAAGATCTGATAATTTATGAAAAATTATTACATCTTGATAATGTTTTTTGGACCAATTACCAGAATCTACCTCGAAATCTTAAAACACAAAGTGGTTTTTTCCAGAGAGTTCTGGACTGCAGCGGTAATTTTCATATTTTTGATTCAGTGGATATGTTTTTAAACTATGCAACCCTCGACGAACATACGAGTCAAATTAAATCTTCGATCTACATTTCTTAAATATAATACAGCCTTTGATGTTCTTCGCGTTCTTGCTCAGGAAACTGTAGATAATTAATATCTTGAGCATGACTGGCTAAGAGTCTATATTGATGCCTCTTTTTCAAATGAGCAACCTAATAATGGTGTAGAATTTTTTTTTGTGTGATCTGTTTTATCTTTTACTCTTCTATTCGAAGTTATCAAACATTCTCTGATTTAAAGATCTCGATAATACGCATAACTCTTAAACAATTAGTTATTCGCTGTGTCTCAGTTTTCAAAGTGATATCATCTACGCCAATTCCAAAGCTGATTTTCTGTAGAATTGTAAACAATCCATAAAACGTTAGAATACCTGGATAGGACCATTTTTTCAATGGATTCCGGGCCACTAAATGATGACGAAACTGTTGACGCACTGTTAATCCTCAGTTAAGTCCCATTTACTGAGATTAAACGCCTTATTAAGAATTATTTTTCCTTTTGACTTCGAAAGGAGCTGAAGACAATAACCGCTTCCAAAAATTAGTCATTCTTAGAGGGAGTAAACATATTGAACTGGCCCTGCCATGAGGACTATGTTTAGACCTTTCACTCAACATGGCTACTGCTGGACAATATTTTAAGGGGCCTCATGACCCTTCTTTCGTCTTTGAAATGTTTGATTTTTTTAAAAAAATATTTTATGCTCACATTTGTTCTGATAAGTTTGAGATTAAACTTTTGTCAATACTAAAAATACTTTCGGAGTTATTCTCTACAACCAGTTATTCTTTCCGGAGTTATCCAACCTTAATTTAAATATTTTATTAGCAATTTTTGTCTTAAACTTAATTTTTCCCAAAAGTGAAATATTGAGCTTACGTGCACATTATCTAACAAACTATTTGTAATATTAACTTGAAATTTTTTACGCACTGTGCGTAGCATTGAGTTAAAGAAGATATAAAGAATAATCTTACCAATTTTTTAAAGGATATAGAACTAGAGAAAAATGTATCAATGTAACGACCAACCACGTTTTGTTAATTTCGTATCTTAGTTTCATTTTCTATCCATGTTTTACATCTTAGGATATGAAACATATAAATCATCATTAAATTTTATTTGGGATTTTTTAGAACACAAAATTTTTTGTTTAAATTTTTATCAAATTTAAGAGTTAGTCTTGTGATCCTTATCACATAAAATTGAATGAAAATTGGTAATTTTGTTCATCAGAAAATTTCATGCTATAACACATGGTCAAAAAATAATTATTGTAGTTCTGAAAGAATTTCCGCTGACTGCTCCTTAAAAGTAATATTAATAAGTGATAAGCAAAGCATAAATGCAAAGCAAGAAATTCAAATAAGGACTCTCATAATAATGCCTTTTATATCTTTGCAACCTTTTACCAAAATTTAAAAAAGAAATCCTTTCAATAATTGGCAAACTTTGATTGGAACATTGGTAAATTAAATTGTTAGTTACTTAATATGCACTGTCTCTTATATTATAGTATGACTCACATAATTAGAGAGATTTTGCCCTTTCTTGTTACATTCCATCCGCTCCACTCCCCCATAAGAAAGATTTGAATTCTAGCGAAATACGCATGCACCTGTGAAAATATGTCAAACTTAAGTGAATTTTTCAAAAACACGTATGTTAAAACCGCTAACGTATTAATGTAACCTTGACAACAGAATCAAAACAAACACTTACAGTGGAATTGGTTAATGAAAAAATAAAACTTGTTCCAAATAAATTGAATAATTAAAACAAATATGTCTTGTTTTAAATAACAGAAAAGAATTAGATTCTTATAGACTCAATGCGATCAAACAACCATAATTTTAAACTAAAACCAATAAAATTTATAATTTTTATTAAATCAACAAATTGTTACTAAATCATACAATTCCTTTTTTAAAATTTTGTTATTAACTAATCATCCATCTTCACTTTTTGTTGGCTTAATCTATAATTTGTTAATTGGAAGAATGACTTAAGCAGAAAGTCACATTTAACAGCTATGAATAACGTACTTGTAGTTTAGTAACACTTAGTCAACAAAACGTTAAGATGCGTAAGATTTTAAGAAAAACAAGAGCGTAACAAACATAACTTGAATAGGTGAATTTTTTCTAATAATTCGATTAAAATTGTTTCGTTGGTGAATTCGAAAAATTTTAAAAAACAAGAAAAGTTGTTTTTTCTTTTAGTGTAATCAGAAAATTATGTTTTAGTGAATTAGAAAATCTAATTTAAATCCTAAAACACAATTTAAAAACTAATTTTAACGAAATAAATTTAGTTTGTTTTAAAACAGCAACTGAAAAATTAATTAACTATTAATTAGAAATTATTTTGCAATTAAAAGTAACAATTTTAAACTTTGTTATGTAATAAGGTCAAAGATTTGTTTAGGTAATTTAATGTGTATCCTCATGTAAGAATTGTTGAAATAAATGTCGATTTATTCAATAGATCAACCCCACGGCGTTTATCTAATTTAATTACTCCTTAAGCTTTCAGCATCTAAATAAAAGTACAAAAACAATTCGAGATCAATTCAAATTAGGTTATTAGAAGAGTGAGGTGCTTGTTAATAAGCTTGTTTAGATCAGTCTTTCAATATTTGATCATTAAAAAAGAACGTAAGAGAACTTGCAAAATCCACTGAAATTAATAAATAAACTAGGTTTTTGACTTTAAACTTGCACTGTAAGCTTGAATTTAATTGCTTCATTACATTATGAGTATAAAAACTATTACTTTTACAGCTTTGTAAAAATGAAAGAAATAAAATCCTTATATTATACTAATTATTGATAATTTTTGTATTTGGGTAAAAAGCATTATTATTTTTTTTTTAATCTTTTAGCTCAAAAAGTCGTATTTTATTGATTTCCAACTTAATATATCAGTAAATACCATCTTACTTTTTGGGGATACCATCAAAACCGACCATCATCTCATGTTAGGAATTGGAACAACTTTACGTCGATCCAACAAAGGAAGAAAATCAACATGATTTGATGGGGGTTTTGGTGACCCAACCAAAACAATCTATCATGCACTAACATATTTTATTGGTTTCCAACATAATATCCCATCAAAAACCATCTTACTTCTTTATTTTACCATCAAGAATGATCATCATCAGATGTAAGGAATTGGAACAACTTTATGTCGATCCAACATGAAGAAAATCAGCATGATTTGATGGGATTTCTGGTGACCCAACCAAAACAATCTATCATGCACAATTTTATTTTATTGGTTTCCAACATAATAACCCATCAAAAACAATCTTACTTCTTTATTTTACCATCAAGACCGACCATCATCAGATGCAAGGAATTGGAAAAACTTTACGCTGGCCCAATATCAGGAAAACTAGCGTGGTTTGATGGTTTGTTAAATATTGTCCAACAAAAGTAATCCATCGTGAAACAATATTTTTTTGTTTTCCAACTTAATATCCTCACAATAACCATCTTACATTTTGATAATTTCATGAACATAATAGTATAATTATGTCAAAGTATACAGCAGTGTCAAGCAATATAACTGGTATCCCTTTCATATCCCACTCCTCGAAAAGTTTTCAAAAGTTTTATTATCCTACAAGCCGCATTCGGCATTCAGTAACCAGTTAGCTCGTTTTAATAGTTTTTGTTTTCTTTTTGTGATTACAATGACACTAGGATGCTTAAAGGGGATCCGCTTAATGGGATGCTTAAATGAATCTTTCTTAGTTTTACTAATCAAAATATGTAGTTATTAACTCATTGATTAAATGAAAGAAGTTAATGGTTAGTGCAGAGTGAGGCCGCAAAAATTAAGTCATTAACAAGTAGTAGTAAGTTTACGATCTCAATAATAATCAAAACCTTGCCGTTTATATTAAATACCAATTAAATTATTAACTTTCATACTTCAAAGTTAAAGAAAACGGTCCCAAATTTTTAATAAGCAATATACATCATCGTAATCATTAGAAATCAGAAATACTTGCAACTTCGGCACGTGTGATGCCAAGGAACCTTTTAACTGTAAACTTTTGATTAAATTAGAATTTAGCTGTCTGAATCCAAACATCATATATTTGTAGAAATGTCTATCTCCATTCTGAAATTTTATCAATCATGGATTTATTTGGATGAGGGAAACTACATTCATCAACATTATTCAGTATCTGAGTGCCGCTCAACATCCTTCAGTCTCCATTAGGGAAAGGCGATCGAATGAATGTCAGACCTGCAAATCAGCCTCTCATTTTGCCATTAACCAGTTCCGTAGAGGAAAATTCATATAAATGGAGTTATGTAGTGGAAAAAGTCTGAACCCATTTGAGTCTTACATTTTCCTATTTAAAACATTTTCCTGTGTTTAACAGTAGCCCTATGGTTTCCTATTTCTAAAACTTTATTTATTTCAAAAACTATTTCTTTCAAACTTCTTATTATAATTTTATAACATGTTTATAACTAAAACTGAATATTTTAACCTTTTAATAAAATTTCACAACACTAAGCTCTTTTGTAGTTTGCGTGCACACAAAAATTTTGTGTCATTTAATGGATCACTCAGATTTATAAATGCATAAATCTTTCTTAGTTTTATTAATATTAATTAGCAGAATTATTACTTTGCTTCCTAAATTTTACCTTCTTGTTATTAATTGCCTTCTTAATTTTACCTTCTTGTTATTAAGTATTCATTTTAAAACTTTTATTATAATTTGATCATATGCTTAAAATTAAAGTCATAGCTTTGAGTCGTGTAGTTAAATGTTACGAAACAATGCTCGAATGTACACGTGGACAGGGCAGTAAAGCAACATATTTCATCATATTTTGATATGTTGTAAGTTCAACAATAATACATATTATAGTATTCTGGCTAACCATTATTATAGCAATTCATCATACTTCAATGGCTGTTGTTGATCCAACAAAAATAAACATTAAATGATGATTAAACCATCATTATAGTAAAGCAACATCTTCCATCATAATTAAATAGTTTATATTGAACCAGTATTGGTCTTGTTGGTCGAATATTGAAATGGTCATACAGCATTTTTTCTAAAATTTTAATGGTTATTGTTGGTCTAACAATAATTAACATAACTTGATCTATATATATATATATATATATATATATATATATATATATATATATATATATATATATATATATATATATATATATATATATATATATATATAAGCTAAAAAATTGAGAAGAAATGGTGGGGAAAAAAATAAAATAAAAAAAATAATAAAAGTCCGGAAGACAAAAATCTCTTTACATTTTATTTTCTGTTTTTTGCTTGATATATTTGTTTATTTTTTACTTAATGTGTTCTAATTTCGTTTCAATTTTTTTAGTGCTCCTCACACTATTGTATTGACATATTTTGCTTTGGCTATATTGATACAATATTAGAAAGCACTCCTTTTTGCGGATATAATCGTGTGAGCTGATGAAGAGATTATATCCTTTTTTTTTTTTGTCTTCCGGATTTTTTATTTTTATTTTTATATATATATATAATATATATATATATATATATATATATATATATATATATATATATATATTATATATATATTATATATATATACATATATATATATATATATATATATATATATATATATTATATATATATATATATATATTATATATATATACATATATATATTATATATATATATATTATATATATATATATTATATATATATACATATATATATATATATATATATATATATATATATATATATATATATATATATATATATATATATATATGTATATATATATGTATATATATATGTATATATATATATATATATATATATATATATATATATAGAGAGAGAGAGAGAGAGAGAATTTTATTTCCAATCAATTCTTCGTATGACGAATTTTTTTCTACTACAGCATCCATTTTTTTGCAGTTTTTTAGTCTTTTAATTCATAAAAAAATAAAAAAATAATAAAAAGACATTTTTAGTGTCTTGTAGCTTACAAAAACTCTTTTTTGCGCATTCACTTTTAATTTTTTCGAAAGACGGCATATGCATTTCTTGCCCCGTAAAATCAAAAGCTACATTATTTAAAGTTTGCAAGAAAGCGTGAATGAATCTAGTTGTCTAATTACGAATAAATGCTGTTATGCATCTTAACAAAAAAGAATACGCACGATATTTATACAATAAAGCTTCTCATAAACAATGATGCAATACTTATATAAATCAAATTTAGTTCCACAGACAAACAATTGCATCGTTATAATCATTGAATACCTAATTCGTACTTATTTGCAATGGAATTCTAGAAAATCATTTTATCATATACAATGTATTCTCAGAATTACTACCATTAGGCTTCCATAGTTATTAGCATTTATTATTCGGTAAAATATAAAGCTCTTAGTATAGTTCATTTTAACTATCTTATGAATATTTAAGAGAATAAAATAATTAGCAATATCAATTACTTTTAAATTCTGTACCCGTAGTCCATACTATAAAGATATTTTTTGAGAAAATAAAATAATTAGCAATATCAAATACTTTGAAATTCTGTACCCGTAGTCCATACTAAAATTATATTTTTTATTTATTGGCAATTTATATCGCTGCTATGCAAATTTATTCTTTAATTGGTTAAATAAATTACTATTGTATCACTAATAAAGCGCGAAAAATTAAAAAAAAAAGACAACAATAGAATAACCCTTAAAAATATACCTATTCTAGAAAACTAAGAGTCAGTAGTTTAATCAGGAGAGCGGTCAACAGTTTGAGGCCCTAATTGTAATACTTATTTTTTTATTTGCATTCCTCCATGTATCTTTAACTATTACACAATGCAGTTATTAAACTGGTTTATCCAATGATACTGCAAGTCAAAAAATTAACTTTCATAATTATTGAATACTTATAGATATACTGGACCCATTTTTAAAGTATTAGAAAGGCAGCATACTATAGACGCAAGCAGTAAGAATGAGGTAAATAGGAGGCCTATACTTTTACGTTAGGAATCTGCCTCACTTATTAATCGTTTGCCTCCTCAGTATGTGGTCCGCTTAAGATATACAGTTTTTGAATCATTTTGAGCAATGTAATTTTAAATAGCAAAATCGAAATTTTTAATGAAGTAAGTCAAACAATTTTTAAGAAATAAAATTTAAAAGAAAAAAAAATATTTATATTATTTTTGTTTCCTGTAACCTTTTAATATCTAGATATTTTTTTCTGGGTATGAATTTTCACAAAATTTAGAAATAAAAATAAATATAAAATCACAAGGGAAAGTAATGTATATTAAATTAAATCCTGAAATTCGATCATTGCCTGATAAGCTTTTCCGAAACTATGTTTTATTTCTTACTAGAAAATGATGTGGTATTGTAATTATTAAGCTATAAAGACCGGACTGAAAACTTTCTTCCGTTGTCACACATTAATTTCTTTTTTAATCTTCTATCATTAGATGTCTACCTCCATTTAGCCATAACACGTTTCACGTAATCCCTTGAAATGGAATGTTTAATCCCTGTTCTCGTAAGTGTACATTTATAACGATATGCGTGCAGACCTTTCCAAGTAAAATTGGACTCAATTATTAAAAATATTTACCTCCATATCCTATGAAACTTGTATAATATTTTCTGATAAAAATATTCTAAATGAAGTTATATATTGACATTTGTTTTTATACTTAAATTGGTTGAATATTATTTCATTTTTGCTTTCATTGAATTTAATAAAGTAATCTTTTCATTTTGATAATATTTATGTTTCATTTTAAACTCTTATATTAACGTTTGAAACGAAGATTTTACAAATTATGTATTGCAACAAACTTGTAAATATGTGTAAAATATTTAGATTATTAGTTTGTTATCAGGCAAAATATCTCAGGCGGATAATAAAGAAACAGTTCAATTAGAAAATTTGTAAGAAAGTCACCTAATTTTAACGTAATTTTGAAATAAAAATAACGCCTAATGTATTTCTTATGGAAGACTTGGTTAAGACCTGGTTTCTTAGGACAGGTCGATGTTGCAAAACGTTAGCTTGAAGTGAGCACTGACCTCTGATTGGTCAATTTGTGAGTTAGATAGCATACGTCATTGAACGCACGCTCAGCTTAAAAAACTGCCGTCTGAATCAACTGCAGTTGGATTACAACGTAACGTTAACGACTGAAGCAATGGCAGACAACAGCCAACAGAGCATTGAAATCGGCCAAGATTTTAATTTCGAAAAGAAATTAATCTCTGAAATTAAAAAATGACCTAATTTGAAAAGAAAAAAAAAAAAAAAAACAATCTGTGGTTACAGATTACAAGTCATATTTTCCCCTCTAAAGCACTGGCCAACATAACACATAAAGTTATCGGAATACAAAATTAAAATAAATATTTGATTGCGTCATTAATGCATGCGCAATGCAAGAGAACGACTGCCCACGCTGAGCTTACAAAACAGTATTTTGCTTGGCGCCTACAAATTTGGAAACAAAATTATTGTTCTGGAAACTTCGAGTCTCAAAGCAAAAGTTTCAAAATTCAAGGGTATCGTAACCACGCCAAGTCTGTAGAGTAATATTCTGCTTGTGACTGCAGTAGTGTTCTGACCGGAGTTAGTTCATTGACTCATCTGAGGTTGTAAAGCCTGCGTTTTTGTCGTAGTACGCTGTGATTGAATGCTGTAAATATATGTATTTTCTGAAAGTTTCTACTTATAAATTTTTGCTGTCTTAAGTACTGATTCATTCACCACGAATCGAAACGAATACCAGTATTCAATACAATATTAAGAGGAACGATTACAGTACACACCACATTTACAGTGGATGTATTGATTTGAAAAATATACTTTAGATCCAAAACTAAACAAATAAATAAATGAAAATGAAAAAAAGCAACAATATATATATATATATATATATATATATATATATATATATGTAATAACAGAGCTTCATCCCTGTTATCAGTGGTGTATTTAGCTTTAATAATGCAGTAAGCCATGTTACACTCAAAAAATCTTTATTAATGGTAGTAGGCTGGTATCGATAACACTTCACATCCACACTCCGCAAGGGAGGGGGTGGACAAGACTTCGGACAATTCCGGAACAACTTATTCAGGTTCAGAACATGATGAAAAAGCCATGCGAAAAGCCTTGCTCTCGCTTTTATACTAACACATTTTGTTGTAAAAAGGCACAGTCTTTGAAATACTTGTATCCTTACGCATTAAGGAAAATCATTTCATGCTTCCTTATATGGAAGTGAAAGGGGGAGAGATTCTAAAAATAACTCAGTCGTATGTTATTAGCCTTGACTTCCCAAAATAGAATCTCTCTACGCTTATTCTTTAACAAAGACATTTTATGAAAACGAAAGAGATTTAATTCTTTTATTAATACAAAAGTATTATAATTTTTGTATTACATCCCCCCCAAAAAAGATTTTTGGCAAGCCAAAAAGAAATCATAATAAAATTTAGAATTCTCTGAACTTTTAAAATTTATGTTGGTACGACTGTTCCTTTTCACTACTACAAATAACATTTTTTTAATTATCTGTAAAAAAAAACAACTATATACAATGACAATAACAAAAACATGATAATACACTTTATCTGTTTAGGCAACTAAACAGAAAGAAAAATGAAACATATTTTTATAACTAATCTACTAAATATTTCATAAATTTTTCACACAAAAATATACATAATTTTTATGGAAACGAACTGGACAACAAGTGTCTTTAATCAGAATTTAAGATTCTGTATGGTTAAAGGGGTTATTTACTTTATGAAAATCTGTATTCCCCGTTAAAATGGAGGAAAACAGAATTTCATGAAGCACAGTGATATTGAGAGATCCAGACGGGTCAATCCGAAAATATTTTATAATACTTTTCTCAACTTGTTGAGAAAAAAAAAGTTCAACTTTCATCGCCCTCACATCCAATTGATGTTGAGGTAAATCTCCACACGCGATTCGGATCTCCCAAAAAAATATAGGGAGTACTTCTTCCATTGAAGAAAGTAACATATTTTGTACACTATTCATGATTTAATTTCAACATTTGTGGGTTGTTATATTTCCTAAGATTTGATACATGTACTATTTCAAAATTTTGTTTACTTAAACAATTCTTTTTATTTATTTTGTAATTAGCTTCTGAAATTTTTTGAAGAATTTTATACGGTCCACTAAAAGGAGGTGACATTTTCCTCGTATTAGGATAAGTAAATTCTTCAAACATAACTAATTCGTCAGTTTTAAAGTCTATACCTAAAAATCTAGCATCATAGTAAATTTTATTTCTTTCATGATATTCTTTAGTTCTTTGAATTGCTATTTTTTTAGCTTTAGCTTCCTCAACAGGTGGATAGATTACTTCATTTAAAGGATTTTCATAGGGGAGTCTACCATGCATGAGGTATGCAGGTGGAAATTTTGTCACAGAATGGGGAGTTAAGTTATAAGTATTGACTATATCTTTTAACAAAGTAGGCCATGGAGTTTTAGTAGGTTTCTCATTGATTTTACACTTTAAACGTGTAATTATTGTTTGACCAAGGCGTTCTACCTTGCCATTAGACTGCGGATGATGTGCAGTTGTCAATAATTGTTGAATCTTATTATGTTTCAAAAAATTTTTAAAATGAGAAGACGTAAAGGCGGCGTTTCGATCACTCAACAAGGATTTAGGTATTTGATTTTGAAAAATTTGATGTAAAAAATTAGTATACGTTTCTGAACTAATGGATTTTGACGCAAAAGCCCAAATGTATCTTGTTAGGTGGTCAATAATTAAAGTTAAATATTTTTTTGTTGAATTATAATAATTCAATCCACCAACACTATCTATTGCTATTAAGTCAAAAGACTGATTCACAGGGGGTAAGGATTGTAATAATCCGAATCTTTTTTGTCGCGGTTTTTTATTTAATTGGCACGTATGACAATGTTTACAAAATTTTGTTATATCTGATGTTATGTTATTCCAATAATAAACAGGGGTTATTAAGTTAATCATTTTCTGCACTCCTGGATGGTTAAATTTATCATGAGTAATTTGCAGAAGTTTTAATCTCAACGAAAATGGAACAACTATTTTAGTAAAATTTTTCTTACGTATACATAAAACATCATTGATATCAACAAAATTACCTTGTAAGTTATCTTTCCTTTGAGCTTCAATTATTTCATTCAATTTTAACAAATGTGAAACATGAACATTATTTTTACTATTACATTTGACAAGTGAATGTGTTACATCTCTTGAAAGCCAATCTGCTTCAAAATTAGTAGAACCTTTTGTGTATTTAATATCATATTCATACATACTTAACAATAATGACCATCTAAACAATCTACCTTTTAAATTTTTAACATTTTTTAGCCAAACCAAAGCAGCATGGTCAGTATGTATGGTGAATTTCTGGCCAAACAGGTAATGATGGAATTTATTTAGAGAATCGACTATAGCAAGACATTCCAGTTCTGTAATTGCATAATTTTTTTCATAGTCTCTTAAGGAGCGAGAATGAAAAGCTACAGGATGCAATACACCACATTCATCTGTCTGTTTTAACACAGCTCCAATTCCAATTAACGATGCATCAACAAAAAGATGACAATCATGAATAGGATTAAAAATTTTCAAAATTGGTTTACAAATAATAGCATTTTTTAACAGTTCAAAAGATTGTTGACATTTTTCTGACCACACCCATTTTACATCTTTCTTTAACAAGTTGTTTAAAGGATGTCGAATATTTGCATAACTATCAATAAATTTATTGTAAACATTTATTCATCCAAGAAATCTTTGCAATGATTTTACATTTTTAGGGGGCATTAATTTTTTAATCACCTCAATATTATGATTATCGGGTGATACAATCCCATTGCTTATTTCATATCCTAAAAATTCTATTTGTTTTTGCAAAAATGAACATTTTGAAAGTTTTAATTTCAAGTTTTCTTGTTTACAAATATCGAAAATCTTTTTAAGATGGGTTAAATGTTCATCATAAGAATTAGAAAATATAATAATATCATCAAAATAGTTCGTAGCAAATTTAATTTTATGTTTATTTAAAATTCTACGAATTGTACGTTGAAAAATGCTTGGTGCATTCTTCCAGCCAAAAGGTAATCTTAAGTATTCAAATAGACCGTTGTGAGTAGCGAATGCTAATTTCTCAGTGTCATCAGGATGAATACGAACATGATGATATCCCTGTGATAAATCTATTTTAGAAAAATAACTACTATTAGACAATTTTTCAATTAAAGACTGTATTAAAGGTAGAGGTTCAGAATCTGTTTTTGTAATTTGGTTTAATTTCCTAAAGTCAATACATAAACGACTCTTTTTATTTTCATCTTTTTTAAAGACTAAAGTTACAGGGGCAGCATAAGGGGATGAACTTTCTTTTATAATGTTATTTTTTAACAATTCCTCTATTTGTAAATCAATTTCCTGTTGTTGTTTTGGGGATGTTTTGTACGGCCTTAGAGATATAGGTAAATCTGAGGTTAACCTGACTCTTTGTGGTTCCATTCTGATTTCTCCCACGTCGTGTTTATGTTTTGCAAAAATATCATCATAACTTTTTAAAATTTCTTTTAAGTCCTCATTTTGTATTTTGTTCTCATTTTTTATTCTTTCGTCGATATTGACCTGATAATGTGTGCACACATTACCTAGTACTATCTTCGAATCATTTGAAATTTTTGGACCTTCTTTCTTTTTCCTATTTTTCCTTTTCTTTTTATTTTTGTTATCCTTAACATTATCTTTTTCAATGTTTACTTTTACTGAAACATCTTTAACTTTTATTTTTTCAAAATGTTTACTTTTATTGAAACATCTTAAACTTCTATTTTTTTCAAAATGTTTACTTTTATTGAAACATCTTAAACTTTTATTTTTTTCACCATTTTTAACCCTAACACTTTGAGAATTTTGCTGTCTAATGTGCAAAGATAAGTTGTCACTGTTAGAATTAGCAGAGGTGATCAATCTCTTACCAAATTGAGTAACAACTGGCCCGACACAGTCAATAGACAAACAAAAATCCTTGCAAGTCTGCAACCCTAGTAAAGCATATGGTAAATCAGTATCAATTATAAAAAACTTAGCTGATTTAATAATTTCGCCTATCTTAAGGGGAAACTCACAACTTTTGTTAAGTGTTAATTGTCCTTTCGTTTGGATAACATTTAATTCCTCACATTTTTTAATAGGAATATTTAGTTTTGACACAAGGTCTTTTGGTATTATATTCAATGTTGACCCGGTATCAACATTCAATAATATCTCTTTTTTTACATTTTCATTTTGTTTTGGACGTCCATTTAAGTATTTTTTTTTCCACTTTATATCCATTTAGGTATTTATTTTCCACTTGATATCCGGATATTATTAATTGCTATTGTTTATTTGTCATATTTTGAACGTTCATTTCAACAACATTAGGGTTGTTTACACACGAGGAGCCCATGTAAAACTGATTCAATAGTCCTTTCTTCGAACAGTATTTACACTGATTTATTGGGATCTCCTGTGTTGTATGATGTATTTTGGGTTTTGTCACATTCGGGGTTACACTTTTATTTTTAGGACAAGCCGGAGCTTTATGTCCTGGTGCATTACATTAAAGCACCTAATGTCATATTTAGGGTTTTCCATTTTCTTCATGTATGGTCCCTTGTTATTTTGAAATTTATTTTTATCTAAGTCACTTTTAATTTTTTCATAGATTTTAAGTTTTTGTTTAAATTCAAAAAGATTATTGGCTCCATAAAGAATTGATTTATTATTTGTTTGGTCTGGTAGTCCTTGAATCATGTAAGTGATTAGAGCTAAGTCATCAATATCACTTTGAGTGGCAATTTCTTTCATTTTAAGGAAATACTCTTGAAGAGTTTCATTATATCTTTGCTTTCTTTTTTGCAACATTGCATGTATTTCTGCACTATTACAATCAAATCCAAACTCTTCAAGCAAAAGATTTTTTAACTTTTCATATGAATTTAAACAACTTTCACTTCTTATTAATGTTAAGGCATTACCCTTTAAACATCTTTTCGCAAATAAAAATTTTTGCATATCAGATAATTTAAATAAATTGGCATGAGTTTCAAAATTTTCAAACCAAGAATTAATATTTTCGTGTTTTTCTCCTTTAAACATAGGAGTAACTGCTTCAATATCCGAAAAATTTACTATTAATTTAGTTTCTGTTTCTCTATTCTTTATATCCTTGCTAGAATTTTGACTATAGGATGCCATATCTTTATCAGTATAAACATGAGTTTGTATTTCTTTATCAACATATATTTTAGTATTGAAACTAACTTGCGTAAATTGACTTACACAAGTTTTAATTGGTAAATGTGATTCAAAATCAGTTTGAGTTTGTTTACATTGAAACTGATTAGTTTCATCCTCATCTTCAGAGAGATTTTCCATTACTATCGAATTTTTTAAGATATCAAAATCACATAAACAAGTTAAAATGTGCTTTGCAATTTCATCTTTATTTCCTTCACTGGAAATATTTAAAATGTCTGAAATTTTAACTAATTCCGAAAAATTGAAAGTATTACAAATTTCTTGTAATTTGTTTGAAAATTCTTCATCGTTAGGTTCAAAAGAAAATTCTGAAAAATTTAGAATTTTGTTACGGTTTAATCTAGAAAAATCATTAGGAAACAAAAGTTTAAATAATAACTTAATTTTGTTTGCCGTCACTAATTTAATTGACGTTTGAATCACATTTATTTCTTTCAAAAACATTTTAAATGCACGATAAAAAACAATATTATATCATCATTTTAAAGAAAAGCAATATAAATACAAGAAATACAATCTAACTATTCATAATAAAATATACTCAGTTATTCATAATGAAAATTTTAAAACACTACTCATCTCCGATATCGATAAACTATTCAATCATGCTAGTGAGAAAGAAACATAAGAGGATAAAAAAAAATATATCTACAGTACTTTCTTTCCATTTTCCACACAGTGTCCTTTGACCTTCATGACTTTTTATGTTGAAGAGAAACAAAAAATATTATCCTTTTTTTGTTTTTAACGCGTACATTCACTTTTGTTTTCACAATTTGAGCACTACGGAATTGAAGGGTCATCGGTCATTTCCAGATTGGACACTATGGGTTTCAGAGAGGCATGTGACGAGCTCGAGCCAACGTCAGCATTCTCACAGCGATGAAGGTGTAGTTAAAGATGGAGTGGTAAAACAGACCTTTCTTCATTCGTTTTTCACCGCGGACTAGGCACTTCTTTCTTTCGTCCTTCGTCCCCCGGGATGAGGTTTTATCAACGTGGTAGTCAGCCGGAAAATAGATAACAATGGTTTCCTCAGCAAGTAAACATCCTGGCGTCTTGTAATAACAGAGCTTCATCCCTGTTATCAGTGGTGTATTTAGCTTTAATAATGCAGTCGTAAGCCATGTTACACTCAAAAAATCTTTATTAATGGTAGTAGGCTGGTATCGATAACACTTCACATCCACACTCCGCAAGGGAGGGGGTGGACAAGACTTCGGACAATTCCGGAACAACTTATTCAGGTTCAGAACATGATGAAAAAGCCATGCGAAAAGCCTTGCTCTCGCTTTTATACTAACACATTTTGTTGTAAAAAGGCACAGTCTTTGAAATACTTGTATCCTTACGCATTAAGGAAAATCATTTCATGCTTCCTTATATGGAAGTGAAAGGGGGAGAGATTCTAAAAATAACTCAGTCGTATGTTATTAGCCTTGACTTCCCAAAATAGAATCTCTCTACGCTTATTCTTTAACAAAGACATTTTATGAAAACGAAAGAGATTTAATTCTTTTATTAATACAAAAGTATTATAATTTTTGTATTACATATATATATATATATTAAGAATAAGGGGTTCATTTTTATACTAACTAGAAGTAGTAGTTGCGATTACTCGTTTAAAAGTCTTTATCAAGACAAAGTAACATTTATTTTAATTTCATGATTTATGCCTTTAAGTGCACAAATTATTAGTTTCAGTATTTTCCTCTAATAAATTGCTCCAATTGGAAAAATATCCAGAATTGAGCAAATCGTAATATGTAAGGCTTTTCTTGATGAACAACTTTCATTATAAATTTTAAATTTTTCTGATTACTGAAAGAGTAAGTAAAAAAAAAAAAGCTTTCTGACATAAGATCGCAAATTATTATTGAAGAGAAGAAAAATATTATCCAAATTATAGACAACTTTGCGCTCAATAAACGTTATCTTAGCGCATAAAACGTACATTTGGGCACAAAGTCTTCCCAACATCTATCAGGTGCAAATGGAAACATCCTTGCCCGAACATTTCCTCGATTGCTTGGAACTATCTTTAGAAGGCATTCCCTTGCAATCAATTTTGGTGTGTGACTTTTCAGAGCGTTTGGGCTCATGAATTTGATGTAGCTGCTGCTATATGTTGTAAAGCAGTGTTTCCCAAAGTGTGGTACGCGTACCCCCAGGGTACGGGAACAGTTAAGCGGGGGTGCGCGCTCTCGTGCGAAATATCCTACAACAAGCGAAAATTTAAAAAAATTTATTTAAAAACAAAGCTAGCCATGAAAATTTACGATTACGTATTTTTCTAATGGCTATTTTTTGCACAGTTAACAGTTAATAATTAGTTGTGTCAACAGCCAGTTGTGATTTTTAACTTTTATGCAATTTTTTAATAGTAAAAAATACATTCATTTTTTAATTAGGGGTACACAACGTTACAAAAAATTTAGAAAGTGTACACAAAAGTCATACGTTTGGGAAACACTGTTGTAAAGGATTAGAAACTACAAGAACAAAATCTAGTCATCATTAAGAAGGAATGTGAGAGTAAAATGATGAAATCCTGTGTAATTGCCGGGGAAGATTGTGAGAAGAAAATAGAATACTAAGCAGACTTTTAAGCACCAACAGAAAAAAAAAATCAATTTTTAGGATTTAAATCCGCCAATATCAATAATGCTTCATTAAACTTAAATGAAGTTTTTTTTTTTTTAACGTTTTTCTTACTAAAATATTATTTTATGACCTGAAATATATATAATGTTTTAATTTCATTTTTTAACTGGATTCAGAAAATATACATTAAAGCAAGGCTCCGCCCGTCCTCGGCTGTCAAAAATTCCCCGCGGACAACAAATTTCTCGAATCCGACGTTCGGGCCATTTTCCCATTAATGTTCGTGATACATTTTCAATTTTCGTTATCTTACAAGATTCTAGCGCCTCACTTCTAAAATGACCCTTTAATCTAGATATCCCGTTAATTCCTTTGTCGGAACAAATGCGATTTGATTTCACCAAGTGGCCATCTGAAAAACTGCTTTTGATATATTTTGGCAACCAAAACATGCATATGTTACTTGAACAATTTATTTGCTTTTTTGAAGGAGTAGATAAAGAAAATTTTTCTCAAGAATGGGTGACATTAAATTTAAAATACATAACATCGTTAAACACCGGAAAACTTCAGCCCTCCGAGTCCAAGCTATTTATAAAGACCTAATGCAGCAAAATGACCCGCAATACAGCAACATACTGCGCATGGTGAAATTGATGTTTTCTCTGTCTGGGAGTACTGCAGCGTTTGAAAGAGGCTTTTCAGCAATGAACTTACAAAAAAACACATTACGTACTGGTCTTAAACAAGAAGCGTTAAACGCAATTATGAACATCTACCTAAATGGCAAACCCCTTTCAGATTTCTGTGCAGAAAGCTCTGTAAATCATTGGCTTGATTGTGGAACTAGCAAACGTCATATTTGATCCATTTAAAAAAAAACCCGTAAACATTATATTGTCCCCGCTTACGGGGTCAATTGTAACAGTTCGTGAATTCAACTAAAACATAGTTAATTATATATATTATCATAGTTGTGATATACTTTTTTATTGATCAAAATAGTATAATAGTGATATTTTAGGATATTTTAGTGATATATTAGGAGTAAAAATAATAATGAGCATAAAGGGTTAAACTTTTAACTTTAAGGGGTCAAAAATTTTAATTTATGCTGTGAAAGGTGACAAATAAAATAATGCACATGCAACATAATATAAATGATATAGGAAACTATTGGTGGTTCTTAAAGAGTTAAATAATGGTTTGTAAACATGAGATTATTTATTTTCAGCTGTTACATTCGACCCTTTACTTATTGTTACAATCGTCCCCAAGACGCCATTTCAGCTTAATTTGTTAAAAACAATGATAGTTAATTAACAAAACTAATCTTTTTTTAAAAATGTTAATTAAGGTGTCCACTTACATATTCGGTTAATAATTTTTATTTGTTTAAGGGGACCCGGAAAGTGAAAAATGTCAAAATTTTCGAAATTTTTTTTTTTATTTCATTGAGTAATTTGAACTTTCTTCTTTACAACGATACCAAATTTATTTTTCTCCGATTAGTAGAAGTATTTTAATTTATTTTTCGAAACACTGAGGTATGTCAAAAAATTCGAGCAGACGAAATGGTTTCGGTTTGAATGCAGACGACATTTGACATCGCTTCGATTTAATTTCGCTTCAAGTTGTATAATAAGAATGCAGCTAATAATTTTTACTTAGTTTAGCTTTATTAGATTTCCATTTATTTAAGTTAAAGAATGCTATACTTTAACTTTCACTTCATAAACTCTGTTTATCTTTTAGAAATATTGCGAAGCGAACGTGCTGTTTTGATATTTTTAGAATAATTTGTTCATTTTAATTATTTTTTTGTTGCTATTATATTATTTTTGTTTTGTTTTATCTTTATTTCTTTTTATTACGTTTAAAAATCTCTTTGTTTTTGTTAAATAAGTTATCTTTTTATTTGTTTTTGTTGATATTTTGAAGCGTGTGTTTTGATTGCTTTTTCGCCATGGGTCGAACTGAAAATGTTTTTAAAAAGCGTAAGGCTTTTAATTTTGCTGGAAGAAAATCAAAAGTACAATGCAACAATGTTGATGCAATTTCATTAGACAATTCTACTTCTAGCCGTAAGATAAGCAGCAGTAATTTATTCGAAAATTTGAAGGATGAGCAAACATCAAAAAATATAATAATAGAACTTAATTTATTATCAGCAGCATTTGAAAACGTTGCCTGCAAGGACTGTGGACATAAATCAGTAAAAATAAATGTTGTTAGCAAAGAATGTGGGTTGGCTGTGAAATTGCAAATGTTTTGTGAAAACTGTTCTTTCTTGCATAACTTTCACAATTCTTCTGTTCATAAAAGTGCTAACGAAGAGACTTTTTATGCCCTTAATACCAGGCTTGTGTACAGCCTTAGAGCTATAGGTAAAGGTGCTTCGGCAGCTCAAGTATTTTGTGGACTAATGAACCTTCCACCTCCTCCCACAAAATTTGCAAAATATAATGTGATGCTAAAATCAGTAGTTTCAGATGTTTGTACAGATACAATGAGACGAGCAGCGAACGAATTAATATGTGAAAACTCTGAGGAGAATGACTGTGATAACATTGCTGTTGCAATTGATGGAACATGGCAAAAGAGAAGCGGCTATTCATCAAAAAAAGGAGTTGTATCTGCTACTAGTGTTGACACGGGGAAAGTAATAGATGTTGAGGTACTCTCCAAACATTGTGTCTGTTCCGATAAAAAAAATCACAGTGACACATGCAAAATGAACTTTGAGGGAAACAGTGGTAAAATGGAAGTGGATGGAGCTTTAGCCATATTCAAACGCAGCGAGCAATTTCATTCGTTGAAATATCTGAAGTACTTGGGTGACGGAGATTCGAAGGCTTTTTCAAATATTGAAAAAGAAAATGTATATGGGGATCAATATCCAGTAGAAAAGTTAGAGTGTGTTGGGCATGTGCAAAAAAGAATGGGATGTCGCCTTCGTCGCCTGGTGAAAAAGATGAAGGGTGAAAAGCTTAGTGATAAAAAAGTACTTGGTGGAAGAGGTCGCCTTACCGATTCACAAATTGATAAGCTACAAACTTATTATGGATTAGCTATCCGGCGAAATGTTGGAAATTTAGATTACATGCGACAAGCAGTGTGGGCTATATTTTATCATAAGTATTCGACAGATCAAAAACCACAACATGGGTTGTGCCCGTCTGGAGCGGAATCTTGGTGTGGGTACCAGAAGGCTTTGGTTTCTGGTATGCCTTATGAACATAAGAGTAGTTTGCCGGCAGCTGTTATGGAAGCTATCAGACCTATTTTCAGAGATTTAGCCCACCCTGACTTGTTGAAAAAGTGCCTCCATGGGAAGACACAAAATCCCAATGAATCTTTAAATAATGTTATCTGGTCACGCATACCTAAAAATGTATTCGTGCACATTGATACTTTACAGTTTGGTGTGTTTGAAGCAGTGAGTGTTTTTAACGAAGGTAATATAGTGCGGTGTCAGGTATTGCAGAAACTGAACCTTCAACCAGGGCAATATTGTGTTACTGCAATGCAGTCTATTGATAAGGAGAGAATAAGAAATGCCGAACGAGACTGTGAAGATTTGGCAAAAGAAAGAAGGATGCAGAGGCGTAACAATAATATCATAGAAGAGGAAGAGTCGTGTGACAACTATTGTCCTGGAGGATATTAATTTTAATTATGTTTTGAATGTGATTAATTGCTACATTTTCTTCTATTAATATTTTTTTATTATTGTTTGATTAATAAATAACAATATTTATGTATATGTCTTTTAAAATTATAATTTATCTATTTCTATAATAAGAATTCTTCAAATATGAGTATTTTTGGAAAAAAATTCAATTTTTGTTCCACACATTTTTAAGTTTTAAAACCATAATGGTACTAGCTTAATGTACTTAATCTGAGTAATTAAGTGTATATATGTATAAAAACAAGAAAAATAATATGAAACTTATGATTAAAAGTTTTTATTAAGTTTTTTAATGCAAAATTAGACATTTTGCCTCGTATCTCAAAATGAGTTTTTTTGAAACTCGATGTACCTTTTCTAAAAATATTATAAAGCTACAGAGTTAAAAAAATTACACAATATGTATAAAGTGCTGTACTTTAATTTAACATGAGCTTTTGTAGAAAAATTGATTAAGTATCATTTTAAAAAATTTTGAAGTTAGAAATCTTCTGTTTTTTGCCTTTTTTTGACATTGCTCCACTAAAAATTTTTTTAAAAAAGTTTGAAGCAAACAATTAATAAAAGCTCATGTTAAATTATTCTCAAATGTCATAAAAATATGCGTAAAAAATTTCAAGCCATTATCTTGGTAAAATTTTTAGAAAAGGTACATCAAAAATGACCTTTTTAACATGGACGGTATACGGGATTCTGCGGGATTCCGGGTCCCCTAAACAAAATTACTTTGTTACAATATTATGTTCTAATACCAAAAAAAGTACTTACGTAGCGTGAAAATATCTTCTGTGATGTAACTCTTTCAAAAGTACATAAAAATGGTTGCCAGCAGGGGTGTACATGTAGATTTATTAAATACACCTTGTGCGCCACCTAGGAACCAAATCTAGAACCCGACACTCGAAATTTTTGCTCTGTTACAATCGTACCCTTTTACAATTGACCCCACTCTCCCCTACTCTCGGATAAATTGACATTATAGATAACTTGACGTTTGTCATTTAAATTATTTCATAAAAGAAATAAATTATTTCATAAAAGAAGTACTAGGTTACTATTAGTAACTTAGTATTTCTTTTATTACTGTATAATGTAATCCAAGTAGTTATAATCTTAGTAACTGCTAACTCATTGTGCAATTTATATAAATGTTTGTAATAAATAAGACAAAATTATATTTTTATTTATTTAGAAGCTGCGGAATAGTTTCAAAGGAGAACGGGTACATTGTTGGACAAGCCGTCTTCGGGGACGGTAAAAATTTCCGAGTTTTTCCGAGTTTTCATTAAAGGGGTAATAACTGAGCAATTTGTTTAAATATTTGAAATTTTGGACTTGGATTTTTTTTTTATTTAATCTTTTACTTCAATTTTTGATTTCAATTATTAATGTTTTTTCTAATGAATGAACCATAAAATTGTTTTAATGTATAAATAGATAGCTGAAAATATCTTACTTTGATTGTTTGAAATTGTTTATCAGGATGGCATGTAAATTACAAAATTTTAAACAAATTGCCTTGATATCGAAGGAGCTATCTTTTTTAATTATAAAATCTAGGTAACTTATAATCAAAAATATTTATTTCCTGAAAATATAAAGATTGATTTAATGCTTAAATTCTGCCATCTTTTTTAAATGCTCTTAGCCATTTATTTTTTTTTTATTTTTTCAACTATTAGCACGAATTTAATTTAATATTTTCAAAGTTCTCATGAAAATCCCAAGACTATTTAACTCTACATTAGTAGGAAGAATAAAAAATATTCATCTCTAAAAGTTTAATAAACCGAATATTTGGTTTCAGTAATCAGTTAAATTCTATTTACGGGTTATGGATGTGTTGATCCAAGCGTGCGTAAAACTTTAACAAAACCATTAATCTGATTATCTTGGATATCTTTGCTAGAAAATCCATTCTCTAGTAATTAATCATATAGGAATACGATGCACGCAATATTGTATCCAAATGTCATTAGTTGGAAACATTAAATTGTAATAAATTTAAATAAATGTTACTTATACGTAAAATTAAAGATTTTATATCTCTAAGGAGTTTCAACTGGTCATTCACTCCATTTTTATTTCACATTTTTATTTATCTAAATGCAATTCAAAAAATTAAATTGAAATAACTAAAAAGTAATGAAGAGTTATGTCGATAGATAATAACTGCATTGATGTATAAATAGACTATGAAGGGCTATTAATAATTTCCCCACCGGGTTTTCAGAAACAATATAATAAAAATGCTAAGTCGAACTTAATAAAATACACAAATACGACAAAATACAGTAAATGAGAGCATTGAACATTAAAAAAACAATGCAAGTTTAGCGAGTATCAAATTTTACATGGTGGCTCAGTCCTCGCCTTCCAATGAGGTAGCCCAGGATCGAATCCCAGTGATGGCTGATCTTCTTGCTCCCGTCTTGCACTGACTACAGTGAGGAGGTAAAGTATTCTCAGTGGAGGGATCATGGGTTCAAAATCCCTTGCCGATCATTCAGCCTTCAAAGTTTTCATAGTTTTCTACTCCATATAACACAAATACAGGTGAGTTCCATCAAAGAGTCCCCCACGGAAGCTTGATTGTACAAATGCTTGATCCAAGAGCTTTTTATTTTATTGGATCAGAATAACAAGACATCGGAATTGAACATTGATAGTCGTAAACCTGAAAATGGGTTGGCTGTACCACGCCGGTTATATAATAATAATACAATAATAATATAAATAATAAAACAATTAAACAATAGAATCAATTTGAATAGAGTCTGAAAGAAAATGAACTCTCACATTGATGTTTGCACTGTATAGAGCTCATAGTAAAAAACGGAATTCTCTGATTAACTTTTGTTTTAATAATCAGAAAATAAAGCCCCATTAGTGTGATAAGGTTAGAGGTTGAAAGTTTGGATGTGTTAATATTAATTTTACTTTTTACATATTTCGCCATATCGCGAAAATTTTTTGTATTTAATCTTTTGTATTTAATTGTAAAAGTCATTTATTCAAAAATAACATACGAAAAATTATTTTTAATAATATTATTTTTTCTTTTTTTTATATAATAATAATTGGAAATCTTTTAATTATATAGTATTCAAATTTTCACGTCATTTCAATGAATGTAATTTTATAAAGTCAAATACTAAATTTGAATGAGAAAGATCGATTAGTTCCTGAGAAATGCACTGATTGCTCTTAAAATTAGTATACATAAAAAGAGTTGTCAGAATGAAACAAAATTTTACATTCGTAAGTACAGCGTTGATATAAGTGAGTCATTAAATAATCAAAGGAATTATCACAGGAAAAAATACAAAAGGTTGGCGGTTTTTAGTATCCTGGGCTATCTCTAATTGAAATTCAGGATAGGTTACTGACAAGTCTTTCATGAGCTAGACATACAAGTCTTTTAGGAGATCCTGCGGCATCTCGCACTAAAGATGTTGTAAAAACATCGCTAAATTAACTGAATTTGGAGGATGTCAAATTTGCCGTCCCAAGTGATTCCAGATATACTCGTTAGGTGACCAATCTGATCATGCTGGAAAATGAAGGTAAGTAATGTGGCGAGGGCATTCCTGTGACACCCTTGCTGTGTGTGTCCGAGCACTAACTCGTTGAAAAATCTGAATCTGGTTTTTGGCAGCCCTGCTATGAATGACAACACATGTGTCTTAAGTATTTCCCCGCTAGGCTGCCATGGAGCCGTGAATAAATATTAGAAACGATCGTGTGTCGAATGCAATTGCACTTCATACCATCACACCAGCTTTAGAACGGTGTGCTGCTGTACAGCGGGGACATAATTCAGGACCTTCGCATACACATGATGGCCATGACTGCTTTAAATTAAAACTGGATTCATCACTGAAGACGACATGGTTTCATTCGGTTGCAGGCCAATCCCATCGAGAGCTATACCACACCAAACGTTGGCAACGATAGATGGTTGTCAATCCTACTTACGCTGTACAGCAGCACACCGATTCCAGAGCTGGTGTGATGGTATGGGGTGCCATCGCAAACGACGTAAAAATATCCACGTCATAAAATTATCAATATTGATTCACCCCACCATGACAGTTGAGCTATACATTCGTGGCATCCTTCATCTGTATTTGTTACTACTCATGACATGACTCCCAGGAGCCATTTTTTCAACAATGCTCTGCCACACACTTGAAAAAAGGGTATCGAAAGAATGCTTCCATCACATTTTCATCCTCAGAAAGATCATAAATGATTAGTTAGGTTTAATTTTTAATCACTCACCAATATCAACGTTTTACTTACGTATGTAAAATTTCATTCCATTCTGATAACTCTTTCCAGTTGCGCAACTTTTTAAACGAATGAGTGTATCTTAAATCTAGAACGCTTTTAAATATTAAATTACAAGCATACGACCAAGGTATGCAAATTTTTACATCATTTTGAAGAATGTAATTTTCAAGTGCAAAAGTCAAAATTTGTGCGCAATCAATCAAATAGTTCATGATCATGAGTTATCAAGTAAAATGTCAAACATTCAAAATTTGACTTCTCGCGAACCAATATCGTTAAAATTTTATATAGTGCCTTATAAAAATTTCATTCGTTAAGATGCCGTAAAAATTTGTATACACTCTCTTACGCATCATTAAAACTAAAATGTAGTTCTAAAATATTGAACCTGAGAAATCTGATGCATATTCTTTGAACAAACAGAAAAAAAAGGAAAAAAAACTCTGTTTGTTATAAATTGTTCACCTTTTCATTTTTGAGCACCTTAAAACCTAGTTTGTTTTGGCTTTTTGTTATCCACGAGAAAAATAACTTTCATTTAAAATATATGTAAACATATGAGTTTTAGCATTCATAGATATGACTCAATCGATATTCACGTTTGTATTTCTCTGTTGCCGACAATATTTTTTTTATGGGTTTGGGGACAATATATACCAATATCTACATGCAAGTATACGCATTAGTGTTTTACATGTGTTAATAGTAACAAACATATATGTTTATTCAGGTGTTAATAATAATAAACATTGAATTAAATATATAGAAATAATAGAATCTCAATTATATCACAATGAAGATTTAATAGTTTAAATAGGATAACTTTTCTCAAAAATCATTAAAAAATTAAATGCCGAAAAATAAATTTCCGTGATATTTTGTGCTTAAGCAAATAAATTATAGACGACTAGTAGGCGGCAAATTATTTGGAGCAAAGACACCTCAAGGATGGTGACTTGGCATCAGAAAAAAAAAAGATTTTTCGAAAAATTCTTCACCATTTCGAATGAATTTTCCCTTACCACATTGAAAAAGAATTGTGCAGACACATTTTGTAAAACATTCAGAGCTCTAAATGAGAATTTAAACGAATTATATATATAAGCAAAATATCCCTAAAATAACTGCACAAATTCATCCTGTTTATATAGTGTAAGTATTAGCGGAATAAATAAGTTATGCTTATTATTGTTATGCATAATAATTTTATGCATTACAACTATTTATTATTACCAATACGCATATTATGCGTAAGAAGTTTTAGATTTTTCTTGAAATTTTATAATCATATTTGGGATTTGTTTTTCTCTTTAAAGAGTCATACGGTTTTCAAATTAATTTTGACAGTCAGGTATTATTTATTTTAATTGAAATTCTTTATTTAGTTTATTTTATTGATATACTGTGAATCAGATTTTTAGTAAATGTTTTGATTTGATTCCAACTAACTAATCATTAAAAATGAGCTATTATAAAAATTTTCATGATTTCAATTTTAAATTGTGGTTATTTTGTGATGTAATTTCTTCATATAATAATTTTATGCTTTTCTAAGTTTATAAAACTAAACTAAAGCAATTATTTTAGAAAAGTGTTCGAAACAGATGAGTACCAGATTGTTGTAAAGCAATTGTTCTTGTTTCATGCATTTCATAATTAATGTTTTTTGAGTTATTTTCTTCATAATGCATCATCACCAGTTATTTCATTTTACAACAAGTAGCATTTATGACAGACGAATCTAAAATGTTCGAATAACGAGGTGATTAAATGCATTTTCATTTTAAACTTGCAATGCTAAAAATAACTAATTCCTATTTTTATTTATTTTACTCCATCCCTTTTTCTTTTTTTTTCTACATTTGTTTTATAATTAGGAATTTTCGCTATTAAAGGAATGAAAAAAAGAGTTGTATTATTGTGTTAAGAACTAATGTTACTAAAGTATGTTAGAATTGTGGTTTGCCATTTAGTAATTATTTTCATTCATTTTGATGCATAATGAAATGAGTTTGCAGAAATTGTCTTAAGGAAGAAGTTATTTTTTTCATCTGTCTGTATGTAGACAAAAGTCTACTTGTATGTATGTTTGCTAATAATTCTCGAACGGGATCACCGATTTGGGGATTGATTTTTTTCTATGGTTTTTTAATTTTTATGAAGTCGTTTGTATGCAATCACAATTTTAAGGCTTAATTTTATTTCGCTACAATATCTAAAATACGAAATTCTACTGTTGAAAACAATTGTTACAGATAAAACTTTCCCTAAAATCTAATGATTAGTTTTACCAATTGGGAAGGCATTTTTTTTAATACAAATTGCTAATATATATTTTTTGTATCCTTTTGCAATATTCTCTATCTCTCTATGTTCAATTGTTTGCTTGCCATATTGCATAATGCACTTTTTCATTGTTTTAACTTTGCTCTTCCAGAAAAAAAATAGCCTTGTAACAAAATGCTTAAAAAAATAGAACCAGAAAAATAACGTTAAAAAATGAAATACCAAATTAAAGCTCGTTGCTAAAGTAGAAACACGTGATAGAAATATACACACAAAGTTATCAAAAACTAAAGAAATATTTTACTTATGTAAGCAAAAAGAGAGAAACAAAAAAAACTATTTAAAGGTGCAATTAGTTTCAAACAAATTAAAATTTATATAAAAAATATTCTCGATGTAAAATTTACTAAAAAAATATCTCTTTCACCTTTTCGCCTTATTGTAACAACTTTTTTCTCGTCTGCGAAACGTCCTGCTTAGAAATTTTTATTATTTAAGTAAATTTAACAAAAAATATTACTTAAATGTTATTATTTATATTTCATTGTACCCTCTGTAAATTTTTTTTGTACATTTAAAATTTTTCTGTATAATTATAATTCCATGTTTCTATTTTATCATTTCTGCACAGTCGAATAAGTAGTAAGTAATGTAATGATAAGCACCTACTGCAGAACTGAGGAATTTCCTTAGTATAGAGAAAAACAAAACTATATAATTTTTAATGCTAAAATAATTAGATTTTATCAATTATTAATACCAGTATTGTAAGAATTAAGTACAAAAACCTTTAAATCTATTATTAAACCAGTTAAAAAAAAGCTTTGAAACGCATTGCATTTAAAAGGCTTTGTCAATATTAGCATTTATACTAATAAAATATTTTAAAAATACTTAGTTTTTTCTGAAAACAAAACCTAGCTTGAAATAAACATTGCAATTTTTTTATGTTTTCAAGATGACAAATTCGTATTCTTATTAAAAAAACAAACATACAGAGCTAGAATTATAAGAAAGAAAATTGACTATTCTTGCTAATGTTTGAGCTGAGGAATAAAATTTATATATGTTATTAAAAATATTTCTCTGACTTCCAATACTTTTAAAAAATACGCCCTCATTTTCTGTTGTAATAAATGACTGATATGTTTTCGTTATTCTCGTAATGCATAAATAAACAAGTCAATATTCTTCGTGCTGATTTTAAGCTTATAAACAATTGATTTTTACTGTGAGCTTACAAAAATATTTTTCTACCTTCCTTGATTTTTGCATATTTACAAGTAGTACAATCGATTTCAAAGAACTGAAAGGAATACATATATTTTTCCCCATGAAGTTGATAAAAGTTTTCAGATATAATGTATGCATGAACCAAGTTTGCAAGTATGCATGAACCAAGTCTTATTCAATAAGTATTCCATGCATTTCCATATATTTATTAGGGAGTCTAGTGTTTGGCATTTTCGAGAAACTTCGGAATTTTAAAGCGTTTTACCCCGTTTTATTTTTTAACAACTAGCAAAAAATAATATTTCTGTAAAAAAAAAATTCATGCATTATCATTGAGATTTCTTTTTTAATTTTTAAAATTATTTTTGTGGAACAAAGTTTCATTTAAAATTCCTTCTGACCTTTAAGATTTTATTTTTACACTTTTACACTCCACAAAACATTTTAAAATACTCAGCTTTGAAATATTTTTTTGTTTTATAATTTATCGTCAAAATACAAAACTCAAGCCAATTTTCAAACCGTTGAATACGAAAATAATTAGGACAAAGCTAGAAATTGTTTTTGAAGTTTTGGTTTTAGATCCAGAATTTATGTATGTATGAAATTATGTCCGTAGTTTTTAGCTTCCATCGAAGTAAGCTTCCGTAACTATCTAATAAGGGTCAGAGGAATGCGAAACCAAAAAGGACTTTCACGACAAGTGAGGTTTTATTTACCTGCTTTAAACACCAATTTTAATGAAACCATAATCAAGCCAATTGAATTAATGATTTAGCTTTAAGTGTAAAAAAAAAATACAATTTTCGACATACATTTATTTACGCGTTGGGCGCTGTCATTTAAAGAAGCGTGTTGTTTCCTATAAATTTACTTTAACTCTGAATTGAATGAGTTAAAAACTAAGACGAAGGAGCTAATATTTTAAAAATTATAAGGGTTCTTCATTCAGAAACAAATATTATTTTTTATCTATATTTATGGATGCTTAAAATTCAAACTATTATTTCTACCGACTCCGTCTGTTCATTCAACTACATTGTATTTAGAAAACAATAACAGTATTTATCTAAGTAACAATGTCGGGCGATTAAGTAAGTACGAGTCAATAGTTGTCATTTTCTCACAACTTCCTATTTGTCTCTCATAATTTTTAAGCTGTTGATTTCAAAATTCCTGAGGATTTTATTTTGACCTCCTTTGATTCTGCATAAAAAATAATACCTCATTTCTCCATTTAGCAATGTTTAAGCTATCCCTATTTTTCTTTTTATATAACTAATTTGAAACTTCAGAATTAAATTTGTTTTAAGATACTGCTATACTCCCTATAAATATCTTCCTCGAACCAAAATTTACTGTTAAATCATTTAATTTCATAATCAAAATTCGAGTAATAGTTTTAAAATTCCAGTGCTTACAGTCGTCATGATGCTTATTTTTGACTATATGGTATGGGCTCTCTCTTCATGATTTCTTTTTATTATGTAAAATATCCTAATGTAAACTTTATTTTAAATATTTTTGCTCTACAGTTGAATATTTTTCAAATGCAGGTAATCATTCTGTTCATTAAGATTACTAACAAAATGTTGTTTTATAAAATTATTATAAATACAAATTTATATAGAAAATGTTCTTTGTTATTGTGTAAATATCGATTTTTTTGACAAAAAAAATAATAATGAATGCTAAGCAATCATGGAGACTGGTGACAGAAGCGAACAAGGGATAGAGCCGCTTTGTATATTTAAAAATAGTAGATGTATGTTATAGTCAATTCACCAAGGTGAATACAGAAAGTAGCGACGAATTAGTAGATTGAGCTTCAAGGCTTTGTCATAGAATTTGATGAACCAATTGATCACGCTAGAGCGTGATCAAGAGCATGGATTAACATAACATAATTTGGCGGCTAATAATATAAGTGGGGAGATGATCTATTCAATTCAATTCTGTGGCAGGGACATAAATCGGTCCTGATTACACTCTATATATAATAAACTATTATGCATTCTAAATTTGAAATATATGATTTTATGTTAAATTAAACAAAGATGTACTGTTGATAATTTAAAAGAAAACAACAATTATTATAAAAATGTCCGAAAATGCAAAAATTGAAGATATACTCAAATCTATTTACACTTATCTTTCTATTGGAGAACCTTCCAAAGACGAAAACTACAAAATATAATCTAGATCAGAATTTAATTTATGTAAAGCTAATAACAAAGTTTAAAAAGAAAGAATTGTGGAACAAGTATTACTAATGTGCTATATCTTTACCTCTCATCTTATTACTCTTTATACGCAATATTAGGCATCAAACTTTAAATTAGGCGTGTTTCGCAGTATCCAACTACTTTGATATTAAACTGTATATTCGATCCAATAATATTGATCTACACATGAAACATCTACTTGTTTTTGCCAAATTAATTTACATAAAACATTTTGAAATAATTACTAGAAAATTAAAACAAGAGTTTATTATTTAAAATTTCTAATAGAAGTCAAATTTTTATGCGTTAGTTATGATAGCTTTAAATGACTATGTAGACATATCTCTTACTACATATTTCCTACTTCATCTCAAACCTTTATATTCCTAAAGTAACATTAGAGAATACAGTGATGAATCAATCAAAGTTAGTTATCTATTTATATATTGAATTTGATTACACGTCGCATTGGGGATAAATATTGGTATGCTTCAAACATTAATAAACACGATCACTTGATAATAGACAAAACTGCTTCGAAGTTTATAATGATTTTAGTAATACAGTAACAGGCATGAGTACTAATAAATTTATGATAATAAAATCAATAGCTAAGCTTTAATGATGTTTAAAACAAAATTTATAAAAATACAGAAGTCTGCTAGATGAACGAAGTTTCTAATAAAAGATACCAAATAGAATTGAATAAAAGTTGTTGTGAAATTCCTTAAGCATTTGAATTTCCCTACAAAAAGAAAAAGGCAGTGAAACAACTAAAACTTCAGAATAATTAAAATTCACAGGTACTCTAAAGAACAATGTTTTTTTTTATTGTTGTTTAATATTTTGAACATTGTTGGGTTATTTCCCGGTTTTGGATATTTTTCTTTCGGTAATTTAAATTGGCAGCCCAGTTCATGCAATTTAACGTTGTGGGGTACTTTTCTTTGGGACTAAGACATGTTTTTTCATATGGCAAAAAAACCCTCAACCACACACCAAACAAGGCAAAATTTTAGCGCTGAATTAATGAAATTCAGATACAATCATATTAAACTGTTATTAGGGATGGAGACTTTTGTTCTTTCGATCTTTCACGAGGTATCTCAGTTTTAAACAGTTTTCATGCTATTTTCATTTTGCAATTACAGTGTCATCCATGAACTAACAACCAATACGTTTCAATAAGGTTATATTTTCTGGAAAATCCAAACCTGCAATAAAAAAATAGGAATTATTATTTAAGAATCTGAAGTTGAGTCTAGCTCCTTATGGATGAAATAAGAAGATGGAAGTTCACCACCATTTAATGAATCTAAATATTTTTCGCACTTGCATTTTTAAATTTTTGATCTTAAGTGTACTTCTCTTTTCGAGATTGTACACACACACACACACACAGATATATATATATATATATATATATATATATATATAAAAGTAAAGACACAACTAACTTTTTAATAATCAGACTCACCAGAATTAAGAATTTTTTTCTATATCTTAAAAAGAGAATTTGATGCATATGAATTGACGAAATAATGCTGTGCTTTAAGCTATAAAATATAACACATTATAAAAAATTAATAAGGAAGCTATCTTTTTTAGTTTATGAATTGTGCGTCACCTCATATTTTATTTGTTCATAAACCTTATAAAAAAAAACTTTTCTATTGAAAGAGAAAAAGACTTCGCTTAATTGTCTCAAAGCGAAAAAAATGCGTAGTACTAAAAAAATGTAATCTCAGCGGTAATTAATATTTAAGAACAAAGTAGAATCCTATTATTGAAATGGACTTTAGTTTGATCTTTTTTATTCATATGTTTGAAATTTTATGTTGTTGATAAGGTTTTACATAAAATTGTTGAATAGTTAATAATAGAAGAAACATCATCTAGACCGATAGAAATGAACCACCCGAAAAAAGTGTTTAAAAACTGTTGAACTGTTTTTGAAAGTAAAGATTATTTTCAATGACTTCTTTGTAAGAATCGTATTGATGATTTTTACGGCTACTTCTGTTTCTGGTATTTGTGGCATGCCACATAGTTTCAATGATTCTGTCTTTTGGCGGTTTTAAAAATGGTTTATTTCTGTTTGATTAAAAATTGTTTAATGTACAACTTCTTGTGCTTGCGTATGTTTACTAGTACACAGCTCCGAAATTTTATATCTTATACAACAGTTATTTTTCTTATGTATGTATAAACAACTTGTTCAAGTATATGAAGTTGCAGTATTCATATTTTGCCGTTGCTTTCGACTGTTATGGAGCAGATATCACATAGTACATATTTATAGCCAGCCGGCCAGGTGGCCGAGTGGTTAGCGTGTCTGACTGCGAAGCCAATGGCCGCGGGTTCGAATCCCGCTCTGGGCATGGATGTTTCTCTCTCTGTGTTGTCTTCTGATGTGTAAATGAGTGAATGTGGCCCACCCTATAAACGGGGTTGTGGCAGTGTGGCGTGGGTAACGTTGCTCGCCTCCGTGACTTTGGTTCACAGGTGCCCACTGGGTAACGATAAATGAGCAACACTTCCGGCATCTTCTATGGCGAAGAACGAAAGTTCAGTGCCTGCCGTTATTAAAAAAATATATATTTATAGCCACAAATAGTTATCATTGCTATATCGAAATTCAGGGAGGGGCAGGTAAAGTGGGTAACACAGGTAAAAGACAGTAGACTGGTACACAGGTAAACAGTACACAGGTTAAGATAAAGTAATAGCAAATATGATAAAGTACTTAAATATCATCATTTTTAACAAAAATAAAAAATATATTCAATAAACTAACGTTAAATAAATAATATTTTAAAAGACAGTGACTTATTTATTCTAAAAAAGATAATCAAATGTAGTTAATACAATACATATATATTTTATTTACTAAAAATATGCATAATTCAAAAGCTGCAAAACACACAGAAAGAAGCGTATTACGAAATGTGAAATATTTATTATTCTCTTGAAATTGCAGCTTCTAAAACAGTGACTATTTAGAAGCGTTGTTCATTCTACTAAGAGACCAAAATCTTTTAATCCTGTAAATAACTTCATAATTTACTTTGAAGTTTGAGAAAAAGTATACAAAATAAGTAGATTGTCTTGTTTTGAAAGTTTTCTTTTTTAATTTAATGCGATTAAAAATGTTTTTCGACTAAGAAAAGTAAAAGATATTTTTTCTTTTAAATTTGAATTCCTTTCATAAAAACATATTTACTGTTGTTTATTTTATTTTTCGAGTGGTTAAATTTGAGAATTCTCTATATATTTGCAAAAACTATTTATCGCGATATCATAAGTACAATATAAATTGTTGTATTAATTCCATGCATCGAGAAAATTTCAGTTAACAATTCTTAACTGGGATTCATTAGCTGTAGTATGTGGAAAACAAATGAACAGGATTTCAGCTTAAAAACAGCCAAAAAAGTTTTTTTTTTAAATTTAAAAAAAAAAAAAGTCTTGAAAAAAAATATTACTCTCGAAAAATCTCTCTTGGTTTAAGCATTTATTATCTTAGAAATTTTTGATACTTTTTGAAAATCTCTTTTATTTAAATTATTACATATTACTAAACAGAGCACACCTGTTTCTTATCTCCTTTCATTTGTTTTATTATATTATTTAAACTTGTTTCTTATCGTGTTAGTCTATCCACAGTTTTCTTTATTTCAAATAGTTTTCTTCTGCATCTCCAGGTTTCTTTTTTCTCTTTCTGTGTTTCAACACTGAGGAAATGTCCTCATGATAGAGCCAAAGCTATATTATGTTTGTTTTTGTGGCATTAGGACTGATAGAAACATGTAATGCTTTATTGCACATAGTTTAGCTTTATTCTTATAAACTGCAGGCCAATGTCATTTATGTTTATAGTTCATTCAGACGTAAAGAGGGTCATTTGGTTTTATTTTAACTTGAAAAAAAAATTAATAGCTAAAACTACAGCTAAACCATATTTTATATCGCATTAACTATATTTTCAGAGCTATATTTCCCAGAAATGCTTAATGCGTAATAGGATGCTAATATTATTTATAAATTAGTTATAATTGATTTAGTTTTGTTTGTGTATAGAATTACATCTGTTTTGTGAATAACTTCAAGGATGCATGTCAACACATGCAATTATAGTCTGGATAAACATATTTAATGTGTACATAATCCGTATAAAATCTGTTAAAAATCTATCTGATATAATTTTTAGGGACGATGAGCCCTTATAATTATAATTTTAAGTAATTTTAAGTATTTTAAGTATTTTAAGTATTCAAAAAAATACTTTGAATTTAAATACTTATCCACTTTTATCTTCATTTAAAACAAAATATTTTAATGAAAGTCAGTTATTTATCAAATGCAAACTATTATTATATCATATTTGAGCATCTCGCAAAATACATTTAACATGTAACTTAAGTGCTATATTTTCTCCAAACGTAAACTGACATAACATTATAAAAACAGCCTTAACTAAACACAAATGATAACTTAAGATCAGGAAATACTTCAGGCGCGTTCTATGTTTCTGAAATGTTTAGCAATGCCTTTTTCGAAAATTTACACGTGAAAAATCTAGAAAAAAACTCATTATAAAATTTTAAAATATAAAAACATTTTTATTTTAGAAAAGTTCTTTTCCTTATTTTTCTACTAAACTGCACCGCTAGGCCAGTTATTCAGATAATTTAATAATTTGGTAATAATTTAATTCCAAACATTTGACGATTTAAAGCATAAAGAAGAATTAATGCTCTTGCAAATTTTTTATTCATGTTTCTCTGTTATCTACGATTTTTCATTTTTATTGTAGGGCCCCATTTTACCTGGTTTAGAGACGTGAAAGAAGAAAGAAATTCTGGTAAATTACCGAACTGTGTGTAAAATCATTTCTGGTTAAAAAAAATCATAATATTATTGAAACCAAAATATACGGTATTTAAACTATTAATTTGGTAATTGTTCTGTTCATATATTAACGGTTAATTATTGTGTAATTCTTATTCAATAAAGGGTCGTCATTTATTGAATAAGAATTAAAAATACATGAGTCTAGAAACCTTTAACGAATACCGTAACTAAACAAATGCATAATTATTGTAGGTTTCATTGTGAAAAACTTTAAAAATTCATTTAGTTTTGATTATAAGTTTTTAGAAAATAATTAATAAAATTGCTTCGGTAAAGTTTTGTAAAACTATTTATTAAAAGCAACTGTAATTACATAATATTTGTCTAATTTCTTTCAATTTACTCCAATTTATGAATTATGAACGATTTATTGTTTTTATCACTGTCTGATATTTAGAGTGAAATTTTGATAAACTTGTTAAGATATTTCATTAAACTTTAAAAGACAGCAAAAGGAAAAATTATTAAAAAATATACTTCTACGGTTCCCCCAATAATAGCAGTTATAAATTATATTATAATGTTTTAGTTACTATTGAATGCATAATTGCGAGAAAGGGAGATATTAACAATTTATGTCCAATAATTGTTAAGAAAGGTGTTGTTGTTGAGAAAGATGTATTGTAGTCTTTGTCTGTGCTCAAACAACACATAATTGTTTTATTCTGAGTTCCATTGAGGTTATGAAGTATCATGTATAAATACGCATTTATTGAGATAATTTAAAAATAAAATTCAGATTTATTGTTCAGTAAACTTTTTTAAAAAGAGTAAAATTTAGCCCTTTATTAGCCATAAAGAAGTAATATTTTATGGTTTATATCTATTTACAAATAAAATTTATTCACACAATCTATTTTATAATAATAACTTTAAATTTAATTATTTGTCTTCTGGAAAATTTAAATTTATTCTCATTTTTATGAATAAATTTTGCATTTAAACAAATTTTTTCTCAAAATTCAAACGCAAAGTGCATGTACCATTTTAAAATGTGCTATTATAATTTTTATTTAGAATTGTAGGTATTAATGTCACAAAATTAAATTAACTGAATTAATTAAATTAAATTAATTAATTCTGCATTGAAAATTTTTAGGTGTTGTACACTCAAAATTTCGATACCTTTTTCACGCAAAATAAAAGCTTAATGTAAGGTTCGCATAAGTTTAATTTTGTCATAGTGCAGAAAAGTTTAACATTTATATAAAAAAGGTGGCAAACAGATTAGATACAGATTTAGACCGCTTCCCTTCAAAATATTTGTCGCTGTTTATTATTGTTTATTAAAATACTTTTTTAATATATCTTCTCGCTTCTTATTTATATTTCATTTAAACTAAATTCCTTGTCTTTCAACCTTACCTTATATGGCACAGCCGTCTTTTTCAAAAAGAACCTTTTTCAATTCCTTCATCCTTAAACATCATTATTCTATCGCTACATTTTAAATTCTTCTTATAAAATACTGACTGCTGATGAAACAAAAAAGAATTCATAATTTGTTACAACTTGCCCAGGTAATCTTATTTTGACAAAAAATAACATTTCACTGAAAAAATTTGGAAAATTGCATTCCATTAATCTTTGATTTCTACTCTCCAAACTTCTCGGGAGCAGACGTCGCCAAAACCGATTCCTCTCGCAGCACATTTCTTCGCCAAGATGTCAACAGACTTGAATACTGTTTTGAATGCCTTGAATGTGGAACGACTGACATTTTAACTGTCGCCCAGTAAAAATCAGATTTGCGTATAAGAAATCTTTCGCTCAGTGGAAGTAAAAATGACTTAATATCGCGTTTAGTAAATGATAATATTAAAAGGACAGATAATGGAACTTTAGACGAACTTTTAACTCTTCGCATGCAATCGCCAAATGATGACATCACACAATATTCCGAAGAAAACTGCTTCGATAACACAGAATTATTGACTAAAATTGAATTACATCAGGAACAAGTGGAACTTTTAAGCAGCCAACATATTCCTCAACGTACCCCTTCACCTCCTCTTTCGCAAACAGATTCTAATATTGCGGTTATTCTCGCTACACTTATAGAGACTCAAAAACAATCATTGGAAGAACAAGTAAGTCAACCAAATATCATACAAACTACATCCACTAATGATGCCGCAAACTCTATTTCAATATTTAAAGGAGATGCCATTGACAATGCTTCTGAATGGATGAAAGAAGTAGATAGATTGCGACACTAGCTAATTGGTCTTAAACTGACTAAAGTTATTTCTAGCCTCACTGGATCTGTAAAAAACTGGCAAATGACACGAGATAAAATTTATAATGACTCGACTGCATAGAAAACTGCCATCGCTGCCAGATTTAAAAGGCGTATTACAATGCTAGAATTTTTAGCTTATCAGAGCACTTATAAATTAAAAAAATAATGAAAGCTTAGTTGATTATATTTGTGCTAAGGATGATCTTCTTGAAAAAGCTCCGTTTACTATACCACAAGGTGATCGAATTTATAATTCGGGATATTACATAAGGAAAAAGGCAGATTACTACTCGGAATTCGATTATTGTCGAAGAATTAATTGACAGAATTGCCGCACTTGATGCAATTCGAAGTTTCAAACAAGAGAATATGTCGCGCAGTTCAACTAAAAATTTTTTCCAGGACCGAAATCTCAGTCAAAAACTTGGAATTCGCACGTTGAACAAAGATGTAAATATCACCCTGCTACTGACGATGTTCAAGATATTGCTTGTTGGTGATGCGGAGAAAAAGGTCATGCTTCTTTTATGTGCAGTTTACCTCCCCCACAAAGAAGTTCAGCTTCTACTCAATCACGAAATTCATCACGAGCAGTTCAAGAATCCAACAAGCAACTGAAAACTCAGTTCCCGTTTACTAGACACTCAGTTATTTCCCGTAATAATGATCCAAGCGGCGCCACCAGTTCAAATTATCCATATTTAAGTCGTAATACAAATCGCAACCTCCCAACTACAAATTCTGCCCCTGAAAATAAATGGAAATGATGATCAGTCTATAAATTGTATTTCAACTGAGACAAATAAGTGTGCCTTAATACCTGTTACTATTAACAATTCAGAACATACAGAAATTCAAGCCCTCTGTGTTTCCGTGTGCAGACACTACCGTTATTCAACATTCTTTCGTAAAATGTTAACGCTTTTATTCATCCATGTACTGATTGGTATTTTCAAGTCGTCGACTATTTAATAAACCTCATTGGATGGATTTATTTGAACAAGTTTGGAAACATTGATCATCTAATGACGAAGGTTGGAATTTGCTCCCAACTTTCATTTTCGCTCATTTTGTGATTTGATTGACTAGACCAAGTGCAAGTTAGATGCACTTACGACTCTAAAGGTTTATTATGTATTCCTAAGCCGTCTGCACTCCATTTATACGAATGTATTCCTTCATCGAAACCTAGCATTAACTGCATTGCTTTCAGTGAACTCTCAGTACCATCATTATACGAAGTTGATAAACTAAGTAAACATCCTCCTCAAATTGAAATTATTCCAAAATCTGCAGGACTATCTGAGCTTCGGCATGCTCAACTTGAAGCTATAATAGAACAATTTTCAGACATATTTTATTCTGATGATGAAAATATTGGACTATGTCCGTATGTGAAATTCAAAATAGAATTGCAACATGACAAGCCTATCCGTTGACAACCATATCACCTAACAGAACCAGATCGCCAGTTTTTGAACACTCAAATTCCAAAATGGTTGAAAAAAGAAATTTGTTGTCCTTCTAACTCTCCTTACGTCGCCCCTGCTTTCATCGTTGAGTAGCCCTTCCATGAATGCACTCCAAGACGAGTTGTTGTAGATTTCTCACGTACTATCAACTCTATCACCAAGATTGATCCGCACCCAATTGATCAGAGGGAAGATGTGATTAAACAAACAGTAGTAAAATCAGCATTTAACACCACTCCCGTCAGAGAATTTAATATCTACAAAACTGGTTTTGTAACCGCTGACGGACTTTACGAATTTATTCGAATGATATTTTTCGTAACTAACGGCCCATTTACGATGGCAATAGCAATAAAATGTGCTACCTTGCTGAACAAAACGTAGATACATATACTGACGACATTCCAACCTCACATGATAACTTTAATTACCACCTTAAAGTTATTTACAATATTTTTCGAGCTACTCGTAAAGCTGGATTCAAGCTAAAACCAGGAAACTCGCAATTTTCTGCATCAAAAATTTCTCTTTTTGTTCAAATTCTTCCCAAAATGGTTGGTGAACGCCCTGATCCAGAACGCACAGCAGCAGTTGAACGTTTCTCTACTCAAAAAACAATTCAAGAAGTTCGCAATTTCCTTGGATTCGCAAATTTCCTTAGAAAGCACATTCGAAATTATGCTGCTGTTTCAATACCAACCACAAATATTCTCAAAAGATTAGAAAAGAAGACAAGTAATGCGACAATCACTTTAATTGATAACCAACATCGAACATTCGAGACTCTGAAAACCATGATCACTACGTTTACTATTTTTGCGTACTTCAAACAAGGACTTCGCCTCCCATACGCAAGGTAGAAACTGACACCTCTTATTCAAGACTAGGTGCATGTTTGTCTCAAAAGCAAAATGGAAAACGATGTGTCATTTAATATGCATCCCGGACTTTAAAAAATGCTGAGACACGCTATCACAGCAATGAGCTCGAGTGTGCTGCTGTACACTGGGCACTTACTGAAAAATTTCGTCCATATCTTCTTGATCACAAATTTCAGCTGATAACACATAACTGTACGACTGCATATGTTGTGATGAAATCATCGCTCAATCGGAAATTCGCACGCTATTTGGAGAATTTTGCACAATTTGACTTTACAACTATTCATCGACCCGAAAAAGAAAATGTTATTGTCGATCATCTCTCACGTTATCCAAAAAAAAAGCTATTTGTGTAACTGTTACTGCGAGCCGTGAATCTCAGATTTGTAAAAAACAGAACATGGATGACTTTTGTCAGAATATTTTTCACCTGCTCAAAGAAGATAACCCTAATAAAAAGACTTTGTCAATTATACGCAATTACAAGATTGATAACAATACGCTTGTACGACTAAAGACAATGGATTGAAATCTGCTGTTGTGATTCCAAAATCCATGAAAGACAAAACATTCATTGCCTGCCATGATGATGTCGACGTATGGATGCCAGGAAAACCCTTCATAACTTACAGCAGCGCTATTGGTGGCCACAAATGCGAAAAAACACTACAATATATGTCCGAAGTTGTCATAAATATCAAATTGTTAATATTTGAGCTACCAATGCTTATGGCTTATTACAGCAATTGTCGATTCCTACAACACCGTGGGATATTGTATCATTTGCTTACCGCAATCCAAATCTGCTAACACCTACATGTTCGTTCAGATTGACCATGCCACGCGCTATGTGATTGCTACACCTTCTGCTTCTATCGCATACAGTGACTGACACACCATTTCCGAACATCATATTTCGATATGTGCCGCCCAGTATGACAGAGAAACAGCATTTATAGTGTGTCACACGTAGTGATTTTTGCGAAAGTATGGAATACAACAGTCCATGACACCACCGTATTTACCACAAGTTAATAACATCATTGAACGTGCTAATGGTGTATTGCATCAACTTTGAGAAAAATAATTAATGGATATCCAGAAAAATGGAACGAATTATTACCTAACGCTTTAGAAATCAACCCCACACGACAAAATTCAACTAAAAGATTGCACCTTTTTATTTGCTTCATGGATATGAACCACGCCTTCCACGTGAACTGCACATTGCAATTTTCATCGATGACACGCCACGTGAAGATTAACTAGAACTTCTTGCTTTAGCCAGGGCCAAAGCCATAAATAATGTGTACATCGAGATAATAAGCCCAGATTTGATCTTCATTGTCGATCACATTCATTTAAGTCAGGAGATCTCGTCTTGTACGACTGGCCTAAACACGGAGATCATAAACCTTCTCCCATTTATAGAGGACAGTTTCTGATTATTCGTCCAGTCGGAGCCGTATGCTACGAGATCAAGTCTATCGATCCACGAAATAAACTTCTGAAAGTTGTTCCCGTGCAACTTCATCGTCAATATTACATGCGAGATGCGCCAGTCATCTATGAAGAGAATTTAAAAGACGAAGAAGAATCAGTTTCTAAATTACAAGATCCAATAGAAAACATCCAGGATCCTGAAAATCACTTCATCGTCATATCGAGTCGCTATGATTTGCGACGCAATCGACGCCCGCCTGAAGGACTTAGACAAAATCTGTTCTAGAACCTTTAATGTTTACGCTTCAATGTAAATATCTACATTTAGCATTGAGCGGAACTGAATGTAAGGTTCGCTTAAGTTTAATTTAATCACGGTTGAGAAAAGCTCAACATTTATATAAAAAGGTGGCAACAGATTACATACACAAATAGAACGCGCTTTAAAATATTTATCGCTGTTTATTATTGTTTATTAAAATATTTTTTTTAAATATCTTCTCGCTTCTTAATTTAAACCAAATTCAAACCAATTGCTTCTTAATTTAATCATTTAAATTAAATTCCTCGTCTTTTTAACCATACCTTATATTAAAAAACCAATGAAGAAAATGTTATTGCATCATTCCAATTGAAACAGAGTTATTTATTATCGATATAAAAAATATATCTTTTGTGATCATTCTTATATTATAATATGTAGTTTGAAGCACTATAAACTATAATCATTTTGACTTTGTTAAGGAGAATTTCAAGAGAAACTAATTATTTTACAATCATTCAACAACTAAACTGTGAAATGATATTTGTAAACTTTAATCACTTTCGCATTACTCAGTTTAACTCCAAAATTATTAAAACCGTTCGCTTATAAGACGACAATATGCTAATCATCTAGAATATCAATATGTAAATCTGAAAGGAACAGAGATTTCGTTATCAGGTTCAGATAGTCTTTGAATTTATAGTAAAAACTGGGTCATATATACTATTAGGTTGTTTCAATTTGCGAACGCAAACTAAGAAAAGCTGGTAAAAAAAACCATGCCTAAATTTAGAAGTTATATTTTTAAAAAATATTTAAAAGTTGATTTTAATTAATCAAAATTATTGAAACTGTACTTTTATTAGATAACATGATGAACTCAAAAGAACATTAATTTTTGTAAATCGAACCAAATTTTCAAAAAGAATCTAAACTTATAATAACATAAATAAAAATATAGTAAGACATAGATTTTTTTTATCTTTTGAAATTACGGGTTACGACCTTAACGAACGCCACCTAAACTCTTTGGAGAATGAAGGTTATTTCTAGAAAAACTAAAACAAAATAGAAATAATATTTTAATTTCGAGGAACACATTTGATTGAATTTGAAATTTTTTGTTCTTAGTAATTATTTTGTTATAGCTGAAAGCTTTCCATAAGTTTTTAAATTTTCCATTAATCGTTTGATTTATTTTTTTGGTAAGCTGTCTTTAAACTAGGACATCTTTTAATAGGGTACTTTCTTATACAACTGTGGGTGTCTAAATTTTTAATGCAACAATGTTTTATCTTCTATCATAAAAAAATTTGACGGGGAAAAAACTCTGGTGAAATTATCGTACTTTTTGGTATTTACGTGTGTGATTTATATAAAAAAATATAATTCTGGTTAATAAAACCAAAATATAGAGAATTTAAACCATTCATTTGGTAATTTTTTTCGTTCATAAGGTAACAATTTATCGGAAATTCTGATTTTAAAAGCTATAGTTCTTATTAAAACACATTTAGTAAAAACTACAAAACTGAAAAGTAAATTTAACCTAAATACTACCACATTTACCAAATTTTATGCATGCATTATAAAACCATATTTTATTGTTTATTTTTATCAAAATCATTACAAAATGGTTTCGATAAAAATTACCTAACCTTTTGTTGTTCCCCTAAAGTTAGAGACATGATAAATTTTACCGTATGCATGGTAGTTTTCACCATACTTTTCCTCTCAGTGTAAAATGTGTGCCTTCCAAATAGGCTTTACGTTTCGGAAACTGAATCAGCTCTTCCAGCTACTGATTGAATTACGATTATCACTGCATTTAAAGTTGTGTAAGATTATTATTTTTCTTCCCATTATACCAAAAAAAAAAAAAACATTTGACACAAGGTTTATTCTATTAGTAAAGTTAAAAAAACGAGAGATTTTTCAAGAAGAGACCTTATTTTAGTGCTTACGTACTGGAGGAATTGCCCGAGTGCATTTGATATCTGACAATTGACATAAAAATGACTCTCTTTTGATAGCAAATTAACAATTTAACAGTTTAAATTAGTGTTAGAGGAAAATTTGCAATGAACAAGAAATTAAAACAAGAAAAAATTTTTATTTCGTTTCGTCAATGTGTTAACTTTTTAACTGATTTACTCAAATTAATTAAAACATTACTTTAAACATTTCTCCTCTAAGTACTTCAAATTAGAATACAAATATGATTAGTAAGTTACATTTAGGTAATTAACACTTAACTTCAATAAGCATGAACTAGCACTTCAAAAGTATGCTATTCAATTAGTAAATTTAATTAATCTTAGAACATAAAAGTTGAATAATTACATCAAAGTTTATTTGCTAAGTGCTATTATATTTCCTACTATAAATTAGATATCAGAGTTAAGTTTATGCTTTCATAGTTTGATCTTGTTACTAACTGGAATTGTTTCTAAGTATCTTTTCGAATTAAAGATTAGAGATCTAGAGCTATGTATGATCACCACTAGTTCATGATATCTTGCTCAATACTGTTTAGGTACACAAAAAAGGGTTACAATTATTTTAGGCACCAATAGCTGCTGATGCGATGCAAGTATATATGCGTCCAAACGATCCTTGCGCATGTCGTTAGCATTATATAAAAGACAAATCGAGAAATCTTCTAAACCAAATCTCATGAGGTAGTCGTGTCCTGTTTCTTATTCTTCAGTAAGTGACAGCATCAACCACAAGGAAGAAAATTTTTTCCTTAGGGAACCTAAAACTTTTATCTAGAAAGAAAAATAAAAGATTTATTCTTCTGTGAAAAGCATATTTTTTTTTTTTTTTTTTTTTTTTTTTTTTTAGTACACTCAACATATCAAAATTCATTTTTCAAAATTTTCTTTATTTACTAACTTGGAATATATTTTAATAAGTCTGCTGCAAGAAATTCCTAAAATCAGTAGGCTTAGGTGTATAATACTAGGACAGATAGAAGAGAAAAACATGACTTTGTAAAGATATCTCTACTTCTATCATAGTATTTTATATTTATCGGAAAACTAGTTTTTGAAATGCTTAAAAAACAAAGTAAATGTAAATCGATTACGCAAAAAGAAATTATTCAGAATATATTTCGAGCTGTAAGGCATTAAATGGAAAAAAAAAATAGTTTTCTCCATGCAAAAGAGACACGCGCGTTTCCAAATACTGTAGCAGAACGGTTATTTCGATTAGGAATGTGTGTATATCAATTTTTGCTTTTGGCTGTTATTGTTTCTGAAACTAGAAACAAAATACTTTGTTGCAGTTTAATGAAAAGAAAATATCTGAGGTATATCCCAATACAACTTAAAAAAACTTTTTCAAAATTCAGAAGAGAAAATGTTAAACGAGATATAATTGCGATTATATCAATAATAGCTGAATTTTACTCTCGAATAATCCAATTTCTATTGGAACTTCTTTCAAACATTTTTGCTCTTTTTCTTAACTATTACTTTTGAAATCTTATTAGAAATGGAAAGTTAGAAATTATATTACGAAAAAAAAAACGCATCTCAATTTAATTTAGCTGCTATTTTATTTAAACGGATAAAAAGAGTGAGTAAAAAAATGACGTTTAAAAACATGTCTCTATATAGTTTCGATATAAATAGCTTATAATTGTATGAAAAATTTAAATTTAATTTTAGTTAACTGCAATACAATGATTTACATTTAAATTTTTAAATCACTGAGTATTTTTTCTTTCAGTTTCCATAAAAATAACTTACACCTGAGTCGTACATTAAAATGTCGTTTAATTTTTAAAAAAAAGCAAAGCATTCCCGCCGTAACCGGGGGTTGGTAAGCGCCAGCGAGCAGGGGGCAAAGCCTCCTAGTAGTATATAATTTGTGTAGCTATTATAATATGACCCAATATATTGAGTTGTTCATTATCCGAATAAAGAGATATAAGGGCCGGGATAGCCTGATCGGTAGGGCGCTGGGCCCATGTCCAAGAGGTCGTGGCTTCGATCCTCGCCGGCCGAAGACTCCCCGTGTAGTAAATGGTGACTGATGCACGTTAAATCTGTCGAGTCTCAAAGTCCTCCATGTTCCCATAACAAATCAATACCTCTGGGGGTACTGATCCAGGAGTTTCCTTGTCTTCTGGATTGGTTCAAAATTACAAGGTTACGGAGTTGAACATTAGTAGTCGTAAACCCATGAAATTGGGTCGGCTGTTCAACGACAGTTATAAAATAAAATAAAGAGATATAAGTTACATTGTAATTTTGGAGTTTTTAATAAATTGTATAATTCCAAATGCAGTCATTTTTTCAGGTTCATAAATATATGCTGAAAGCCTTATTTACCAATTATGTTCAAGTAACATAAAATTACTTTCGAACGCTTTCCAAGAATTTAATATCTGGTTTTCTAAAAATGATACAAATTTAAAAATGAAGCGAAATACATTTGTTTTTATTTGCATTAATAAAAGGGGGGATTAGTGAGCATTAAATTAGTTATACAATAATTGCAACTCAATGAATGTCACGCAAATAATAATCTCCTTTGCAGAATAAATTACTTTGTGCCTACGCATGTCATATGCATCACTTACTAAGTCAAGTCATATTTATTCTTTAACTTAACCGTATTTATACACACAGCTTTTATTAAGTGAAATGATTAAGAAAACAGTGTTTTGAATATGTATTTATTTTTTGATATACACCAAACAAAAAAATTCGATATACAACACTTTTTGATATACGACAATTTTTTATTTTGCGAGTTGTTTATGCTCCAGTGAGAGGAATACCATGCAATAAAGAGGGTCCAAACTAATTGACATGGTCCCGAAAGTTAGAGTTGAAGTAAGAAAAAAATGATGCCAAGGCCTAAACTCACCTAGGCTGCAAAAGCCTAAGACAAAGAACGTAGACGGGAATACCTTCAACTCTACACTCAAACGGAAAAACGAAAGGATTCCGTTCGCAAACGCAAGCATGAAGCCCGTCCCTCACAAAAGTACCATGATTGAGCGAATTGAACCCTACCGAAGAGCGAATGGTGGCTCTCCGAACCCCTTTCATGCAAATACGATATCTAGGTGTTGATCAATAGTTAGGTATAAAAGGATCGATTGTTAATGTACCCACTGACTTGCACAAGACCGTAGACTGTCTTCCATACTATATAAATGATTCATTCACTATTCGTGTAAAATTGAAAAAAGCCTAGCTTTCAAATCATATTTCATGTATGAACTTGTGAGTCCGAAACGGGAGTATGATGCAGCTTACAATCTCCTTACAATCAAACACCATTGCACCAATCCGAAAATGTTAATACTGATTTCGATTGGCTGTTTAATGTCTACAGTCATCAAAAAAATTTACTCGGAATGTGTCTGAGCTGCATTCAAATAAATTTGCGAAATTGTGAACCGAGCAGTTCAGGATAAAAACACACTAAAATTGCTTTTCCAAAAAAAAATTAGACAACAACCATTTTGCCAATGGGTAACCTGTGATCCCCTTGCGGCGATCAAACTTGTTTTTTAGTTATTTTTATTTTAATATGAAAAAACCATTTGCATATATATAAGGTGATAGTGAAGCGACACTACCCAGAGTTTTATAAAATCAAATCAATATTTTCTTTCGTTGTGTAGAAATTAATTTATTTTCCTCAAAAAGTTAATGATTTAAAAAATTCAACAAAAATTATTAATTATATTTTAGTATATACATTATATAACAGCGCTTCAAGGTGGTTTCTACAAGGGAGAGCCATTTGAAACTCTTCTCATTATTAGGCCTGCTCGTCTGCAATAAAAATCAAAAAACAGTTTTCCCATAATTTTATTTCAAATCCAGTGGGAATTTCTCGAAATTAGGTGCACCCATCTTATTGAAATTTTCACAATTCTAAATACAAAATACTCTTTTAAATAGAATGGACTAGGAATTTAAAGAGATATTTATTCATTTTTTAAGCGCAACCTATTTTGTAGTGCAATATGTAGTGCGAATTTCATCATAAATCATACTTTTTATCAGCCAAAAGTCAAACTTTCATTTTTTTTACAAATGTTTCGTTCAATATCTAGTCAATATCTAATCACATTAAATGTGTTCAGCTTCCATAAGATAAGTACATTAGTTTTTGTGAAATCATGTCTTACCTAAGAATATTTTTTCCAAGAGGTCCTCAACGAGTTTTAACGTTTGAATCAAAATTTTAGAAATTGTCCCAAATCAATTCTAACTCTAGAAAAAAATTTTATGGAAATATTCTATCATAATGTGCAATTTTTATATTTTTAGTTCATGCTTAAAGTTCAGACAAAACAACTTATGTAGCAGGCACATCTCTTAAGAATCAACTTATACGATTAGTCAACTGCGTTTTTTAAAAAAATGAAGTTGAAGAATATAATTTATCGTAAAACGCGTTGCACGGTATACAAATCTCTATTTAAAGTTTTGAGTTTGGAAAATCTTTTATGGTAGTATTTTTAATTACTATCAACATGAATAATATTAGTTTCAGTGTCAACATGAATAACATTAGTTAGTTAAGCCAATACATCCTAGATGAGAGAAGGGTTATCATAAACAAGAAATTTGATCCTTTAGTAGTCCAAACGTGATAACATCTTTCGTAATTTTCTGCCACTGTGTAGCTTAAAAACTCGAAAGTAGTGATATTTTTCTTAATTTTCCTCCACTGCGCAGTATATGTTCGTTACGTTGGACTATTAAATTGATCCATGTTGAGGCCTACTCTCTTCTATGATTTATTGCTTAAACTCGAAGATTGACTTTAGAGTAAAAATCCATCATTCTGAAATGAATTGTCTGGACTTCAAAATGCCATAAATATTTAAAAGGCATGAATATTTAAAAAACATAACTATTTAATTGGCTACCTTTTGAAAAGTAGCCAATTTCGAGAGACTTTTCAGATAGAAGTTCACTAAAATAAATGAATAATTCTCACGTTTTACTTATTTTCGAACAATGAAGTCTTATCACTTTTAAAATGTTAGGATTTTTCATTATGAAGCCATTATAATTATTCTTTATGAAGGAAATATTCGTCTTCCCAAGCCAGCTGATCTGCATGTCAAATATACTTGTCGAGGAAACCTTACTTCTCCAGCAGCAAGTTTCTGGGAGCTTCACTCATATACCAAAGTCAGTCACTTTAATCCCCTTTTATCAGTTAAAATTATTCAATATTTAAAAATTATTACATTCTGCTGTAATGTTTTGTTTATATACTAGCAGTGAGTTGACAGTATGCTCAACTGCTATTTGGCGCATTTTATCTAGTACTACTTTGTTTCACTTTTTAACTGCAATATTACTTATTGGTTATTGGGAATAAAGAAGTCTCCCATGCAGCATGAAAGGGCAAATAAACGTTAAAAATACGTTTGTTTGTTATAAGGTTTTGGACTTAACGTTAAAATTACGTCAATTTCATGTGATGATTTTCACCATTTCTTCATTCGTTAAAACGCTTACATTAAAATGACGGTATTTTAACGTCCTCAATTTTTCCTTTAAATATTTCGTTAAAAATACGTACTAAAAATACGTTATTTTTACGTGCACATTTTACCCATTTTTCGACCGTTTTTTAAAAACGTTTTACTAACGGACTTTTGACGTTTTGTTGCATAGTTATATTTACGTTAATTTTTTGGGATTATAAACGTAAATTTAATGGTAAAAATGTTTTAAAAACCAAGGGTGAACTTGTGAGAGCCGAAGAAAGATATTATTTTACATCTCTCTTAAATTCTAATAAACTGAAAAGTGTGAACACATTTTTTACAATTTATATTTCATTTTTAAATACTTATATTTATTTTTGTTTATTTATACTGGAGATAAATATTTGATGATATTGAGTTTGCTCATAGTCAGTAACTGACAAGGGAACTATGAGTTTTAATTCTTATGAAACTAAACTAGGATGAAATTAAAGAATTTTCGAAATACCGAATGAAGTATTTGCTACAACTTATCTAGTCAGTATTGCTTCGTTTTAGAAATCTACTGTTGGTTGTAACAATTTAATATAATTGTCCGTTATATTTTTTTTCCATATGCTAAAATGGTTCTTTTTTTTCCAGGAACATTGCTGTGAAGAGGTGATACTAACAGCGGGGTGGAAGAAGTTATGAATACATGTTTCAGATCTGTGGCGATGTGTTATAATTGTAAATCCATATAAGATTGTAAATATATTACATGATAGTTGTAAAATAAATAAAACTTAATAAATATTATTTAATTTAATATTTATTTCTGTATTTAAAATTATTAAGTTAACTGCTATTCTGGATTAAAAATTGTAATTTTACGAACATAAGAATTAGACAAATTGTAATTTTTATAAGTAAACAAATCAAATGATAAATTTGGTTAATTTTTTTTTTTACTTCGTGTGTGTGTTAAAGTAAATTTTAATCAAATTTTTCAAGCTAAAAACTAAAAAATATGCATTAAAAAATAAATAAACCCGAAAGCATTCTAGAAGAGTAGATAATTTCAAGCAAACAATTTAGAAACATGGACTTGAGAGCAGTACACTTCTATTTTTTTCATTGGGGTATTGAGTATTTTTTTCTTCTTCCAATTCTTTATATTACAAACTTTTAGGCATAAAAAATATAAAAAATTCCTGAAGGTACTTAAAAAACCTTTTATTTAGTGTACCCCCCCCCCCCCCGTTATCTTAGAAATATATTTTCCCTGCTTAAATTGGGCTAAATGTTGAAGCTTTAACTTCATATATAAATATAACAATGATTTAAAAAAATCCACCTTAAAAAAGGTGTACTAGAGACATGAAACTTCCTAAATAAACCAGTATGTTGCTGTGAAGAGGTAGAAAGATTTGCATTCCATATTCGTTGAGTTATAAATTGAATTGTAAAAATTTACATAAAGTGTGAGATTAAAAACAAAAAGCTTTTTCTAGGATTCTTAAAAAAAGCATGAATATCAGCTATTTTCCGTTATTTTATTTTGATAAGAAAAGTTTTTTTTTAACTAAAAAGTAAATGCTATATTTTTTAGTGTAATTTGTGCAACGTAAACATTAAAATACGGAATGGTTTCTTTCCTTCTTAGTTAAAAAAAAAAAAAAAAAAACTTTTTAAAATATGTTATTGTTAACAATTTGGCTAAAATTAGGTTAAATTTAAATTAATTTAGTTAAATTTAAGCGAAAAAATTATTAATTCACCAAACTCAAAAATATTCTTGATAATTAAACGTAAATTGTATGGATAAAATATGTTTGTATTTTGGTTAAAATAACGTAAAAATTACGTTATGAGTATTTCTTATAATAAAAATAAGCGTTAAAAACACGTAAATATTCATGGTAAAAAAAACGAATTTATATAACCGAAAATAAACGTAAATAGTTTGGTTAAAATAACGTAAAATTCACGTTAAAAAAGAAACCTGCTTGGTTAAAATAACGTTAAAAATTGGTTACGAAATTCACCATAGTCAAAATAAGGGCAGAAAAATGGTCATTTTTACGTTAAAAATTTTAACGTTTATTTAACGGATTCGAGACTACCACTTGAAACGGAAATAAAACGTTTAAAAGAAACGTTTTTTTGCTCTTAACCTCGTGGCATTTAAACGTTATTTCCACGTTATTAATACTTCTCTCCGCTGCATAGGCTCTCTTTGAGTTAGTGACTCAGTTTTCCGTGGTGAAAAGTGTCCATCAAACCTTGCATCATTATTATCCCTCTATATACGAAAATAGCTTGGAAAGTATTTTCTGAATAATGTATTAAATTAAATTTTCGTTCGCTATTTAGTATGACTACATACTCGTATAAATATTTTATAATTCTTGAAAGCTTTCAAAAATAATCCAAAATATTAAACATTCATCACCAAATTTTTGGAAGAAAATGAAACAATTTTGTTTGCTCTCTCTCGTGATTAAAACTTAATCTATTTACCTTTTTTTTGCCTTTTTCCGGTTCATGAAAGTTATCAAATAATTTTCATAACTTTTTGAAAGGAACCTCAAAACCTTTTACTGTGTTAATGAAGGAAAATACAAAATATCCTAATAAATGCGAAGAAAATTACTGATAAGTTATAATTGGATTTTCTTGCAAATTTAGATTTTACATAAAATAATAATTAGGAAGGAAGAGAGGAAAAGACGGCGGGAAATTTCTCTATAACTAATTTATCTCAATCTTTTACCATCTATGAACCAATAATCGGCTTGCTAAATTGATGATTCCTCTATTAAAGATTGAAATAATTTCCTAAATTAATCAACTTCCTGAAAAAGGAAACAACGGGAAATTAAAAATACCACATAGGTTTTTATGGGAAGTAATGAAATTAAACATTTTCACATTTATTTAAAAAACTTTAAAAGATAAGTGAAGTTATGGAATGAGTTGTATTTTTATGACATTATAATTTATATAATAATTTGATGAACAATGTAAAAATTATGTACTAGATATTCAACTATCAATTATATATGTGCTTTAGATTTAACTTAATATCTTCTAACTTATATTACAATTGAACTCAACGAAAAATAATAATAATAAATAAATAATTAAATAAATTAAGAAAATCTGCTTATTTAGTACTTTTTCAATTTCTACTATTAGTTCACATTCTCCCTATGTCTTGTTTAAAATTTTAATCGTTCATGAATACTTTTTATTCATTCATTCAAGTTCAGATACATCTTTTTAAACTTGTAGTGGATGACACTTGATGTTAATACAGTTTTTTCAAATATTAATTCATTTAAATTTAATTTAGTAATTTTAGTTTTATATGGGAGAAAATTTTTTAATTATTTAATAAAAAGTAACTAAAATAAAAATTTTCTTGAAAATAAAATTTGCTGACTTAAGTAGGAATTGACTCTAAAAAAAAAACAATTTATATTACTTGTTTTATTTTATGTTCTTTTTACCATATTATTATATTAAATTAGTTTACTATATTATATTATATTATAATATATTATATTATATTATATTATATTATATTATATTATATTATATTATATTATATTATATTATATTATATTATATTATATTATGTTATGTTATGTTATGTTATGTTATGTTATATTATGTTATGTTATATTATATTATATTATATTATATTATATTATATTATATTATATTATATTATATTATATTATATTATATTATATTATATTATATTATATTATATTATATTATATTATATTATATTATATTATATTATATTATATTATATTATATTATATTATATTATATTATATTATATTATATTATATTGTATTGTATTAAATTATATTATATTATATTGTATTATATTATATTATATTATATTATATTAATTTACCATATATTACTAAAGCATGGATTGTCAAAAACTATGAAATTTTTTTTCGCTTTATAGAAAATGAACTGATTTATCAAGTGATAGCAATAGTACTGCGTCAATTGGATACTCACAACTCTGCTCATTCACAACCATCTCACTTATAATCTCAGCGTCAACTGATTGTTTAAAACAAGATGGCATGTTAACCATACAGCTGTTAGGCTTAGTTATTATCAGCTTTATTTCGTTAATAAAGAAAAGAATTCACTTAAGCTGAGATTTTATTTTATAATGAGCGTTGAAAATTCGTTCCACTTCTGAGTTTACGACTCTCAGTGTTAGACTCCGTAGCCTTGATCCAACCCAGAAGACAAAGGGAATCCTGGATCAAGCATTGGGACAAACATACCTTCATGGAGGAATTTTTAGTAAAACTAAACTGCATTTGCTTTACATGGAGAGAAAAACTACGAAAACAGCATACGGATAACCAGATAACCAGAGTGTTCTAACTTACGATTTCTACAACTGAGAATATTTTACTTCAGCACAGGAGCAGGATCGTTGTGAGTCAGGAGCAGGATTAGTATTAACCAGTCAACGATGGGATAAGAATTTGGATCACCTCATTTTAAGAGGAACGTGCTATCCCCTAAGCCAACACGGCTTTAGTGCCAAGATTTGATTTGATTTTATAACCGTCGTTAAACAGCCGAACCAATTTAACGTTTATGGCTATCCGTGTTCAACTCCGTAGCCTTGTAATTTTAAACTCAATCCAGATGACAAGGAAACTCCTGGATCAAGTATTGGGAGAAATTTCTCTTCGTGGAGGATTCTTTGGTGGAACTTACCCGCATTTGCGTTACATAGATAGGAAAAAAACGAAAATCTGATACGCTCAGTCTGACGGCAAGAGGATTCTAACCTATAATCCGTATACTATTAAATAAATCTTACTTCAGCACCGTTGCCGGGGAAGGAATTCGTACAGACCAGTCATGGATGGGATTGAACCTGGATCACCTCATTGAAAGGAGAGCGCCTTATCCTCTGAACCACACGGTTGCGAGATTTTATTTTATAACCGTTGTTGAACAGCTGACCCAGTTGTTGAACGACTACTAATGTTCAACTCCGTAGTCTTGTAATTTTGAACTTATCCAGAATACAAGGAAACTCCTGGATCAGTACCCCCAGAGGTATTGATTTGTTATGGGAACATGGAGGACTTTGAGACTCGACAGATTTAACGTGCATCAGTCACCATTTACTAGACGGGGAGTCTTCGGCCGGCGAGGATCGAACCCACGACCTCTTGGACATGGGCCCAGCGCCCTACCGACCAGGCTATCCCGGCCCACGGTTGCGAGATTCTCAAATTCATATTTGGCGGACTAAGCTTCCTCGAATAAGAAAACAAAAACATTTGCCAACCTAAACATTCATCACAATTAACAGCCAATCAGAATCACTACCCATGATGACGTCACTTGCAGTAAGGCTCCCATTGTATTCAATTGCATAGTGAGAACTGAACTGAGCTAAATACGTAGTGTTAACATTAGCGTGAGAGTTAGAAGCCCATTTAAAATGATTGATGTGGGTAATTGTGCAACTGTGAGTTGGGTAAACAGTTTTTGAGAAAAAAGGCTTTCTAATGTTAAGATTTCCATCAGATCTCGAAAGAAATGGGTAGTAAAGATATGACTGGCTGTCAGGAAGTGGAGCTCGCTTATGTCAGGTAAATACTCATTTATTTATAATTTATTAAATTTATTTACTTATATATGCAGTATATAAACAATCCTAAATTGTTTGAATTCGTTGCTGAATGCTTGTTTGTTTCTTTAAAAATTAATAAGCTAATAACTTTTTGTGGTTACTTGAATTGTTCAATTCTAACTAATATATCAAATATAAGAATTCTCGTTGAAAATTACATTTGTTAAGTAAATATTTATTTAAAATACGACCTTTAAACAACATTTAATAATTTTCAGTGTTTATGTGATATAAACCCAAGTTAACATAGGCAAGAGATTGGCTGAATTCACCAAACTTATCTCAGAATCGCCAAGTTTTGTATTCACTTTCAAATATTTACTTTTGTTTTGTTAAAAATAAATATTTTCCAGTTTCTAACGGTATTTCATTTTGATTTACTAATATGTCAGATTGTATCTTTTTAATCCTGGCTCATTTAATTTTTTTAGTTATTAATGATAATATATCACTTAAAATTCAAACGATTTTCTTACATTTATATTAAGTAATCTATTTAATTTGCGATTTTTCTTGAGTTTTCAGATCTATAAATGTTGTTTTTTTCCTTAAAATTCTTGTGTTGAATTACTGAAATAATTAGTAACTCATAACAGAAACTAATTGTTTCAGTAATTAATTTCTACTCAGCAATTAGTTCATTAAATTTAATGAGAGTGTATATACAAAATGTGAACTGTGAATCTTTTAATATGATTTAATTTAAGTTGAAAATATAAAAAAGTATTTCAAATTTTTTTGCAGGTACATTTTGAAGAATCTCAATTTAAAGAAAAGATGGTGGCAAAAAATTAAGGCCTGATGTTATTCCAAATCATTTAAAAAATTCTCCAAAAAGACTGAAATGGATAAGTTGCCCAAAACCAGGATCAATATTTGATGAGCTTAAATCTAATGCAAATATAAATTTACTGATTTTTTTCCATTTGCTTGGTTTTTATTTATTTTATAATTATTAAAGAACCAAAAGTGAGTATAAACTGTTTCTATCTAGTGATGAATAATATTTTTATTTTAAATAACATTAATAATAAATTTTGTAAAGAATTTCTTCCAGTATTAAAAAAATGTTTTTGAAAAACATTGTAAATCGATGCAAGCAAACACGCTTTTCTTTATGGATTATCCTAGTTGAGGTTAGCGTCGTGTGTAGCGACAAGTTGCCAAATCTTGTAGCTCTTCAGCATTGGTGTTGTTAAGTGTTTGCTCCGAAGTGGTAAACTTGTCGGCCTTTCTAAATTGCATTAAAAAAATGAAAGTTTTAGTTGCTCATTGAAGTCATAAGGTGACACGTGTACTCCTTGTTTTTTTTTTTTTTTTTTTTTTTTTTTGCAGTCAATGTATAAAACGGAAATATTTGGATTTCTTTTCTCACCTCAAAATGTGCCCTTTCTTTCAGTCTTTCCGTTTAACAACAACCAACCAATTATCAAACGATTGAAACCAACACACATTTCAAGGTAATATTCAGTTTAAAACTAACATTTGTGATATTTAATTATAAATAAATTATAAAAATAATAAAAGGAAATTATTGACCTTATCCTCTTCAAATTAAAATTTTTGCAAATTCAGCGCGTAAGGTACAGGGAAGGAATACGTGAAATAGCAATAATCTGTGTCAAATTTCATCTATTTATTTATAAATAATTATAAAGGCATTTGTTTGCCGTATACTACGCGTCATTTGGAAGTTGAAACATCAGTATAATATTATTTGCAGTTTAGATAAACTATGTTATAATGCTGTTAATGGTTTACTTACGATCATTTATAAAGTTCAAATGAAAAAGACATGGGGGGTGGGAGCGGTTTAAAAATAACACGGTTAAAAATAGTTTTAAAAATTCAAAATTAACATAAAAGTTCAAGAGTTAAAAGTTAAAATAATTTTAGACAGCAAAATCCCATAGAGATTAAAAAAGCAAAAAAGTGAGTTTTTGATAAAATTTAACTAACGTACTAAAATAAAATTTAAAAAACTCACTTTTTAACACTAAAACAGCATACATAGAAATTAATTTATGAATAAAAATAAATTTTCTTGCAAAAAAGAACATTATTGTAGAACAATATCTTGAAAGCAGAGTAATATTGATTTAAGGGCTACTTAAGACAACGAAATTCGGATCCTAAAAAGACAGCCATGTATTTTGTTGAAAATGAAAACATTTTTGTTTTTTCGATTTTCTTTCTATAAAATGGATTCGACTTTCTTATTATCAACTAGCTGAATATCCGTTCTTCACACGGAGTAATGAAAAAAAAAATCAATTAATCAATATTATACTATACTACGAAATTACACGCACAATTGAAGTGTTTAGTGGAAGAACCAGGTAAAACACATTTTTAGGTGTATTTATGAATCAGTGAAAATAAGCAACAATATGGCTATGTTTAGTGTAACAGAATTGTTTATGCTTTTACTTTAATCTTGACATAACCAATTTACAAGTAGTTTTTAGTTACAGATTAGGCAATGGTAAATAAAATAAGAGGAAGAATTATTAGTTAGTAATAAATCGGTAATAAAATAGTTTGGAGACTTTTTTTTTCTATTATCCTGATTATAGCCTCTCTGAAAATGCCACAATGCCTGGTTTCTCCTCTTAAACCTTAAAGCTAAAAGAAATTAATTTTTATTTATTTATTATTATTTGTTATTATTCCCGGTGACTTTACGTTATTATATTAAGAAAAACATTGTTTTTGTTGTTCATCACAGCAGAATAGATATTAACTGCATTTATCATAACTTGTGATGAATTGCTCGCGGCCAACTGATGATAGTCAAAACTTACCACCATCAAGTAATTTTCTCCGGTCCCTTGCATGAGAATATAAAACACTGATTTCAACAATATCGGTATTAAAACTGATTGGTGGCATTTTAATAATAACTTATATATCAATATAATACTGTATATCTATATTAGTGTTTTCGGTGATTATTGCATAATCCTTTAACATTTGAGTTCATGCGAAATACATTTATTAGTGGCAGCTAGCTGAAGCAGAAATTTTGAAAACAAATAAAATTCTTAGATTACCTTGATAGGGACTTCAGAGCATGGCCATTACTCTATCTTACCAATATTTACTGTTTAAATACTTATAAGTATTAGTGATGGAAAAAATTCTTTTAATTCTAAAATATCAATACACTATCTATTCTGCCACTGGAAAAGTATTTTTGAAAATACGTAAAAATCGTTGCAAAATTCTTATTAAATGTGCATTAATTACCATAGTACGAATAGCACATATTACTAAAATTAGTAAAGTGTCAACATTATGTGACATTTCAAAAAACTCAGATATTTAAAATTCGATTTCTCAGGAACTATTCGACCGATTTTTCTCATATTTTTTATTTTACCATGTAAAACTATGTTCTTTAAAATGATGCAGAAAATTATATACCTTACAATTTAAAAGTTTTTTGAACCATTATTAAATAAAATAATAAATATTTACTAAACGTTATTTTTTTGCGTGGTAATATTTTTGGATAAACCAATTTTATAATTGTGTTCAAAAACTTTTCAATTCATTAAATAATTCTCCTGATATAGAGAAATACGCAAAAAGTAAAATTAACATGAGAGCTCCAATTCTTAAACCGCTCTCATGATCAAACTATAGGGACCCTATTTCCAAGATTCCGGCTATCCCCTATATTTTGAGGGTCAGAAATCCGAATCCGTTGAATAAAAGGTATGTTTATTCAGAGAAAGCATGTTTTTGTGTCTGACTTCGTAACTTAAAATATCGCAAGCACTTATTAAGTAGTATATTTGAGGTCACCCCCTAGAGCCATTAAGATTGAGTCCTAGAACGTGAAGATCCAATCATTAGATCAAAAGTTATTCAGGTTGGTTCGTTTTTTCGGTGAAAAAAGTAGCTGAACTAAAAAGGTAGCTGAAAAGAGAATAGTGCAAGCTACTAAAATGTCTAAGAAAGGATATATATATATATATATATATATATATATATATATATATATATATATATATATATATATATATATATATATATATATATATATATATATACTGATGAACAATTGCTAAGGACGGATCACAAATTGCAATGTAGCATACCATTAAGCGAGACATGAGGCCTAGTAGGATAAAATATAGTTGCCACACTGCTCAGACATTAGAATAAAGAATATTTATTGTTCTGGAAAGTACAAAAGCTATGAAACATCTGAAAGAAAAAAAAATGTTCACTTGATGCTGCGTACGGAAAATGGAACAATGCATCTAAATGTCAGCAGTCAACTTGAAGAAAGGTGTCAGTACGGGATATGTCCACAGTGGAGTATGATGCAACATTCTACACGTCGTATCATACTTTGCACAACGTTATCCAGCAGCTGTTCAGGCAATTTATCCCATTCCTCTGTCAGTGCACGGATGAGGGTATTCTTGTTTGTCGGAGGATAATTTCGACCAGCAAGTTGCCTCCCCAAAGCATCCCAAACATTTTCAAACATTGGGGTTTAGATCTGAAGAACGTGATGGTAATACGAGGCGTTGAATACCCTCGCTGTCTAGACAATCCTGAACAGCGAGTGTTCGATGACATGTTGCGTTGTCGTCCATAAAAACAAATTTATCACCGACAGCACCACGGAAAAGACGAACATGAGGAAGTAGAACTTCATCAATGTATCGTTGGCCCGTCATAGTCCCTTTCGCAACCACATGTAGGCGCGTGCGGCCATTGATCATGATGCCGGCCCACACCATGACACTGCATGTCGGATATCAGTCCCTTTCCTGGATATTTCCTGGACGATGACCAGTACCACTCTCGCGCCAGATCAGTTGGCGTCTACAATCCGATAACAGACTGAACTTACTCATCTGAGAATAGTACACATGCCCAGTCCTGTTCAGTCCAATTGTGATGCTCACGACACCATTGCAAACGGACAGTACGGTGCTGTCTGGTAAATGGGACCCACACAACAGGTCTGCGGGCGTATAGTCCTCCTCTCCTCAAACGTCTGGCAACAGTTTTTCGGGAGATCTGCTTTCAGTTTTTCGGAAGAGTTTTTCGGGCAGTTCGGAACAGTTTCTGGAACAGTTTTTCGGGCAGCAAGAGACTGATTTGCCACCTGCTGAGTTGTGGTGCGCCTGTTCCTTTTTGCTGATAGGACGATGTATCTGTCTTCTGCAGGCGTCATACTTCTAACACGACCTCCCCCGTGCCGCCTGCTACACATTCCAGTAGTTTTAAATGATTTCCAGAACCGTGAAACAACGCTGTGAGCGATGTCGAACACCCTGGCAACATCTGCTATTTTTCGCCTTTCTTCGATCTTTCCAATAATTCCGCCACGCTTAAAATCATCTAAGTAATATCGGGAAGACATGTCGAAAATTTCAAGTTTGTCAACTAAATCTTTCCTGTAAAATTTTGACTTGAAACAGCAACTCTCCACATGCGTCAAAACCTTTAAAGCTCTTATCAGCGCTATCACGTCATGAACAGACGTGGAAAGAAAATTTGCATACGCATAACTCTTCTTACTATATCCCGCACTTATTCTAATTTTCCACATTTTGCTTCCTTTCATTTTGTGGTTGCTATGAATGATAGTGTTATCCGTCCTTAGCAATTGTCCAGCAGTGTATATATATATATTTTATTTATTTATAATTTTTTTTAAAGTTTCTGAAAAGAAGTTTTAGAAAAGCATTGAATGCACAGAAATGTTCCTGAATGTTAAATTCATAAAATATGGTTAAAATAATAAATTCATGAAAAATTAAATCACATAAATTCATAAAATTTTTTTTTTAAAAATGCGAAATCGTATCACGTTCAAAAAATAACACTTTTAACAATTTTCACGTTGAAAAAATATTTTTTATGCACAAATGCCTATATATATTTTTTTTTAAAAATTTAACAAAATGGAAAAGTAATTTAAAAACTATTTTCATTTATTCTACTGACGAAATAGTCTATAGTGTTTCAATTTTAATATCCAAAAATATATTTTCTACCATGTGTTAAATTAGAAATTACTAATTTGTATGAAAGCTGCAATTGCTTCGAATAGAATCTTTAATATAGAAGGTTTTTTGATGTAACTTTTTGCAAAAAATTTTTGACTTTATTTTAAATAAATTTTAGCTGGATAAGGAGTAAGCTCATAATCTTTACAAGAGTAAAATATTGTCGGAGTAATAAAGTGCAAGTGTTCTAAAAGTAAATAGTTCAGGTTGGTTGAATTTATCATGCATCATTATTACTCAAATAAAATTTAATGACACTTGGAAGTATGAAACTTTTGTTTAACAAGGTGTTACTCTCGTGATTTTATGAGGAATATCTACCAGAATAACCTAAATTTAGAGACTTATCATTTATGAACATTAGGCTTGAATTTAACAAGAAAGTTTTATGTTTCCAATAAAAGTTTTCTTGCACGCGATAAAGTTAGTATTAATATGAACGAATGTTTTCTTAAAGATTCAATGTTAAAAAATTTTTTAAATAATTATGAGCAACGATTCTCAACGAGTGTTGCACGCGCATTTCTTGGTTACTATGTGTTTTGGATTGGGCTACAGGAAAATTGTATTGGTAAGTGTGTGTGATTAAATAAAAGTTAAGACGGATTGAAAGGGATTATGCATTTACTCTCCCAAAAAAATTTTACACAGTCAAAAAGTTATTAATTCCTATAAATAAAATATTAATTAGACTTTAATTTTTTTACAGATTCAAAAGCTATGAAAATCAGTAATATTTATATCATCCACAAAAAAGGACCATATAAAGCATTTATATATGATCAAGAATGAACCAAAATTCACCCGAAAATTGAAATTCAAAATGATTGTGCAATGAAATGTTGCCATTGAAAGAGAGAATTTAAGACAGCTGAGAGGTCAAAATTATTAAAAAAATTAAGCTCTACACCAGAGAACAACGCACTTTTATTGTTGATTAATAATTTGAAAGTTTATTTTAGTTATTAATTAGTAGCGTATTTGCTTGGTAACGTACTTTATGCGAAAAGAAAACGGAACACCCTGAAAACTTTTCATCTAATGATCTTTTAAGAAGGTCGTATGTTTAAAATTCGATTTCTCAGGTACTATTCAACCAATTTCGCAATAATATTGCATTTCGCCATGTAAAATGAGATACTTTAAAAACATGTAAAAATTTTATACCTTACTATTCAATTTTTTTTCGACTATTAGTAAACAAAATGATAAAAAATAATAAATATTTTTTTAAATTTATTTTTTGAATGGAATTATCTTTAGAAAAATGAATTTAATAAATATGTGTAAAACATTTTAAATTTGCTTCGAAAATTCTCGAGATAAGGGAAAAATATGCAAAAAGTAAAATTAACATTAAGGCGAATAAACTTTGGATCGATCTCTTGACCAAACTATAAGGTCAAGAGATTGATCTCAGATTTCGGCTACCTCTTTTATTTTGAGGGTCAGAAATCCGTAATTGTCCACAAAAAAAAATTAAGTTTATTCAGAGAAACTACGTTTTTATATTTCGCCGGAACCAAACGATTTAAAACCAAGGAAATTATTTTTTCTGAGGTTTACCTTATTCGACTGAACTAAGCAATTACGCCTTGTACTAATGAAATTAAGTCATAATTATGTAGAATTATTGTAGAAAATTTGAAGAAAAGAATGCGCGAGAGGTCCAACTTAACCATTTGCCCTCTATGCTGTTCCTCACCTATTCCTATTCTCTAAATTGTGTGAATCAATAAAAAAAATCCCCACATCTCTCTAAGCTGGTTTGCACCAAGCGCAGTGCTGACTTCAAATATCCTCTAAAGGATTATGGATTAGAATACGTGAGTTATTTTCGTCGAATTCCCCTTTATGTAAAGCGTGTTAGTTCCGTCATAAATTTATCCACAGATACTAGGTTGTCCCAGTGCTCTTTTCTTCTTGATTAGTGTGATATCTTTTGTTTTCAATGCCCACCTGTGTTAACATCCGTCAAGATTAGTGTGATATTGCTCTACATATTTTAGTTTTAGTTCACTGGATCTTGTAATAATGTATTTTTCTTTAAATTTAATAATATTAGATTATATATTCTTAATTTAATTAATTACATTATGTCGAAAAAAATTTCTTTAACATTGCATGTTTACTTTCAATAATTAACTTTCATTTTATTTAAACTGTAAAACAATATTTTCTGTTGATACCTTAAAAAAAAAAAAAAAAAAAAAGGAGAGGGAGAGAGAGTTATTTCAGTTATTCAAAATTGTTAAACTAAAAAAATAGTTTAAAAATTTTGTAATTTTTGTAGCTGCTAGATTTACAGCGCTATTTTTCTACCTCGTTTGAATTTTCCATTCATTTCAACACCTGCGACCTGAATTCTTTTTCCACGAGTCCAATTTGAACCACATTTGTGTGATTCACATTTTCCTGTGGATTTCTGCTGTCTCCCAGTACCCGAATTCGTTCTACAACATTCTTAAATTTCCGGTGTTTGGGTTACCAATTTTATCTAATTTTATCAAGTTTTCTTCCTTTTTTCTTCGTCCCGGAACGGTTTCACCAAATTTCATTTGACGCTAGAGAACTTCGCTGCCAAGCATTTTTTTTCTTTGTAAATCAGGTTGTTGGCACATTTTTGTTCCCCATCCCATTAGAAGCGAGGCTGTTGTCACCGCTTGTAATTTTTTTTTTTTAAAAAAACTGTGATGATACATGACTAATGTACCTTGCAATTTAGAAACTTTTAAGACATGCGTCTGAAATGGTTAGAAAACAAAAATCATGAAAATGAGTGTGTTTTTTTTTCATGCTCCAATGAGCATTTAGCAGCCTTATTTAATGTTTTAAAAGCACTTCATCTTGGGTGGGTATGAATTAAATAATGCTTGTGTGTATTTTACTCTCGAAATACATCAAATTGCAGGGCTTTGATTTTGCATCTTCCACTAAAGCAGTGTCATGCATTTGTTGTACACTTTCCTTCTTAAACTTTTCTTCCGGCCTTTTTATTAATTCTTGTTAAATTTTTTTATTGGCCACGGTTTCACCACGACAGTTAGGTTTAAAATTACAAGGTTACGGAGTTGAACATTGGTAGTCGTAAAAGCAAAAATGGTTAGGTTACATAACAAAATATAAAATGTTCCTTTAAAAATATGTGTCGTTTTTAATAATTTTTTTACTTGAAATTTGGTTCGTACTGTGCACAACTCAAAATAAATAATGGAATATGGTATTTCTACCTTAAGTTTAATGAAACAGACTGTAAAATATCATCATTTTTGCGTTCAATGCCTATTGAAACCTGTTAGATAAGTTGAATGGTTTTGTAAAATTTCATTATACGTTCAATTGATCAAACACTGTTGTATATATATATATTGTTGTTGTGCTACGCTGCTATTTTAAAAAATGAAAAAAATGAAATTCTAACTTTATGGAAGTTGAATCGACGTCAATTTTGAATTTTATATCTGAATTAAATTCTAAAAATTGCCTTTAGCTTTTGGAAATATAATTATAAAATGTTAAGACTAAATTTTTATAGCAAACTGATTTCCTAAAAAATGGTTTGTTGAAAAATAAACTTACTGTTACTTTAAGAGCTGGCATCCTAGTAAATCTTATTATTAAGTTGCGAAACCGTTAAATATTCCAAAAATGCTTACAATAAACATTAGCTAGTATGAAATTAATTATGCAGAATTTCAGCAGAGTGCAATGTAATAGATAACTCAATAACTCAATCTATGCCTGGAATTGCATTTAAAATGAAATGTCGGTCCTAAACGCTAAGTAAACTAATAACATTGTGACGAAGAGCTTCGTGAGAAGTTACATATGTCTGCTGTTTAACATAAACAAACTATCACTGAAGCGTAAAGAGTAGTATTAGTTCCCTATGCTTGACAACTTAATTTCCGCTTTAACACGATTCCACCGGTCAATAAGTTCTAATTTCAAAACCACATATTTGCTCCCTTTCTACAATATCTTTATCGTTTAATTCATTTAACATTTTACGGTAGTGAGTATTAAACAAAAGATAATATTTTAATTAGATTTTATTTTTTTGTCTTTGCCTTATCTTACAAGATATTTAAACCTTAAAAATACTTTTAAAAACATAAAAAATAAAAGTGCTTTTTTAGATTACAATGGTAACCACCGAAAAAAAACCTTAAGTAATTTTACTGAAAAACATAAGAAAGGTTGTTTTTTCTCCAATTATAAGTATATATTGCAAGATTTATAAATGTAACTAAAGAGATGCAGAAGTTATTGTTTACGTTTTAACAACATTTACAAGTATTGAGTAATTCCTATTGAAATTTTACTAGGATATTAACAAACTTAAACATTTATAATAAGCATAAACGCTAAAACAATTTTGTATGAATTCTTCTTTATTTTTTAATTTAAAAAGCAGGAGATTATTCTTCTAAAATAGTCAAGAACCGTGTTTCCACTATACTTGGGTAGTCAGCATACTTGTACATAGTTGTCCTGTTTGGCAGAGTTTAAAATTCTTAAAAACTTCTCACCACTAATTTATTACTTTTAATGAAACTGCGAAAGATGTCTTGACTCTACCCAATCTACAAAGAATGTCCACAGTCACGTATTCTACTGTTCCCGTAACACATTTTCCATACTCTTTATTGACACATGTTTTTCTGTGAATGACCACGCAATCAAGACCTACTAAAGTTTTTCCTAGTATACTGAGTTTTCCAAAAATTGAGTTTCACTTCAAAAGTTTTTGCGTGTTCTTTTTCTGATGATTTTCTATGTTTGAAAAAAAATTGACTATTTGCAATAACTTTTTTATCGGGATAAAGTTAAACCTCTTTTTTATAATGGTAAATTAGAAAATAAAATAAAAAATGGAATCTTAACAACTTAAACAGGAAAACTTTTAAAACAGGATTTTCTTAACTATTAGGATTTTCAGTATTACATTAGAAAATTTCCTGTTTGTAATGCAATATTTACAGATCAATTAAATTTATAGAAAAAGTTATTTTTCTGTTGTTGTAAGGAGTAATCTATGTTTTATAACTAAACTATTTTAACAAACTAAATCTACTATTTTACTCTTTTAGACATATTTTATTTAAATATGTTTGCATCTATACAAACACAGAATAGTTGCATGCGCAGTACAAGTATTGACAGTACTTTTTTAAAATAAATAAACTAAATTAAATTAAATCAAAACTATTGTCTTTAAAAAAAATTTAAATTGTGTGAAATAACAGAAGTTATTTTATTATTATTATTATTATTTTTGCTCACTCTGTCAAACTCAATCTGTTTCAAAGTCACACTTCAATACAACTTGTGTTATAATGTACTGCATTGTATGGATATAATATGCTATATTAACTTATAATATAACATATATGAGCTGGAAAACTATTATATGCGTACATATATATATATACTAAGAAAAAAAGTATGGTCAAAAATACCAGAATATGGCAAAATTTATCGTGCTTCAAGCTTTATAGGAAGACAAAAAACTCGGTAATTTTAATCTAAGTGCTTTGGTAATAATTTCTGCAAAGTTATGTGTGAAATGTGGTTTTATGATATGTGATGAAATTTAATGAATGTGGTTGAATTTGGTAATTTTATCATAATACCAAACCGTTTATTCCGTTAAATTTATTTTTTATACTTGTACTTTTATATAAAATGGGTAGTAATAAGAGCTATAATTTTAAAAGCCAGGATTTCTTAAAAACCGTTAACATGAGAACGGAAAAATTACCAAATGAATCATTTAAATTTTATATATTTCGGTTTTTACTACCAGAATTATGTTTTTTTTTTTTTTTTTTTTTTTTTTTTTTTTTTTTTTAAAAATAAGAAATACTATTTTATACCTTACGGTAATTTTAATAGAATATTTTTTCATTCCTTTACTATACATTATATTACGATAAAAACTAATTAGAATTCATATATGTATGACTTAAATATTTGTAGAATTTTTTTAATTCTTTTTAACACCTTTTACATTTTTCTTCACTTCTATGAATTAAACTAATATTTTCTCTTGTAAAAATTTTTTTAAAAATATCATTAAAATATATTATAACAGCTCTGTGCAAATTAACTTAATACTTTAAGTCATAAAAAACCAAAAATCCTTATAAATTCCATCTAAAGTCAAATATACCTTATCAACAAACGTGTATATATGTGAGAAAATATAAAATATTTTGCTCGAAACTTATTTTAGAGGATTAAAAAAATAACAATATATAAGACAAATATACACTGTTACCTTTTGAAAGCGGCTGTAAAACAAATTTACTCTGAAAGCAAGCTTTTTTTATATTTAAAAATAAAATCTTTATTATCCTAATTATAAAAAAAGTTATGGTATTCATATGTTTTTAAATAAAATTGGCATATATACTATACCAAACAAAGCTAATACGAAATTTTTAAAACACATTTTATTAAATTGTCTTTTAAAGAACAAAATTATAATTTTACAAAATTGCTCTAACGTTAATACAGAAACAAAAAGAGATCTCAAAAATAAGTTCTGAATTAGATTTCTTTTCCATTCTAGACTTAGTAATCCAAGATATCTTAATCAGCTTAAATTTTCCTTGTTACAAATTCATAGATTTTCTTAGTGCGATTTAAACCTATTTCGCATGAATGGTTACCATTTTTCTCGTAACTCGATATTTATTTGTGATTTATAAAAAAAACATTAAGAAAAAAACACTTTAAAAAAAAGATGCTTGCGAAAGTTTAGAAAATAACAAAAATTAACTGTTAATAATTTTTTCTAATAACTCATTCTCCCAAACATACTTCTTACAAATCTTCGAATAAATATTTTTAACAAATTGTATATATGATTTGTTTCATTTCTTCGCTTTATCAATGAATTTTCTGACTTACTTCTTGGAATTGGTGTATATTATCTTGTTGCACGCTTGATATTCTATGAATTATATGTATTTTATTGAATACATACCCTTTTCAACTGCATCTCTGCGTTTTGATTAGCGATAAAATAACATGTTTATCTGCCTCCATGAATAACTTACTTTTGCAATATCCAATGCATATTTTCACGTATGTGATGTGCAGTACTATTTGCCACAAAATATGCAAATATGAGTGAGTACTAATAAATATTAGTAGGTAAATATTTTCTAAAACTCATTTGTGTTACTAGATATTTGAGTTATGATTAGAATGTCTGTTTTAATAATCTCGAAACATAATACATTAGGTGGAAAACGCTTTTCGTCTCAAATACATAGCTCATTTTCCCCGAAGCCTTAGCCATTTGAATCATACAGACTGCACCAACAATTAAAAATGATGAAAACATTCGATATTAAAGAAAATGTCTTGTTATACATTTATTTTCGTTATTACTTATAATAAATTGCAGGCTTTACGAATTAAAATGACATCCTTCACGTATTAAAAAAAATTACTGTATGAATTAATCACACAAGTTTTTTTTAAAAATAAATTTAAATGTAAAACAAATTTTACTTGGTTTAATTATTATTTTAGAATATTTAAATACGAACTCATATATTGGGTTAGAAATGGAAGGAAATATTAATTAATTTTCTGCTGCATAGCTCTTAGATTTGAATAATGCTAACAATTTCTGAAAGTGACTTAATAAACTACATCAAGTAGACTCAATAATTGCATTAATTACTTTAGAAGTAATGAATTAAGTAAGTGTAGAAATTAACATGCACATTGAAGAAGTAATTAGGTTTAAATTTTTTTCCAATACTGATTATAATTTTGTAATTGAAATGCTGTTTGAATCAATTCTTTAATGAATTCTATTCATGAGCTGAAGCTAAATCTTTCAAAAACACAAAAAACTAATCTCTTATTGCCATATTCAAGAAAAGTAGTGTTCGAAATTTTTTTGATTTTCTATACCTATTCTATTCTTTCCAGTTTTTCTGTTTCTTTCCCTTTTCTTTTGCTCTATTCCAAGTCAATATCTTGTACCAACCGCATCTTTTACACAGCAATTTAGACTCATACTTTTATTAAATGCGTTTTGTTTTCCAAAACTAAAATATTTGTATGACATAAAACTACACATATACTTTAATTAAATAATAATGCTTCCAGAATTTTTATTACCCTTTAGAATAAAATTAAAATAAATTTACAATTTTGCAAAAAAAAAAAAAAAAAAACAATTTCCAGTTTAAAAACTGAAAATACACAAAAATATTCTTCTTCTTTACTTCTCACAAAATAAATAAATAAATTGTTAATATATTTCTTTGAAAGGAAATAAAAAACATGATTTTCGGCATTAAGAAAAAAATGAAAATCGACATATGCTGAGACAAAACTAGTGCTCTTTCAGCTATGGGTCTGCTGCCTTATCCATTCGGCCACCCTAACCATTTTAATAAAGTTCTAATATTTTTAGCTTAATATTAAATAAGCTAAAACATAAAAGCTTCACATCTCCACTAGAGGTCCATATATATATATATATATATATATATATATATATATATATATATATATATATATATATATATATATATATATATATTATGACCATATGTGACCATCATTTATGCTATAATCTACTTTCACTGAGTTTCAAATCCACATTTCCTTGTCATACTATCTATTCTTTAACTATAAAACTATCATCCCAAAGGAGTACATTTCATTTAGAGATGAATCTCTAAAATATTTAAATTAGGAAGGTAATTTTCAAAATGTTTGGGAACCCCTACTGAAAGTTATTATTCAGAGGCAGACGAATGAGACTCGCAAAATATAAGGTACTTTGCGAAGTTTTATGTTCTAAAATTTCCTTCCCAGAGCAACTTAATGAAAATTTCAAACCGGCCTATGTTTCTCAAAGTAATTACTTTCAACTTGTAGCTCTAATCTTTAAAACTCATGGACTGAGTAATGAAGGACATAGTCAAACAATTTGTTTACATTATTATTTAAATTTAAAATTTCCATTGAATCAAGCTTACGTTTTATATTTTAACTAAAAATAAAAGTACCGCAAGTATCATATTGTAGAAGTCTGTCAAAGATTGTATTCTAAGTAAGATGTATCAATCTGACAATTAGATACATTTATTAGTTTCCATAGAATAAAATAGAATAAAGTATAAAGTTTAAATTCTATATAAAAAAGAAGGTACTTAAGGTATTTCTCCGCTATAATAGTTGTCCACTTCACCACAAAAGCAACGTCAAGTATTATTTAACTATATCTTTATACTAAGAATAAAATTTAATGCTTTTTGTAGAATAAAACTTACAAACCATACTTGTATATATATTGAGATTTCAAGAAAAGTACACGAAGTAGTACTCAGATGCAGTTATTAACTTCTTTATCAAAATAAATAAATAAGTAAATACAAACAAAAATAAACAATAAATTTTATTCCAAGTAAAATATTGTTCACACAATTGTTTAAGTACAATACTTTTCATACAATAAAGTTTACGTTCCATACTCTACCAAACAAGGAATATATCTCTAGTATCATTCCTGTTTTATAGTACGCTTCAACGAAGAAAAAAATTCTTTAAATGGGTAAAATTATTTTTACTCAATTATTTAAGATTAAAATTTTCCACAAAATAAAGCTTACATTCTAACTAACAAGAACGACCTCACCTCATCTCAAAGATCACCTCATCTCAATGTCACTCCCTAGTTGTTCGAGGAATTATTATGCTCAACCAAAAAATACCTAAGCATATTATTATTTTTTTTTAACTCGGTTCTCTTAAGTTTTATAATCTCTACAGAATAAAACTTACATTTCATACTCGTACTAACAAGGATTACAGTGTTCCTCAATAATAGTATTAAGTTTCACAAAAAAAAAACACGAAAAAATTACGCAGCGTGTAAAAATTTGCTTACCCGATTATGTTAGTGTATTTTTTATAGAACAAAGCTTGCTTCCAATGAAATACTTGGCATGAATGCAAAATTTGTTTATAAATACTTCCTAACATTATTTTTAAAAAAGTAAAAAGAATTCCTCGATTTAAATTAATCATGGAGATATTTGATATTTATGTTTTAAAAATAGATTTTTATGTTTTAAAAATAGATATTTATGTTTTCAAAATATTAAAATTTATGTTTTCTAAATAGAAATGTGATGAAAAATGTTGTGCAATATAAAGTTCACATCTTTTTTAACGTGATTAAAAGTTTATTTAGCCTTTATTAAAAAGTGTTAGTGCTTTAAAAAAACCTGGTTTACACTTTGTTTACCTCAACTGAAACAATCATCGTTTTTTTTTTTACTGCGCAATTAAACACATTGTTTAATTACATACTCAAATTTACATGTTAGTTTACACATTGTGTAAGTACGTACTCTAATTAAGCACACTGTTTAATTATAAAGAATATCAAATATGTACCACTGCTTAAGACACATTTAAATCCAATAAACTCGGTTTGCACAGTTTCAAAAAGGTTGACAACGTTTTAATGCGTAATGCCCTTTGGCAAATCAAAGTAACAACAATTTTCACTTATCTCCATTAGCCCATTTCTTAACTAGTTCATTACGGAAATAACTGGTGAAAGCAGAAAATCATTTTAAAAGTTGTGATTTGATCCCATTATGGATAATACATGAAGTTTTCCTCTACCTGGAATTAAGCTTTGACCGCCATCTGAATTTAATGAGGGGAGAAAGTGGGGTTCAAAAGATGCTTAACTACAAAAATACAACTCTATATACAAGTCAAGTGGTGTTTTTTGTATATTTCATTTACGCTGAATCTTAAGATACATGAATAAAATCGACAGGAATTAGTTCAGAATATTTTTATGGAGATTCATTAATATAAAGCATAAGAAGTTAAAAAGAAAAAAAAAACAGTTATCTCTTTACATTTTTATACGCATCTGACATGACTATGTAAACAATTGAAGAATTGGGTTCTATGGATTTGGTCACACCAAATAGGCTGGTATTAGAACCAAGTCAATAGAATAAATAGTTTCAGAGTTATAGGTTTTATAAAGATTTCATGTATAAAAAATACATCTTTCATACTTTTAACTATTTGTACGTCTGAAATAGCTATCTAAATGAGTCGAAAATTATTGTTGATTTATGTTTACGATACACCCAAAAGAATGAAAGTTAATTGGATAGAACTACATGTTATGAAAAAAGGATAGGATGAAGTTATGGGGTTTTATGAGTAAAAGGGTGCATATAAAAAATGAATGGTTGAATCTTGGTTTGATATCATTCAGTTCCACATAAAACATTACATACAGGATGTGTTGTGTTATGCTGGTATTATGCATTATGTATCATGCTGATATTATTGGATGTATCATGCTGATATTAGAGTTATTACAAAGATTGTGGTTTTCTGCATATCCGAAACAAGTACAGAAATTCATTATCAATTTTTCTGTAGCATTTCATTTAATTTTATCTAATTTACTCAGAAGACTGAACTCAGAAAATATGAAAATGACTGTGATTGCAGCTTAGAAAATTTTGAAATAGAAAGAATTGGCATTCAATATCAAATATATTTTCTTCCAAAATTTAGTAATCACATATTGCAATATTTATGTGTTCACATATTTCAATATCTAGTGTTTATACACTAATAATCTAAAAGTCACATTTATGTTGAAAGATGAATTTTAAAAAAAATCCAGAAAGAAATTACTAGAAGACTTACTAAGAGATATTTTCGTTGGTTTTCATCTGAAAATTTCTAGAATAATTTAAAGTTTACAATCGTAAGATGTCAAGCTGGCTTCGATCATAGATTGTAGAGGTACAAATTTAAAGGCAGAGGGGGAGAATGTATGACGAACAGCATCCAATCAATACCTTCAATAGTTTGCCTGTCTATAGAGCAATGTTAAACGCTAAAATAGATATGTTTAATTTTTAAAAAAAATGCAAACCTGTATTTCTTTGTGTAAAATTTTATATAAATTTTGAGAGATTTATTCTATTGACTTTATTTTTATATCATTCAACTAAGCATAAACAATTGCTTTGGAAAGAATACCTCATTCGTCCAGATAAAATTTCAGGTGTAAAAAAGGTACAGAGTACTTGTACTTTATATGTTTCTTATTTACTCATAAGAAATAATCTTTATAATTATATACATGCATTTTAAGTCATATTCATCTATACATTTATGCATTTTAAATCATATCGACTTCCATTTGCGTAATTAAGTTCATTTAAAAAAAATGCATTAAAAACTGTAACTCACTTGTCAAGATAGTCATGTTAAAATCCCATTTTTGACCCCTTCTGTTCTTTCGCAAATTCAATATCGTAGCTAAAACTTGACTTGCAGGAGGAGGTGAAGTTTAGATTTCTATATAGGGTAAAAACAGCAATTTAGAAAAAAAATCTAGTCTTTCACTATATATTTCAGTATTAATTCTTTTTTCGTGACCCGGATGCTAGCCTAAATCTGATATTAGAAAAACATTTATTTTTTCATAAGTAACACTTAGATAAATGCATAATTATTAGTTACTAGCTGTACCCTGCGTGCGTTGCAACGCTTTCAGTTTGAATTTTAATTTTGTATTTAAGTGCGTAAATGAGATTTGCGATTATGATTTGAAATGAGAATTTTATTTAATGGTGAAAAAACCAGTGATAGTCTCAACAGTTAATTCTCTATGATATCGTAAGTGCATTTTCAAACAGACATGTATGGTGATGCACACTGACCATGAAACATATTTTGGATGATGATCTGAAAAAAGTCTGTATAATGGCTACATCTGGTATTTCTGCTGATATGAGCTGACCAATTTGGCATGGTATGATTTTCTCAATAAGCCAAATTATGTGGCAATTCTCTTTTTTTGCCATTCAATGGAATACATTTAAGTATCGTATCTCTCCAAAAACATGACTTTTCGCAATATAACCAAGTATACAGCTTAATATTTGTTTTAACTCACATGCGGTAAGGCATCATGAAGATCCGATGATGTTTGCCTAGGTTGCAAAAGCTCTTTAATTTTAGCTCAACCAGGATTGCATGTGAATGTAATAAATAACTCTGGCTACCCATATGCTCACTGACACTTGTAGCACCGAATGAAGTCATTTGGAAACACGGATGTACCGACATATATTCGCCAAGAAAAGTTTCTATTGATTTGCTTGACCCGATAACAACGTTCATAATGGCTCGGCTGGCGACGTAAAGGCTGGTAGTTTCACTTTGCCTCCAGAACAGCAAATTCCAGCTGTTTCATTCTTAAATTTGAGAGCACTACAAAACATACATAATTGATCCATTTTTCCGATGATGACGCTTGGGCGAAGACTATAGTTGGTTGTCGGATCAGAGTGAAATGCACTGAGATTCAAATCAGAGTATTGGCAGCGTCTGAATAGCGAAGTGCGTTCTTGATTGAATTTCATTATTGCATCCCGTTGCTCTGATGTTTCCGACGAACAGGCTTGAGTAGTACGTAGTTGATTTGTTAACAGCCTTCTTTCCCGTTGCTCTGATGTTTCCAACGAACGGGCTTGAGTAGTGCGTAGTTGATTTGTTAATAGTCTTTTTTCCTGTTGATCAGACGTTTCTAAGGAACGGGCTAAAGCATTTGTGTTCTCGATTAGTTTCAAGTCTTTTTCCCCGTTGCTCCGATATTTCTGAAACACGGGTAGTTCTCTTTTTGCGTGCTTGAGATGTTGATCGATTAAGAGCGATTCGTTTAGGCGGCATATTTCTGCAAATATTCTCTTTTAAACAAAAAGAAATGTAAAAGTTGACAGTGGTCACAAATTTGCTAAATCGAAAATTCACATATTTATTTTAAATAATAAAAAAAGCAATAAAAATGAAATAAATTAAATAAGTAATATAATAATGATAAAATTTTAAACAAAAATCTATTTTTTAAATGAAAGAAATAAAATGAATGTGAATTCGTAAACTTCGTTATAACAGACAATCTAATAGTTTTCAAATGACAACTGTCAGCAACGAAACCTTCAAAAAGTATATATAATTGTGCTAACCCAAAATTACATACTAAATATAAATAATTACTGAAAACGTGTAATTTGAAAACGTGTAACGGCACTTAAAAATCTGCCAAATCTGTAGCTGTAGTTAATACGTAAGTACCAAATTTTTCTTCCATACTTTTCTGAATCATATTACTTCAAATATTAGAATATGCAAGAAGTATACCTAAACACATAATTTAATACCATTTAATTTTTCAGGAAAAGTATTTTGACAACAATTTTATCAAAAAATTATAAACTAAAAAACGTAAAATAAAGAATTCTTAAAATAAAAACGATTTTAAAAATTCCTCTTTTTTCAATAAAAACTTTCGTATTGTTTCTTTTTTTTAATTCTTATAGTATTTAATCAGACGTAAAAAAACCATTTTGTAGAGAACGATCGTCAAGTAAGAAAAAAAATCATTTACAAGCAAATTTTTTATTATAAAAATCATAACACTTACTTGATTTATAAGTCCGGAGAATTCCAAAATGATATGTTCTTTGTTTGAAAACTTTATTCTCAAATAATATATACATAGTTTATCCCTTCATTACTTTTAGGTAACATACCACACATCAAAATTTTATAAGTGTAAGATCACGATATGAATTTTAATATGTAGCTTAAAAACAGAATAGCTGAATTCTAGTTGAAATTCTTTCAAAACTAAAAAACACTTACCAAGAAAACGATAAAAAATTTATTTATAATCAGCACAAAAGATACTTTTTCAAGTAATTCGGATTATTCTTTATTGTTGTTTTCTGAGTTATGTAGATACAGAAATATATACTTTTCTATGAAGAAGAAGAATATTCTATAACTATTACAGTTCTGTATGGAATTCATTGGAACACATTTATTCATTGGAATGACGAAAGCAATGTTGACTTCATTTTATCTTGTAATGAATTGAAGACAGAAAAATTATTTTACCGCAATACACACATCTGTAACAGCAAGTGATCATGAAATCATGTTATGTTGTTGGTGAAGGTAAAAATTATTGAGAAGTTGTTCTTCAAATGCTTGGCGTGTTCTGCTTCAATGTTTGGCATGTTCTGATTAGTTTTTTCAAGAAGTTTTACCTTTTTCTTAGGGAATTTTTGCTTCCTATTTGCTGCTAAGAAAATGGCGTCCGTCATTGCCAATGGTTATGTGGGAACTAATGCCCGATATTTACAGTCTCCCGCTAGATGGCGTACTCGAGTGTTGCGATCACGAATTAATAAATCCGTGATACGACTAATAATTACGAAATCTATTCTCGTTGATTTTACGTGCTTGTGCTAACCTGACATAAAGAAACTTGCGCGAATTATAATTAAATATTAAAGTACATGTAATTTACTTTTCTAAATGAATAGAGCTATAAGATAGAAAACTTCACTGTCTTTATCTTCAAGATATTTGAAAACTGAATCGTTTATAGCAAAATTTAAAACAATGGCTAACTTTTAACCAATCAGAAAATTCCATTTCGATTTTCGCTGATATCGCTGGAACGGTTTGTCGCAGAATGTTCTAATGTCGACAGAAACCTATCTCGTGCTTTGAACTATCTGTATGCCAAGTTTCATAGCTTTCTATCGGATGGTTTAGGAGTCTATAGGGGACAGACAGACAGACACACATTCACTTTTATATATATAGATGTTGTGTTTTAAATCTTTTGAATTGTATAAATATTTTTTTGGTGTGAATGAGAGCATTATTCCGCTATATAACCTGATTCTTATGATAAATAAGTAAATGAAAAGTATAATTAAAATTATTTTAACACTATACATACTAATACTTTATAACACAGTACAATACAATGTACAAAAACCGGTCTTTTGACCGGTTGTGGTATGTTTAGTGTTAAAATAAATATAAAATAATAATAAAATAACTTAAATATAATCGATATAGTAAAAATATCCAAATATATTATTTTTTAAGTTACGAACTTATTTCTGATAACCTTTGCTGTCAAAAATGTTATTTAGGTGCAAAAACGATGTATTTTAATATTATATTTTGGTCTTTTTTATTATTAAATAAACTCGTCGTGTTGAATGCAAATTTAAAATGAAAATTATTACACATGAAGCTATGACAAAAAAAACATTATATTAATCTAGTTTAATAAAATGAATTATAACGACCAGAATTTTGTTCGATTTAATTATACATAAAACAGTAAAACAAGAACCAATTTCATTTTTTCATTTTCTGCTAGAGAAAGGATTGTAATTAAGATAAAAAGGCATGAATTAAAAATTTTTATAATGAAATGTTTTAAATATTTCTTTATAACTTAAAACAGAAGAAAAAATTATTTATTATTCATTCCAGAAAAAAAATCATCAATGTATGTTTAAAATTTGATAACATAGTTTAATTTTTACTAAGTAATTTTTTTTTCAATAAAAAGTGAGAAAACAAATTTTGTTGCAACATAAATTAACTAGATCACAAATTCAATCGACTATCCAATGAATAAAAATATCCTTTGAATAATTAAATACTTTGAAATATCATTTGAATAATTGGTAATGTAAAAAAACTGACAAGTTTTGAAAAATTTTCTCTTTTTCTCAAAATGTTTTAATTTAAAATTATTATTTTCTTTTGTAATAGAAATTCAATTTACTTTTTTCTATTTTAAAAAAAATAAATTTCAGATATTTCATGAATATAATTAAGACATTAAATGTTATGGATGTCATTGGTACGTAGTATTAAGTTAATCGTTAAGTAATGTGCTTTGAATTATACATTTTACTGTATTATGGTCAGAAGTAGGCAAAGTAAATTAAAAAATGGTTCAATAATTCTTCAAATATAACATTTAACGAAATAATTTTTAAGAATTTAAGAAATTTTCTTAAATAATTCCATTTTTTTTAGTTCTGATAGTATCCAAATTGAATACCTAAACAAAACACAAACAGAGATATGTGGACAACACTTTTTTGTTGTTTGTATGATTAATTTGATTGAATAATTTAAGATAATAATTTAACGTGAAAATAATAATTTTAGCAATTCATCGCTGAAGTTAAAAATTTATCGGATGCCGATTCACAGGAGTCGCGTCCATCATGAAAAGAAAATAAACGCGGAAAAATGAAGTACACTGCTCCGAAAATGCTTTTTTACAAAATGTTTTTCTGATTAAACTATTAAAAGGATAAAACAGCAAATATTTATAATTAATCGTCTACGGCCACTAGCTAAACCACTTTTTTAAATAAGCTAATTTTAGTATTCTGAGATTAAAAATCGTACAGTTAAAAGTCAAGTCTATTTGTGAGTATAAACTCACTATGCTCAAGTTAGAGGGGATTTTCCCTTTTACATATTCGTATGGAATCATGGTTATCGAAATGAATTTATTATTAAAGTGTGAAGTGCAACGTATATATAAGTAATATATAATAACTATCCAAATGACGCTTTTGTGGATTTTAAAACAAATTGGCAATGCTATTGCACCCATCTTCGGTAAAATATCTCCAATGCTATTCTGCCGACTTTTGACAACAGCGCCTCTCGAATTAATTTAAGAATTATTTCAGTTCAGTAGTGTTAATGTTATTGAAATAATTTTTGGGGTTCGGTACAATGACGGTAGTTATTTAACCAATCTGAACTAAACACCTTAACCTTAGAAAAATATCAGTGTAGGGTATACTGCGCAAATGTATACTAAGGAGACACTAAACCTTAAAAAAAACATCAGTGTAGTTTACGGTATACACGCCAATGTTATTTCAATGTATTGAAATTCAAATAAAATTAAATGTAATGATTCAGACAGAATTAAGTATAATTGAATAGAATTAAGCATAAAAATTTTAATCGAATTAAACATAATAATTAAAATAAAATTAAGTATAATAGAATAAAATTAAATGTAATATTTCAAATAGAATAAATTATTATTCTATTTGATATAGAATTAATTTGACATAGAATTAGAAGAATTATATAGAATTACTATTATTGAATATAGTTTATAACAATGCTTAAAATCTTTCTAATTCCTCGTAAGAAGAAAAATGTGATCCCACAGCAATCGTGGCCATTATACTCAAGATTATCAAAACTAAAAGTCACTTTAACCGAACCCATTATGTGGATGGTCAAAATTTAAATTCCGATAGCAAATAAAATTAAATTGAGTGGACTGATTGATGTAATAGACGCTTCAAAAAAGGAGGAATTTTGTTAAAATCAAATTGTGTACTCATTTGCTATAATTAATTATGCGAGCCAATGAATATTACTTGTAAGGGTTTTTCCACCAAAACTCAACGAGCTTTAACTGCTTCTAAATTGTGTAAGTTACAAGAATACTTTGATAAAAATAAAATTTTAAACATAATTTAGTTTAATTGCGCTGTTCAAGAAATAAAAGTTAGTTAGGAAAATAGGATAACCAAATTAAAAAATTAGAATCAGTCTTTACATTCATACAATACGTCGTTTGATTGATTATTAAATTGGACTTATGATTTCCAACTAATGTTATACTTTTAAGAGTGGATGAAATCTATATATATACACTCAAGGGTCAAAATATTATGACCACCTCTTAATAACGAGTTGGCCCACCTTAAGCCCGCAACACAGCTGCAACCCACCTTGGCATGGATGCCACAAGTTCTAGGTAGATGACCGGAGACAGATTGTACCAGATGTTTAAGCAACGGTCACGCAAATCCGAGATATTGCGACTTAGCGGTCTATGAACTCTGAGTTGCCGTTCCATGACATCCCAAATGTGTTCTATCGGATTGAGATCCGGTGAGTTAGGCGGCCAGGACATTAACTGGAATTCAGCATCATGTTCCCTGGAACCACTCCAACACAATTTGAGCCTTGTGACACGGGGCGTTGTCCTGTTAAAAAATTCCATTTACAGCTGGAAAAACAGAGACCATGTAAGGTTGCAACTGGTCCGCAATGATGTTCAGATAATCTGTAGCATTCATGGTCTGCTCTACCACAACCACGGGTCCCAGAGACGCCCAAGAGAAAGCCCCCCAAAACATAATACCGCCACCACCAATCTATGTATGACCTACTGTACATTGAGGGAGCAACTGTTCGCCTGGAAGACGGCATATCCTGACACGGCCATTGGCGTGATGAATGACAAACCATGATTCATCTTACCAGGCAACTCTCTCCCACTGATCCATGAACCAGTCGCGATGTTCCCGAGCCCAGCGCAGGCGTAGTTGATGATGACGCTTGGTCCGCAAAGACACGCGAGTGGGACGTTTGCTGCGTAGCCCCATATCCAACAGTGTCCGCTGAACAGTGTGCTCTGATACTATTCTACTTGACCCTGCATTGTATTGGGCTGCCAGCTGAGCCACTGTCTTGGCTCCGGTTTTGCTTCACCAAGCGAGACAATCTCCGACGACCTTTTTCTTTGATAGCGCGTGGACGTCCAACACCATGTCGTCTACCGCTGGTTTCACCGTCATTCATCCACTTTGCATAAGTACTAACAACTGTAGATCGCGAAATACCCACGAGTCGTGCAGTTTCGGAAATACTTGTTCCGAGTCATTACAATCTGCCCTCTATCAAAGTTGCTTAGATCCGCAGCCTTTCCCATCACACACAGAAGTAAGTGAGAGAATGATTCTTCAAACTCTCCAACAACAGTTAAATACCACTTCCATCTGATCACGTGCCTTCCACGTCATGCAGGAGATTTCATTGCAAAATGTAGGGGCGGTCATAATGTTTTGGCTCTTAAGTGTGTATATATATATGCATATATATATATATATATATGCTATGCTATATATATATATATGCTATATATATATATATATGCTATATATATATATATATATATATGCTATATATATATATATATATATATATATATATATATATATATATATATATATACTTCATCCTTAAACCTAGCAGCGCAAAAGGATGCTTTTTTATTGGAAGATGAATAAAAAAGAAGAAAAAGAAAATTTATCCATTGGGCAAAGTGTTTGATACATAGGAAAATCCAAATGATTTTTTAAAACAACATACTTATTTATTGTCTTTAAAGCCATTCAAATGAAGCCAGAAACGTGCTATTTTTTAAAGCTTAGAAGTTTTGTGGTATTTTTAAGTTTAAAAAATAAAAATAAAAAATAATATTTTTAAAAACCACGTTTTTGTAGTGGAGAATAATAATAAAAAAATAAAAATTTGAAAAACGAAAAAAATGGGGTGCATGAAATACATAACAGTTATGTTATATCAGCGTGTGTATTTGTACTTATGAGAATATGTGTATGTATATCTGTAATTGTAATTGTATCTGAATGTGGTTGTGTATGTGGAATATGTTTGTATATGTGGATGTGTATGAGTAAGAAAATGTGTATATGTATGTGTATATGTACGGTTATGTATTTCATGCGCCCCACGTTTTTCGTTTTTCAAATTTTTATTTTTTAATTATTATTCCCCTCTACAAAAACGTGGTTTTTAAAAATATTATTTTTTATTTTGATTTTTTTCTTTTGTACTCACTTCCAAAATCTCAATTTTTTCCCTCACTGTACACAAAACTTTTCAACTGACATGTGACACTAATTTGAAATAATCGAATTGACAACGAAAGACAATCGCGAAAATAGTAATTTTTCTTTAATTTTAATTTTATTTTACTTTGCGTGTCTTCTTTCTCTTCATTTTCATGCATTGTCATCCAATTCTGAACTACAACGGTATAAGTGAGGATCATTTCCGACACAACCAGTTCGTGATCACACAAACGTGATTTCGATTTTAAATGTTTTATTTCAATTTTTCTATTCAGACTCACGGACGAAAAATGTCCCACGGTTGATCTTCAATATATGCATTCGGCTCCGAGTTTTTTTTATTTATTTATTTATTTTTTAAATTTTTTTTTAAATTTTTTATTATTTTATTATTATTTTTTTTTTATTTTGCATTTAACAACTGCACTTTTTCGGGAGGACAGTTACAAATTTCTGTCTGATCAAAAGAGGGCGTTGTAATCACTCACAATAATTCTGTCATTACTTATGTGGCAGGCAAGGGAATGAACTGGATGGCTTATTGGAAAGCCCTATTTCGTACCATGATATTATTTATTGCTTTTAATATTAAATTTGTGTGTTATTAAATATGGTTTCTTTATTCAATACACCCATTCACCACTGAATAATTCTTCAACAAGGACTGAATACTTGGAATATTGCACTCTGGGGTTTATATTTTGACAAAGTGGAAAAGCGATAGAAGGTTTATTTAGGTGCCGACTTGCAATTTGGTGTTTATAAAATTGTATTTTTCATGCATGCATCGGTACAGTTCAGCAATTTCTTTTAAAAATCGCGTACATTTTATTACAATCAATTTAAGTACTTTCAATAATAGTACATTTCAGCTTATAATAATGATTTCATAAAAATTATTAATTGTTATTAAGCCTAACCGGAAAAATCACCAGGTATACGTGAGATTGAATTTGTGAGTTGTAATTAAAGTTGAAATTGAGTTTTATTAATAAGGTTATTTTTGGTGCAAAACATAGCCTCATTTTCTACCTCAGGTATATTTTTTACATCTGTCATCCTCAAAACAATTTCAGAAAATTCTTATTTTTTTGCAAGGGAATTCTTTCTTCTTCCGCTTATAAAGTACATTTTAAACTTGCAAAGCGCAGTATAAATTTAATTTGCAACTTAGATAAAAGAAATTACTTTGTTTCTGAATATGTTAAATGATTCCCGAAAAATTTTATTAAATTACACAGGCCTGCGATGAAAAAAATACAAGGGGTCTGATAGCTGAACTTTATGTATTTTTTGGTGCTGAAATGGAAATCAAGAATGAAAATTTTCCATTACGTCACATTTTTCTGAAAAATTCAATTTTACTGGAAATTTTATGAGCATTAACCAAAAAGAATTTTTCATTTTTGTACTTCTCTTCTTGCGTGACCAGCATTCTACTTTGGTAAAATCTGCAAAAGTACCCCTCTATGACATCTTTCTGTCACCGCCTCTCTCTCTGTCACAATATCTCTCGACCAATAGCGTTTGAAAATTCTTATCTTGGTTTGCTGACCTCTCAGGAACACAAGCAAGACTAATCGGTAGTCATTTTTTTTAAGTATTTTTAACGTCTGCTTTTCTCTGTATTTTTCGTGGAACATGTCTTTGAGTTCGAGACGTTGTGAAAATTTCCCAGGTGACTTTTTTGTTAGATATGCGGTGAACATAGTGTTGTTAAAAGTCGCATGAGGAGCATTTCAGACTATGTAAGATAACTTTATCTTGCGTATTTTTGCATGAAACTCGGAGATAAGGCCAAATCGTGGGCTTCTCATAAATTCTGTGTGTAGTGTCTAAATGGCATACGCTTATGGCTCCGAAGAAAAAAGACTGCCTTATGGGACTGATTTGGAATTCCTATGACATGGAGAGAGCCTAAGAATCACTTTGATGATTGTTATTTTCGTTCCTGCCATGTTAGCGGGTATAACCGGAAAAATCAAAGGCTAATATCTTATCTTGATAACATTCCATCAGCCATACGCCATGTTTCTCATGGACCTGATGTGCCTGCGCCTCCAACTCAATTGCCAGTCATCTCTTCAGTGTCTTCAGACTCGGAGCATCCAGAAGTTCAAGGCTCCGATATCGAATTTAAGCCACCTGTAGCCGGTTTCCCTCTTCCCTTCTCTTAGGTTAAATTTAATGATTTGACTAGAGATCTGAGCCTTTCGAAAGAGGCAGTTTCATAATTGTTAGGCTTCAGACTGAAAGAAAAAATCTTATTGCCCAAAGAAACATCTTTTTATTGGTACCGGAATCGAGAAAAAGAATTTATTAAGTACTTTGACGGAGAGGAAAACTTGGTCAATTGTTCTGATGTTCCTGTATTGATGAGCAAATTTAAAGTCATCAACGACAAAGATGAGTGGAGGCTATTTATAGATTCATCTAAAATAAGTTTCAAAGCTGTCCTTCTCCATCATGGGAGCCAGTATGCATCTATACCAATTAGACACTCGGTATACTTAAAATAATGCTATGAAAACCTGGCTCTTGTCCTGGCCAAAATAAAATATATTGACCACAGTTGAACCATTTGCGGTGATTTGAAAGTTATCTCCATGCTTCTTGTTCAACAAGGTGGATTTACAAATTTCTCATGTTTCATTTGTGAGTGGGACAGCCATGACAAGACTCACCATTGAATCAAAAAAGAATGGCTGAAAAGATAAATTCTTGACCCAGGCACCAAGAATATTATTCGAAACAGCTTAGTTAATCCCTAATGAAGCAGTTTGTAAAGGCTGTTCCAAAAGATTACGATTATTTTAAATACCTGTGCAATAAGTTTCCAGGTTTATCCCAAGCAATTTGAAAGAGGGAATCTTTCGTGGTCCAGATATTCGCAAGCTCATGAAGGATAAAGTTTCTGAGACTAACATGGCAACAACGGAAAAAGAAGCTTGTGTTACCTTCAAAGATGTCGTCAGTAAATTTCTGGGTAACTACAAGGATCCCAACTGTAAAGCATTTGTAATGAAAATGCTGGACAAATTAAAAACTTTGGATTGCTCCATGAGTGTCAAAATGCATTTCTTTCACTCACATGTGGGCTTTTTCCCCGAAAATGTAGGAGCAGTCAGAGAACAAGTGAAAGGTTCCATATCAGAGATATGGAGCTTTAATATCAAGGAAGAGGGGACCAGAACATGCTTGACGACTACTGTTAGATGTTTACTCGAGATAGGTCTGAGATTGAGCATAAAAGAATATCATCAAAAATAAGTTTTAGAGAAAACGAGCATGTACTTATATAGAAACGTTTTTCTTTTGTTTTGTTTTTTGTTTCAAACTTTCATGTACACATACACAATATTTGCTATTCATGGTCAATCGTTAATATTGCGTAAGTTACCTTAATTAAAATAAATTAATTGGTATGCTGGTGATTTTCTTCTAGAAACTGATGTAAAAAGTTTAAATTCAAGGAACTTTTTGTTTTTTCTCTCGACCAGAGGTGACGATCTGGCAACAATATTTTTCATGAATTTTAACTTACAAAAAATTAGCCAGTCCCTCAAAAATTACTTTACCTTTACAAAATTCAATTTAAATAGATCAAAATGAATAAAGAAGAACAGTTACCCATACATGCACAATTGTATGAGTGAATTCCCTTCCTAATAGGATTTTAGTAAAAACATCGATGTCGATTTAACAAAAGATCCTGAAGTGATGATAGAAAATGAAGGTCATTTTCGGAATAGGCATATCAAATAACACATAAATCAGCAATAACTTCTCTTGTATTTTTCAAAAACTTTAATTTCGCAGTCTTGTGTTATTTTTTCCTTCAAAGATTCTACCTGTACTGTAATAACTGTGGTGTAATATCTCTCCGAATATGATGTTGAACAATCCCAAAAATTTTGAAGGAACACTTTATTGCGGGTTGACACCAAATGGAGCTTTTATATACGAATTAAGGGGTGCAACTTAAATCTTAACACTTATAATAGAATCAGCTTGCACCTTATTCAACAGATTCACACAAAAAGAGAACACCGAATTCCCTTCCGAAAACACTGATACGTTGGCATGCTTTTTTATTGACAGAAATTGGCGTTTATAATTCAGAATTAATCCGGATGACTTAGTAGTAAATTGTGACTTGAGTGAAAGATTTGTTGTTTCAAGTTAAAATATGTATGTATGCTTTTTATTTCGTAATAAGGATAACTATATTTAATTTTTTAAACCTCTGCAAACTGTATTAAATGATTTTAATTGCTGATTCTATCAACTTTTGATCTGTTAAACCTTGTCCGAATTCATCTTTACGTGATTTCCGTGCCACTTGGGTTTACTTTACAAACTAAATTTATTTTTAAAATTAAAGTATATAGATTTCTTAATTAATGATGCTAACTTTATATTGCATCATAATAACACATTTATATGTCTTATATGTATCTTATTTTAATATCATCAAAAAATGATGGCGGTCACTTTACATCAAGTAATGTAATAAGACATTCTTGGCGTCGTAGAACACTAAGTGGAACACCACTTTGGTAAAAAGTAGTTGCCACCATACACGTAAGTTTTTTGCAGTGGAAAGCACTGATAGGTGTTCTAAAAGAAATATTTAAGTGACTACGGACAGAAAGCTGTAAACAGTTTTTTCTTTTACTTCCTAATTATTTGCATTCCTTTTATCATTTTATTTCAAGTAATTCATTAAATTACGTATAAACAAAACTCTAAAATATACATTACGCAATTAATGTATACATTACGCAAAATTTACTTCGCCTCCCTTCTACTCGTATTTATGTGCATAAACAAAATGAATTGCTTTTTTGATCTAAAAGTGCGCATCAAAAATAAAATTATGAAATTTACTTCATTGGAAAGAAATTATCAGAATCCACACTAGATGGCATCATTGAAATTTGTCAACTGAACCATAATTTTGAACTTATTAATATTCGTTGAAATTGTAACCGTCATAGAAAATGCTTGTGGCAAAACCCCTACACTTCTTTGTGTAGCGTCACCACTCTGCCTATGTCTTGGATACAATATGTTTTAAAATATGTTTCTTTGTTACTTACTCCTTCAGCTAATTGTTTCGTATTTGAGTAGTTTTCTTTTTTTAGGAAAACGTTATATATTGATGAATAGTTAAGGAGATCTCCAGTGTTAAATTAAGAATAAATACGGGGGAAATTAGAGAAAAGAGAAATTTTTGAAGGATTTAAACGCATGCAATATTAGTTTTAACAAATCACTTTTACATTAATGAAATGTAGCTTCTAATATGTTCACATTTGTATAAATTTAATTAAATATATTATGAGAGGCAAACAATTTAAAAGAATAAAAAAGACTTATTGGAAAAGTTCTTTAAATTAATTTTGAAATAATAACATCTTTTCTCAGAATAAAGAATAAATTTTAAACACGTTTGTTTAATGTGACAATTAGGGAACAGAACCTTTGTTTAGAAACTTAATTTAGTTTTCTAATGAAACATGCACAAAATAGATAAATAACTAAACAAATTCTCTCTTTGGCTTCAAATTCTATTGGTTGTGTCATAAATGACTAGAGATTTATGAATTAAATGAAAGTATAAAATAATAAAAAGAGAAATAACTGAGATTACCAAACTGATTCACAAATAATTCATTTTTAAGTTTTCGAAAGAGTTGAGGTAGATTAAGTTAAGAGAAATATTTATTTACTCTATTCCTTTACTTAATACGCAACATTGTTAGATTTTAATTTGAAATATGAAAAGTTTAAAATAAATTTCAATTGTTAAAACATGAATTTAGATAGAAAATTACAGAAGAGGTTTTGAAAATGCAAGAATCACTGCTTTCAGTTTCGTAATTTAATTTAAAACAAGAGAAAAACAGAGCTAAAGCGTAAGAATTCTATGAAATTAATTTATATCTAAAATACTCGTGTTTGATGTATGTACAGGCATTATAAATTAGACATTAATATTTGAGTGCAATGATAAATCCTTTTTACATAATATAATAAAAAAATTCATTCACAAAAGAATAAAAAAAGCCTCTAAACTTAAGAAATATGTTGTCTTGATCAAAATATTTTAAAAATATTTTCTAAGTTGGTTAATTAATCGTTATTTCCTATTATTTGCATATTTTTCTTACTACATTGATCTTAGTTTCCGTTATAAACTGAATATTTAAAATTTAATTAAATTGCCGTATATGTGCATATTATAATGCATGTATTAAAACTGAGTTTTATATTTATATGCAATTTTCTAGCAGTTATACCTTTTTGATGTTTATTTAACTGTGCGTATTTTTTTTAAAAAATTAGAATCAAGGTGGGTGGTTATGAATTCAAATGATGAATTTATAGATGATGTCAACATAATATTAAACGGAAAGAGTTAATAAAAACTTTATTGAATATTTTATTTTTCTCATCTGTGTATAAAATATCTTTTAACAATTAACGATTCTGTTCTAAAATGTATTATCTCCTAAATTAAAAATTATAATATAAAGTTCAAATTCTAAGTAAGTAAATAAAAAAGGAGCCTTTATATTTTTTGAGAAATAATTCCAATTAATGATGTTAATATGACAGTCATTCAAAAATATTTAACAGTTGACGCAAACTTTTATTACTATTATTTCAAAAATTACTAAACATGGCTTTTATTCTTGTTAATGTTAAAAAATGGAACATTGAAATGAGTTTTATCCTCCAAACTTTCAGTGCTTTTCAAATGCTTACAACTTTCATTAATTACGAGATAGGTGAACAAGCAAAATTGCGTAAAAATGCGCAATTGAGCAACTACAGTTGTGACTGGTTAGGTATAGTTAGTTTGCATCGCTGAATCGCTCCTGAATAAATACACCTATGCTATTTAATAGAAGTGAATAATGACTCCCATCTATTAGTCTGTTACTACTCATCCTTTAACAATGGTAATATTGTGCTTCTTTTTCTTACTGAGTGACGTGTCGACTTCATTTTCACAAACTACTCCACGACAAAACTACCTTCAACCTACAATTGCTCTCGCATCAAGTAGTGTGACCCCAGAAGACATAAATGTATTTAGACAGCTCAAATATGTTGATATAAATTCTCCTTTTTTACGCGCCTTCAAATATTCCGTAGAGTCTGGTGATTCTAACAATGGTAAAAATGACAACAATTCTAGTAGGCAGTTTAAACAGACTGATATAAATAATTCCTTTCAAAAACAACGCCAATATGCTTCCAACATTGGCGGCTTAAGTATCAACAGACCCGATAGCCACTTGGAAGTGACCCATTTTGATTCTCCAATTTTGTCCGAATTCGCCGAATACAACTTGAAAGTTCAAAAGTATGCAAATATTTATCCTCGTTTATATGACGTTTCTTTTTCTCCTGGTGATATAAGAGAAATTTTTTACAACGAAGCTATCTACTTTGCTCTTGAGAATGGTCTATATGAAGTTGGATCCCTTCCTCAACGGCTCGCTGATGCTGCAGCCCATGCGTTCCCTAATTTGACGCCCCTTGATTATTTCACTGCATTATCAAATACATTGGAGATGGCTTTACAGGCAGGAGGGATTGCTATTGATAAAAACTATCAAGTCCTAGCTCGGTCAAATACAAAATATTTGAAAGATGCAACGGATTTTTTAAAAGTGAATAATGCTCAATCGGCTCTGCATGCAATCATCGTAGCAACTGGGAAATTTTTTAAATTTTTAAATTTATATTCTCCAGATGAAATCAAGTATATACTATCAACATTGGCAGACCAGTTGTCCAATGTTTTAAAAAAGGAAGGTGTATTTAAAGAGAGTAATTTCTCTTAGTATTAGCTAAGCTATCAAATTGTTTACGATGTGTTGAATATTTTAAGTATTTAGAAGCCTATGATTTAGAAACATATTTCATATATTTTTTTTCGTATTTTATTTTTTGAACATAATTGAAAAACATCTTCCTTTGCGTGCAATGTTATCCATGTTAATATTGTAAAATACTCTTTTCTCTTTTAAATTCTATAAAAAACTGTTCATCTAGTCTTATGAAAATTGACCACTTTTTATACAAAGTTTTAATGTAACAATTATGCTGATCAATATTTGCATTTTTTTTGTTTAATTAATCAAATAATGAATGCTCTGAAATGTGATTTAATTTTAGGAAATACTATCATATGGACTGTTGCATGTAAAACAAAGTTCTGTTTTTTTTAAATTCATTTTCATCTTTTTTCTATTCATTGAACTTTTAACATTTTAATTCAGAGTTATGGACTTAAACTTAATAATTTTTAAAAGACATTTGTTCATTTTGTATCTTATCTGCTTTGAAAATGAATTTTAATATCATTCTTATTATATTACGATAATCTTGCATAAACCTTTAAAAAAAAAGTAGTATTTTTATGAGTATTTTTATTATAATTAGTATTAGTAGTAGTAAGTTTTTTTCATTAAAACTACTTGTCAGTTGCTGGTCTAAAAATATATTTTTATGTAAAATTAAAAGCAATTTAATATTTTTACTTCTGTTGCATGAGATTTTTTTTTAACAGTTTTTAGAAACTTTCATATCGACTTCTCTCCCCAAACAACAATTTTTAATCAGTTTTCTAACAAAATGAATGGTTTTTAAAACGTTATATATAACAGGAGGTCACGCAAATGTTGCAACAAACTTCTAGAGAAGTCAGGGCACATAATTCGAATTAAGATTGTATAGGAAATCATATCCGGAAATGTAGTCATACACCCCTACGGGCATTTGAACTGCTTTTTTTCATATGCTTTTGAACAGGTCATAATAAGAAGTATCCCTAATTGCGTACGACGATATTTCCGAGCATGAATGGGTTCCTGTGCAATTCTAATCTTGGTGATGTACTCGAACTCTCCTAAAAGTTTGTCGCAACATTCATTCGATCTTCTGGTATACAGAAAGTTTTTCAACTCTTACGATTCGACAAAAAATAGGCAAAAAAAGTGATTTTAAAAAGTCTGTAGCTTTAGGATCAAAATAAACTTCAGATTTTAAATTCCTACTCCCGAATTAGACATTATCAAGTACTTGTATAAATTCGTGGAAAAAACGTTTTTCCGTGTAATCTTTATATTGCATGCCGCATAACGTAATTTTATGTAGCAATCTATTTAAAATTCATTTGTCATGTTAAAAAAAAAATTTAAACTGAAAAAATAATTATTTTTTTCCTTGTAATCTTCGCATTAAATGCTGCATAACATAACTTTAGTGACAATCGATTTAAAACTCATTTGTTATTTAGCAATTGCTGCTTATTTAGTTTATTATCCGCGTTTCTACAATCGTGGAATTAAAAAAAAAATAGCATCTTGAAATCTTCTGCAGGGTAATGAAGCAACCATTATCCATCAAAGATTTAATTAATCACAATTTAGAACACGACCATTGTTTCAAAGTAAGGCAGAAGAAATAATTTTAATTGTGGTCTGAGATTTAATGACATTACAATGTTCTGATCATCACATTACTGATTTCAGGCAAATTGAATTAAGTAACTGCCAGTTCAAATTTATAAATAGAAAAGTTTGCACTAGTAGCCCTGTTAAAAGTAAATTGCTGTGAGTGAATTAGCTTTTTAGTTAGTTAATAGCATGATTACGTTATTTATATTCTTAATTTTAATTATGTGTTTAGAGTATGCTTTTATAATATTTTAATCAATTCTTATTGTGGTGTAAAGGGTCAATATCAAATTAAATATCATTTTAATTATATATCTTTAATATGTTAATAAAAAAATACTTGATTAGCTTTATTGAAAAAAATATGAATTTAAAATTCTTATCATGTTTTAGTCTATTGTTTCTCATAGTAAATACAGTTTTCATTTCATTGGAATCACCATAATAAATCATAAAACCAATCTTACCAATACTTCACATGTTTTGCTAATACTTTAAAACTTTTAAATAATTACTTTTTCAGAAAAAAATGTTTAAATATGAAGTAATAATATCAGTGCAATGAACCAAATTTGCTGAAAACTTGTTGAACTATTAAAGGGACACGTATTGCCATTCAAGTTAAAGCACGGATTCGAATAATAATATTCTTGAAATATGAAGAAGGTATTTAAGCTGAAATAAAATCCTCAAAACGCAAAAGAATTTGCATAAACACTTCGTTGAGTTTGGTTCTATTTAGAATTGAATGGCAGCAAGCATTAAAGCTAAGGAAAAATAAAAATAGAAACTTTATTGATTGTCGGACTGCAAAACCGCCAATTTGTACAAAAAATGCTGACACAAATTATAGCATTTTAAGTCTAACAAAGCATTAGCTTACGAGAATGTTAGCACACATCTGTTTAAAGACCAACTATTCCTGATCACTGGTACTCATTGTAGCAAAACACCTCTTCTTAGTAATTCCTAAATGTTAATTTCTGTTTGATGTTCTTTTCAGAGAAAATTATTTTTCCGGTCAGAGACATGTTACATGGATCATTATTCAGAAACCAGCACTGATTATAGACTGCCCCTTTAATTGCAAACTTCATTTCGTGAACCGCGATGGCTCAGGGGATAGAGCGTTCGCCTTCCAATGAGGTGAACCGGGGTTCGATCCTGGCGATGGCTGGTCGATACGAATTCAGCATCCGGCTTGCATCGATCTCAGTGCTGACGTGAAATATCCTCTGTGGTACACGGACCATGGGTTAGAGTCCCCTTGCCGTCAGGCTAATCGTGAGAGGTTATCGTGGGCGTCCTCTCCATGTAACGCAAATGCGGGTTAGTTCCCTCATAAGGTCCTCCACGAGGGCAAATTTCTCCCTATACTTGATCCAGGAATTCCCTTGTCTTCTGGATTGGGTTCAAAATTACAAGCCTACGGAGTTGAACATTAGTAGCCGTAAACCAGAAAATTGGGTCGGCTGTTCAACGGTCGGCTATAAAAAAGAAAGCTTTATTTTGTTTGCAGGTTGAAAATCGTTGGATAAACATTCCTGCACTTTTTCATAGACAGACACAGATGACAATTCTTTTTTTTCTTTTTTTTCTTTTTAAATTTAGGAGTTTGTAAATCGGAAATAAAACATTTCTTTTCTAATGACAAATGTATTCAAAAGTATTTCGACGCTATAGGCTGTCACATTCTGCAATACTGTTTTTTTTCTAAGTGATCCGACATATACTATTTTAATTTCTTTTTTGCGATAATGAGGGCACAAATTTCTTGCTTAAGATAGACTAGCTAAAACAGCAGTGTTTGGAGTTTCCAGCAATAGCTTTAATGCTAAAAAAATAAAACTCTCGGAAATATCAACAGTGTATGTCGGTTAATGTGATTAATGTGCCTTTTTTATCACATTTACCAAAAGTCGTGTTAATTACGAACATTGATAAGATTATATAAAATAATAAGTCGTCAAAAGTATGTTGACGACTAACCCGTTGCTTTGTATTTCATACGTTGTCAGTTTTTAAGTTTAGTGAAAGTAAACTTAATGGGGGAAATAGAACTAATTCGTAAAGGATTAGAATTAAAAATACTCTATGATACTTGAGTTAATTGTTATTAAGTAATAGTTTAACTAAAAAAAATCTCTACTCTCCAGAAAAGAAAATCAATACATGAAAGTCACTTATTTCTTGGGGGGAACCTCTAGAATTATTATTCATGCTATTATTGACTCCAATGAAGTTTAATTAAGTTTGGTAATGTACACTGCCCCCCCCCCAAACAAAAACGGGCCACTCTGAGTAACTTTTGTCTTAATGATCCGATCTTCACGTTCTAGGACTCAATCTTAAATGTTCGGAAGATAAATCTCGAATATGCTAATTAATTAGTGCAGATGATATTTTAAGCTACAAAATTAGACACAAAAAAGTATTTTCTCTGAATAAACACACATTTTTTTCCACGAATTCGGATTTCTGACTGCCAAAATTTAGGGGGTATCAGCAATCTGGGAAATAGGGTCCCCATAGTTTTGTCAGGAGAGTAGTTCAAAGTTTGGACTCATTAATGAAAATTTTACGTTTCGCGTGTTTCGACATATCACGTAAACTTTTTAAGCGAATTGAAAAATGTTTGAACACCTTTGCAAAATTCGTCTACCCGAAGATATTTCCCTGCAAAAAAAGCATTTCAGTAAATATGATTTATTTTTTATTACAGTAAATATTAATTCTTTTACTCGATTATAGTAAAATTCAACGTGGCAAAATATAAAATTTGCAGCCAATTGTAAAATATTTTTAATTCCTATCTTGGTAAAAGTTATTAAAATTAATTAATTCTATAAATGTTTATTATGTATTTAATGCTTTTTAAAATAGTAAAATTTTTAATAATATAGATGGAAAGTTAAACTTAAATTATTAAAAAAGACATCTCGATTCCTTTAAAACTGTAATATTAAAATTGTTTTAAATTTCAAAATATTATATACGATTGTTAACACTTCTGGGCGACAGTGTAATGCAGAAAAATGAAGGAGATTTATCACGGCATATATTTATTGAATGAGAAAACGTTTAAAAACTATCTTCAATTTAACTAAACAGAATTCACCTTTGTTTATTGTAAGAGAATATTTTCATTGAAAATAAATGACAAAATCTAATGAACTCAATTAAAAACCATGTATTGTTTTTTTTTTTTTTTTTTTTTTTTTTTGTAACAAAAACCTTTCAAATGAATCTTTTGGAAAAATAATAACTAAAAAATATTATCGTAGGTAAGAAAGAGAAAGAAAGTTAATCCTTAACCCCGAATTTTGATTATTTTCTATTGTTCCGTCTTGATTAGTTTTGTGTTTCGACTTTTATTAAACCCAACTAATTAAAAAGATCTTGTTAAAAAAGGAGTATTACAAAATTTTAATTACCTTTTTCACATAACATAAAAAGACATTTTGCTTTTTTTATTTCATTTAATTTAAAAAATAACAGTAAAATTAATTGTCATAAGAAAATATTCGATTTTAAAAATACGGAAAAGCAATTAATTCATCCCAATCAAAGAATATGATTAAAAAATAATCTTTTTTTAAAAGAATTTTTTTTTAGCTAAAAAATAGCCCATTGTTGCATTATACTTTAAATTTATATCCTTTGGCATTGTAAACAATGAAACTCCTTTCAATAATTGTTGTTTAAATAAACTTTTATCAATCCCTTTAAATGTTTGAAAAAAGGATACACAATTTGAATTTATATTAGAAAACTGTCTTAAGTATGTCCATTATTTTTATTCGCTTTAGGTAAGAGGATGTAATATTTTCATAATTTATATTTGCATTTTCAAAGCTACTTAATTCCGATTTCATAATAAATATATGAGTAATATAAAATTATTAATAAACATTTTTTTAAGAAATAATTTAATTTTTTTAAAAAGTCACGATCTATAACTGAACTTTTTGTTCTTTTACTTCAAAAGATTAAACGATTAAGTACTGTTGTAATACTAATAGTAATGTATAAGTTTAAAAACTATCATCATTATTATTATAAATTCGTTTAATAAATCATTCGACGGCATAGCAATGTATTTTAAGTATCAAATTTTTTTTTCGCTTCTGAAATAATCTAAACTTCTGAAATAATCTGAAATTCCGATTAGAATCAAATCATATTAGTTTTTTCTTTATATCCACATGGAAAAAAAATCTTCTGAAATCACTGAACTATAAGGTAAAGATATCTAAGATTTACGAACAATAATTCTGGTAATATATACGGTAACCAAAATATACGGTATATGAACATTTAATATTGTAGCGGTTTCCTTTCATATGGTAAAGGTTTATCGATGATTCTGATTCTCAAAACTATAAATCTAATTCAGTAAAAGTACAAATCAAAAAAGTAAACTTGATCGAATAAATCGTTTTTATGCCATGCTCTAGTATGTCATGATAAAATTACCCAAATTTTAACATATTTACCAAATTTAAAATTATATTATAAAACAATATTTATAGTTAATTTCCCCCAAATCATCAACAAAGCTCTTTGGAAAAAAGTACTGTACTTTTTGGTGTTCCAATAAAACCAGTAACATAGTACATTTAACGATATTCTGGTAGTTTAACCATACTTTCTTCTCACTACAGAGCCTAAGCACTAGAGCAGTACTGAGCTATAATACTTATTTTGAAAAAGGAATTGCTATGAGACAATTGATATAACAGATTTTCTGAATACCCGTTCTTCGCATGGGGAGAATAAGGAAACGAAACTAGCCAATAAATCAGTACTTAATAACAATACAAAATCATTCACAAATCGAAAAGGCATATAGCTACACAGTGAGCTTAAAGAGCTCAGTGGAGAAACTAAGTAAGTGTTATTTTCAGAGGAACTTATGAATCTGATAAAATTTCATAAAGTGGTTGCATCAATATCAGTATGATTAATTTAACAAAACTGTTTTTGCTTCATTTTAATATAACTAATCCACAGTTTAGTTTTGAGTATATTTGCATAATTTTCGTTTTAAATTAGTCAGTGGTAAATAAAATAAGCCAAAGAACAATTAGTTTTGCCTTCCAAACAATCGCTAGAAAATAGTTTGGATATCGCTTTTTCTTTTTATTACCTCGATTATAGCCTAATTATCTAAAAATGTCACTTACCTGGTTCTTCCACAAAGTTCTTCAATTAATAAAACTTAAAAATGTCAATTTTTTATTTATTTTTATTTGTTGCCCTTCTAAGTGGCTTTACGATATTAAATTAAGCAGACACGTTTTTTGTAGTTAATCCCCCTTCAGAGTAGAGATTAAAGGTATTTAGAATCATTTGGAAAGGTGCTATTGTTCGCCACTAACTAATGATTGTCAAAATTTACCACTATAAATTAATTTAGTTTTTCTAGTACATATCCCTGTTAAGGGGCTGTAAGACATTTATTTCCACAATATCATTATTAGAAATGCTTTTTAATGATTTATTATAAATGTAATACTTTATACCTATATTAGTTTGAATGGAACCTGTTACATAAGTCTTCAACATTTAAGTTTTGCGCAAAATACATTAATCAGTGGCAGAAAACTGATGCCGAAATTAAAAGTATAAAAAACATCTTGTAAGACCTGAATAAGGACTTAAAGCATGACCATTTTTCTATATGGCCTTTATACAAGATGCTGTTTTAAATATTTATAATTAGTGATGGAAAAAAAAGGTTCTCCTAATTCTTGAAATTATTAATATACTATCTTTGTTAGCACAAAAATAACTAATAATAACAATAATAATAACTAATAATAATAATTAAAATAACAGTAAAAAATGTTTTCTGAAAATACAGAAAATTCCTTGAAGAATTCTTAATAAAACTACACCCATTACCGTAATATCAGTAGTAAGTATTACCAAAATTAATTGAGTTTCATCTGCGTATGACGTTTTTCTACTGTTCTTCAATTAATATTCTCTATTTTGATTTTTACTACATAGCTTATTTTTATATTTCAATTGATCCATATTACCGATATTGATTAAGCATTGGTGTCAATAATAATATTTACATTTTTTACAGTTCCCTAAAACGAATAAGTAACTTTTCTCCATTAGTTTTTCTTTTTATAACGTAGGTTATTTTTTTTTTTTTTTCAATACTGCCAACATTAATCAAGAATCATTGGCGTTGGGATTTTTTACGGTTCCTCAAAATGAATAAGTACCTTTGTACCATTAATTTTGCTTCTTAGTACATAGCTTATTTCTTTTATTTCCCTATGCTTCTATTACCTAATTTAATTAAGCATCATTGGTTTTCAATAATAGTGTGGAGATTTTTTATGTTTCACCTTAACGAAATAGTACCTCTTTTCCATTAATTCTGTCTTTCTATAAATAACTGTGTTTTTTTCTTTTCAACTACCGTTGTTTTTAAATTATTTACTTTCATAGAAACACTTTTTAAGAGAATTACTATAAAGAAAATTAAGACTTGGTATCAGATAACTTTAAAAATACTAATTTGGTGACGCAGTCTATACATGCTACCACACTAATGTTGTTCAATTAATTTATCTGACAGAGCAAATAAAAGATAAATAAATACTAAAGTACCTGTAATAAACTCTTTTTTTATCAAATAGAGCTATAAGCTAACAAAAATCACTGATGTTATATTCAAAATATTCAAAAATTGATCATCTATAATTTCAACAATGGCTGACACTTAAACAATGGTTGACACTTCAAGCAATGGGTGACACTTCAAACAATGACTGACACTTCAGACAATGGTTGACAATTAACCAATCAAATTTCATTTCGTATTTCACTCACCTCGCTCAACGGGTCGTCGTGGAGTGTTCTATAATGACTACTAACCTCTCTTGGGTTTCGAACTATCAGTAAGCCAAATTTCATCGCTCTCGGTCAGATGGTCAATCTATAAAGGACACACAAATCGACACACAGACATTCATTCATTTTTATATAGATAAATCTGAAAGCATAAAAGTTGTGAGCATCCATTTTAACAAATTTAGTTTTTATTAATATTGTGTAATTGCATTAATTACGTATTCACTCTTATTCTTAATGTTCCGTCTTTATTGTATTTTCCTTTAACTAAAATAGATCAAGAAATTCAAATATTTCTGAATATTTAGTGTAGGAATCAATTAATTTTACTTTTTCTCAAAACCTAAGTTAGAAGTAGTACCATATTATAATTATAGTTTAAAGAAAGTGAGTGAAAGAGCTACCTTAGAGTACTAAAACTCATTTGGCTTAGAAAAAAATATATTTTAATTGAAACGCAAATTATAAATATTTCCAGGCAAATTCACTATGGTTATGGTAATACATCAAATCAAATCGAAGTATAGCTTTCCTAAATTACCATTCCAATGTTTCAAACTTAAATTTTTCTAATTCACTAAATAAAAATTTTCTAAATTACTGCAATCTAATTATCTCCGAACAAACACACCATTTTTTTTCAACGGCCTTAAATTTCTAACCCCCAAAATATAGTGGGTAACCCCTATCAGAGAAATATAGTCTCCATAGTATGATCAGGAGAGCGATCCAAAGTCTTGATCCCTTATTGTTAATATTACTTTTTGTGTATTTCATTATATTTTGAGAGCTTTTAAAGCGAATTAAAAAATTTTGCAGACAATAATAAAATTCATTTATCAAAAAATAACTTCTTCATTTAAATTTAATATTTTTTCTTATTTTATTCAATTATAGTCAAAAAGACTTTTAATTGCAGGGCATATATATATAATATATATTTTTTTACATTATTTTAAAGAATGTAATTTTACATGGCGAAATACAAAATTTGAGCGAAATCGATCGAATGGTTGCTGAGAAATCGAATTTCAAATGTATAACTTTTTTTAATCTTTAACCTTATTTTCCAGATAGCGTCTACACACTATATTCAGGAGGGCAGAAATTCGAATCCATTAAAAAAAGATCCGTTTATTCAGAGATAAAGCGTTTTTGTATCTGATTTTGTAACTTAAAATATTATTTGCTTTAATTAATTACCATGATTGAGGTCACCCCCTCGAATCATTAAAATAGAGTCCTAGAATATGAAGATTCGATCATTAGATCAAAAATTATTCGAGTGGTCCATTTTTTTTTTTCGCATTGTGAAACCGAGTTTGGTACATATTTGTCCAGAATTCCGGATTTGTATGAGGTACATACGCATGAACATTCTGCTTCATTTAGTTTACTGATAATTTTTGTCCAAAGTGTTATCAAATTTTCCAGCGTTTCTGAAATTATAAAAGCACGAAATATATAAATGGCATAGTATTCTTATTATAATTTTAACAATGTTTAATGCTCAATTATATGAATGTTTAATGCTTATTAATTTAACAATGTTTAATGCTTATTAATTTTATTCTAAAGGTTTTGATATTGTGTTATAAAATTTATTCCTAAAATAAGTGAGAGATTTTAACGGCAAAATATTTCACATTAAATTCTACGCTATGATTCAAAGTAAAACTTTTTATATTTTTTAAACATATAAATATTCTTAATTCATTTTTTAAACCTCTTGAAAAATTAAAATTTAAAAAATTGTGAAGTAAAAGTGCGTTTATAAAGTGCGTTATTTTTAAATTTTCTGATGTGAATATGGATCCAAAGAGCTCAAAATATAAATAAATGCAATGTCCGAAACGTAAACGTAATATTAATCGTTAAGCGGCGTGATTATAGCTATCGTACAAACTGGAATATTTTAAACATTATTAAAAATGCTAAAACAGAAAGAAAGATATCATATTAAACCGAAACACTCACCTCATTGCTTTTACATGGGAAAACTTATTCAACAGGAGAATGGATTTGATATAAAAGTTTTATTGCTGATTTTAACTGCATATTACACAGAAATGACAAAGGAAAACAGAAAATAATGATATGTACATAAACAAATTACTCAAAGAATTTTTCAAACGAAATTCTTTATTTACCGCTATTATTTTTAATTGGAGCATTTAGTTTCCATTACAAAATTTAGTCACTTGAAATTTATTATATTTAAACAAACGGATTACAAATTATAAGGTTAAGCAATTTTTAATTTTGTCTGGTTAAAATAATTTTCATTGAATTTGAGTTAGACTCGCACCTGAATAAACACTTGAAAATATTTAAGAATACAGTGTGTAAGAAGGCTTTCACATTACTCTCGTATTATTCACCAAACGAATAATGTCATCCTTTTTCGCATTTTTGTTACTCTGCTTAATCTCTCAGACATTCGCTCAAAATGTACTCCAAAATAGAGTACGGCTAAATATTCTTCAATCTAACAGAGCAGCTGATCAACAGAGTAACAGCCCAATAACCGGACCAAATACGGAAAATGACGCCAGTTTTACTCCTACTAGAATACGGGGAAATATTATTCAACCAAACAGAGCAGCTGATCAACAGAGTAACAGCCCAATAACCGGACCAAATACGGAAAATGACGCCAGTTTCACTCCTACTAGAATACGGGGAAATATTATTCAACCAAACAGGGCAGCTGATCAACAGAGTAACAGCCCAATAACTGGACCAAATACGGAAAATGACGCCAGTTTCACTCCTACTAGAATACGGGGAAATATTATTCAACCAAACAGAGCAGCTGATCAACAGAGTAACAGCCCAATAGCCGGACCAAATACCGAAAATGACGGTAGTCAATCAGAAGAAACTGGTTTAAACAATCCAAATTTCACTCCTACTAGATTTCGGGGAAATATTATTCAACCAAACAGAGCAGCTGATCAACAGAGTAACAGCCCAATAACCGGACCAAGTACCGAAAATGACGGTAGTCAATCAGAAGAAACTGGTTTAAACGATCCAAATTTCTCTCATATTAGAATACGGGAAAATATTATTCAACCAAACAGAGCAACTGATGAACAGAGTAACAGTCCAATATCCGGTCCAAGCACCGACAATGACAGTAGCCAGCTAGAAGAGACCGATTTAAACTCTCCTATATTATCTAAATTTGCCGCCTATAACTTGCAAGTTTCAGAGGAGGATGGCATTTACCCTATCTTGTTCGATATTTCGTTATCACCCGATGATGTGAGAGAAAATTTTTACAATGAAGCTGTTTATCTTGCCCTTGATAATGGACTTTATGAGGTTGGAGATCTCCCTCAACAACTCGCTGATGCTGCTGCTCAGGCATTTCCTAATTTAACACCTTTGGAACTTTTCAAGGTCACATCTAATACTTTAGAACTTATCTTGCAGAATGCTGGACTAGCAACTGAGGGTAACTATCAAGTCTTAGCTCGTTTGAATGCTAAAGCATTCGAAGATGGTAGGGATAAAGTTAAAGTGAAAGATGCTCAATCTGCTTTACATGCTATCATTGTGGGAGCTAGTGTATTTTTAAAATCTTTATCTGTTAATTCCCCGGATGATATCAGGTATGCAATTGCAACGTATGCAGATCAATTTTCCAAAATTCCAATTAATTGATGATTTCAATAGAACTGGACAGTTTTCACTTTCAAATAGCATTTTACTAACGATTTAATTTCTACATTCAATTTCTAGAGTGACTGAATTTCTTAATATATGATGAATTTTTTTAGCATGTTTTAAATATGAACTTGAACAAGACTTTGAAATTTGTTCTCGAAGCAGATATTTGAGATTATGTTATTGAAAATATGTAAGAAGTACGTATATGTGTTTATGATATTTTTAAAGTAAAGTTTATGCATCTAAAATCTAAACCAATAGTAGCATTCAGTATTCGATAAATATTCTAAGTTAAATATACTGAAATTTTTAAACTGCTTTATTTCTAAACTGCATTTATAAAATCTCGTTGTTAATTGTGTAATCAAAGACTTGCTGAAATAAAATTTTATTTGAAAAAAATTTCTGACTGTGTAATGTCAATAATTTAAAAATAAATGTCTATCTGGATACCTTCCAATGATTTGTTAACCTATCAATGATTATTTCTATGAACAATTTACTTGCAGTATCTTTAAAAGGTAATTAAGTTGTTTTTTTTTAATTTAAAATTTAAGATGCTTTTTGTTTAAAATAGATAAATTCTTAAGTTTATAATTCTTATGGTTCCGTAAAAATCTCAACATACTGCTTCACCTTTTTAAAGGTTTTTAGCGCTAATAGCTTAACCAATATTGTTTTGAAAATATGAGTATCACAAACATATGAAAACTTAAGGGAAAAAATTAGTTAAAAATAGCCTTTTTAAGAAATATATTTAGATAAAATGAATGCTAATACAAAATTTGAAATTCCATGTCCATAAAAATACAAACGAAATTCAATAGGAAGTACTAAAGTACTTTCTTTAAACAAATATGTCAATAAAGTCATTTTCTTTAATAAGTGATAATGTGTTTTTAAATACTGGGAAACTCGGTTAAATACTCTCCCTTATCGTTTCATAGTCGCCATGAGGTATATTTTATAATCATCGTTGAACAGGTGAACCAATTTTTGGGTTTACGACTACTAATGCTCAATTCCGGAGCTTTTTCTAATTTTGAACCCATTCCAGAAGACAAGAGAATTCCTGGATCAAAAGTTGGAAATAATTTGCCATCTTGTAAGTCTTTTTGGTGGAATTAACCCATATTTGCGACCCATATGGGGAGAAAAACCACAAAAACCTCCCATGGTTTGCCTGGGGGAAAGGGGACTCTAACCAAAGATCCGTCTACCATTGAGGATATATTACGCCAGCACTGTGTTGGGTGTAAGCCGGGTGCAAAATTCGTATCGACCAGCCCCATCGCTAAGATTCGAATCTGGTTCAGCTCATTGGAAGGCGAATTCTCTATCCCCTGAGCCACCACGCCTCTCATTAGGCATATAGTTCGACATATAGTTTAGATCATAGTATTATACACCATCTTAAAAGACAAAAACTAAAGTTTCGATTTTCGCCGATTTCGCTGATTTTACCAGATTTTATTCAGATTCAGATTTTACCACAATTGCATTCAGATTTTGTCGTTTAAAATATACGTAGCTTAAAAAGCATAAAAAATTTATGCTCTACATCTATAATTTTTTGATCTCTTATTAAATTAATTAATTAATAAATAGTGGGAAAATGAATTTTATGCAAGGTATAGCACTGGGATTAATGAATTTTATACTAGTAAATGGTAGCTGGAAAAAAGACCGCTAGACGAAAAAGCACCTGCAGAAAACGCAGACAAAAATCAACGCAATATAAGAGCACCGGAAAAAAGTACCTCATTAGTAAATACGTTAATTCAATTCCGACAGTTGCTTCAAATTTTATTGCAATATACCTATCAGAATAATATTAGATATTTTTTAAAATAAATTATTATTATTTAAAATTAAATTAAAGTTTTTCGGAAAAGAGATTTCCCAACTTCATACTATTTAACAAAATGACAAGGGCTCTAAAAAAGTTCAAATTTCAGTAGATGCACTTACTGAACTGAATATACAAATAATACTTACAAAACTAGTTATTTAAAAAAAACTGTATTAAATTTAAATAGTTACTCATTTTTGTTAATATATTTAATTTACCAAAAGATTAAGATTCAGAGATAAATATTTAATCTTATTAGTATTTTTTTATAATAACATTATTATATATTATACAATAGCATTAAAAATAGATTAAGTATTAAAAGTTCCTTTAACTTCACTATTAAACGTTGCATATTAATTAAATTTTATAGAATATTTTAATTATGGTAAGATAAGCTCAGCGGGCAAAAAATTAGTCCTCTAGTGCGCAAGATGAATCATTAGGATTCGTTAGATGACGCAGTGGTTAATTGATGTGCTCCACTGCATGCGTACTGCCACAACGTGATCAAAGGCAAGTAGCCATCAGTGAGATATTTTTGTTTTAAGCGGAAATTGTGTGTAAATATGGGTAAGTGTAACAATATGATAGAGTGGTAAAAAGGGACAATTGGTGTTTGGTCGTGCCCATGGTCACACGGTGAATGAAGTTGCTGGATTAGGATTTGTTAGTGTTTCGATGCGGACTGTTCAACAAGCAGTGGTGTAATACACGTGGTCATGAAAGATGAGGTCAGAAATGTGTTCGGAAAAAGATCCTGATTGAAATGGACTGGAGACGTGTTTCACAACTTGTCAATCAAAATCACCTTCAAACCCGACAGGAATTGCTTCAGTTAGTGAATGAAGGTTCATCCCAACCAGTCAGTGAGAGAACATTGTGACGGAAGCTGCATGCAATAAACATTTGGAGTCGAACACCTCTTAAGAGGAAATTACTTGCACAGGCACATAAAGCCGCGCGACTTCAGTGGACTAGAAGTCACCGAACGTGGGCAGTTGCTGACTGGCGGAATGTAATATGGTCTGACGAATCACGGTTTTGCCTTTATTCAAATGACGCACATCGTCGAAAGCACCGAAGACGAGATGAAACATTTCATCCTGACTGTGTGCAAGATCCGGTTCAAGCCGGAGGTGGGTCTGTCATGTTTTGGGGGTGTTTTTCTTATAATGGATAGGGCCACTGAGGTGGCCACTAACATGAATTAACATTTTTGTTTCATTATACATTTTGTTTAAACAATAATTTTTCCTTCGGTGGCTCTTTTTTTCGGTGCTATTTCTGACTTTTTCTTTTGTTGCTTTTTATGCCATTGAACATGAAATAAATTATATATTTATGTTTATACTCCATCCCTGCACGCTATCGCCGATCCGAAACAGATTTTGTGATTCTTTTCAGATCCCCAAACTCGCAACTTTAACTCCTACCCTGAATCCTCCGCCACTAACAACTTTCGTATGGGTGCAAAAATTATTATATTTTTTATTTGAAATTATATTATAAAAATTGAATGTGGTATTCTTTGATGTGGGGTTAAAACCGATATTAGTCGTTTTTTTAGACAAGACTAGGTAATGAATTATGTCCTTCTTGTCGAAATAAACAAATACTATACGAAGATTGATTCGTCTGACTATAAATTAAACATTTTATTAACAACAGTGGAATTTTGAAACTTATTATTAACTAAACATATTAATAGTGACTACTTTTTAAATTTCATATTATTTACCCGCCATCGATTTTTTTTCACAAACCAGCTCCAAACTTCGTTTCTCATCTCCATTTGCGTCGTGCTCTATTCTTTTTTTAACTTCTAAAATCATCGAATGTCTTTTCTGCTATTGCTTACCTTTCGTATTCCATTTCTTCAAACTCTGAAAACATATTCTTCCAAATACTTACAAAATGCTTAATAATTTGATACATATTTTATTTTATTTTATTGTTAATACTCAAATTTCAGAAAAATTTATTTAGAAATAAGTAGTTAAAATTAATTAAAAATGTAGATTTATTCTGTTATTTACAAGGGGCTCCACAAACTTTTCTGTATCGCTCGATAATTTTAAGAAGCTTATTTCAGATTTTTTCTTTTCCTTTTTTCCGCTTTGTTCTTCTTTATCCTAGATTTTATTCCTTTCTCTTAAGTTTAATGTCAATATATGATACTCCGAATATCTATCGCTCTAATACCCTCGAAACCACTTATTTACTTCTTTTCAAGTCAATTCACAATCTGAAATGTACTACCGATACCGCGACATAAAATGAAAATGTTGGAGAGGATTGATATTCGCTTATTATTAAAAAAAATTATTTTAAATTTTTGTTGCTCTGAAAAGGATTAAATTTGTTCGTAAAGGATTTGTTCATCTTCAGTCATAAGAGTACTTGGCTGAAAATATTATTGTTCTACTGCTAATATTTTACGTTTAACTAGGGCTCGTAAATAAAAAAGCAATTTAATGTTTTTAAATTATACTAAATACCATATTAAATGCTAAATATACTTATTATACTAAATTATATTAAAAGATACGCTCTCTGCTCGCTTCCCTGCAAAAAATGGCCACCATGATGTCAACAGTACGGAGATTTAGCATACATATATTCGTATGATATCAGTATAAATATGCCCACATGACATCCGGACTGTGATACCCATATGACATCAAAACCAAATGCTGATATTAACATTAGTACTGATATCCGTAGGCCAAATCTCTGTACTTTTGACATTATGATATTTGTACTCGTCCATGTCATGACCGTATGATTTCAACACTAGTTAAATTATATGCATAAGTCAAATCTCCGTCTTATTTATAATATTAGACTTTATAGATATATAATTTAATAAAGCAAAAATATTTAAGACTTTTAATATATTTGAATAAAATGTAAGCTATTGTATAGGAATAATTTTTAAATGTATCTTTGCATAAAATCATAATTTTTTTTTCATCAATAAAAATATGCAAAAATTTTGCTTGATAAAAAATATATTGAAACTTCAGTTCCCAAGTCACAATTTGTTTTAGTGGAATAAAATAATAAAAACTCCACTACGAGTATAATTGATTGCATCTCATATAAAGAAATATTATTTATTATAATTTATCAAGAATTAATTAAATTACAATTATTTAATTAATAACTTCTAAATTGCATTGCTAAGAGTTCTCGTTGCTAACAATACTGTGTTTAAATTTATTTTCACAACAGCAATGAAAAAAGTAATACAAAATCATGACTTTCAAAATTACAACTTATGATAAATATAAATTAAATTAAACTCGAAATACATCAACACCAAACATTATTATTGTTTATACAAATTAATCAATTCAGATAAATATTGTAGTCTTCTCTTAACTGCATTTGTAAAAAAAAGTATATTCATAACAGAATATAATTAATATAGTTTATTGATATAGTGCACATTTACATTTAGATATTGTATTATGTTATTCACATTGTTATTGAGTTAGCACATTTGTGCACATTTACATTTAGATATTGTATTATGTTATTCACATTGTTATGAGTTTTGAAAGTTAAAAACATATAAACTTATTTGAAATTTTAAATTAAGAAGAAAAAAGATAAAATTTGCTGAAGCTGTTATGACACACTCACTATTTTCCTGCGAGAGATTATTATGACACTACTGAAGAAAGGTATTGTTACTAGGAAAACATGCAAACGAGTTTTTCTTATTTAAATACACTAATCTTATTTAATTAAAAGAAATTCAGGAAGGCAGGATATAGCCGTTACGTAGTATTTATAGTATTTGCAGCACAGTGCAAAAATACTGTAAATTTAAGAAATTCTCCCCAGTCTCAATAGGAGTCTTATTAGAAGAGCCTGAAATCTGGTCTTATGTAATGTATCAATTCTAAAATTTTAAATTATGGATTTTCATTCCTAAACACACAAGAAATGTACCTGATTGATGATACTGAAATCCTTCTTAGAGGATTTTTTCTGCGTCTTATACTATTTTTTATGGCTCAATAAATATCTGTACAAACTTTGCTATCTATATATGATAGTAACATTTTTGAAGAAATTTTCCCAGCTTGACCTACATTTCTATGCATTAGAAGAAAATCGTTGAGCCTTCATAGCTATTATGAATAAGAAAAATTTAGCCTCTAATAAAAATAAAGGGGATAAAAAGCATTTAGCTCAGAAAACTAAGCCCACTCCTTACTCGTCCGCAAATGGTGTAAGATTTTTCTCTTCATTGAAGTATATAAATAAATAAAAGGAATTTAAAAAATAAAATAAATAAAATGAATTTAGCACCGTTAGCAGTATGGATCAAAAATATCAGATATTAGTTCTTTTTTTAAACTTTAACTAATTTATCTATAACAATTGCTGAAAAATTCCTACGATTATTTTCAAAACAAATATCTAAAAAGGATTAACAATCTAGCCTGTTGAGATATGGACTTGCTATAATATACACTACCCTACAATAATGGAAGCTTTCGGCTTTTTTACTTTTTTTTTAATTTTTCAAGAAATACTTAATAAGATTATTTTGAAACTTTAGAGCCGTTAAACTTATCCAATTTTTCATACATAGCAATAAAATTTAAAGCTTTCGAAGGTTTGAGAAACGTACAATAAATTACGAAAGAAAATAAGTATTTTTGAACACCTTATGCCAGAAAATCAAGCTTGTATCGATTACTTTAGTTGTTACTTTTAATTACTGCATAAAGTTTCGTAAACGTAGAGTAAATATTTATGGAGATATGGAATTTTTTTTATAAAAAATTAATGTTTTCGCCGTACGTTTTTTCATTATTACTTTATAGATATTCAAAGTAATTAAACAAAATTTTCTGTGCAATTTAAAATTAATTAAGAAATAGTCTATTTAAAAATTTTTTAAAAAAAAATCGTTAAAAACTGCACTTGTTATGAGTATTTGACCTAATTCTTTTATACTGCTCATGTACTAAAAACCATTTAAGGAGTTTTTAAATACTTTTGTAGTGAATAGTATTTGGCATCTAATAAAAAAATTGTTTTTAATAGCTAAAAAATTTAAGGGGATGCAAGCCATTTTCTAAGTAGTTTTTTGTAGTTTTCAAAAGAAAGCTCAAAACACGAAAAAAAAAAAATCCTCTAAAATTACAAAAAAAAATCCTGTAAGTAATTTTTGAAAAATTTTAAAAAATGTCAGAAACTGAAAGAATTTCTTTCATTATTGTAGGGTAGTGTAGATATCAAGTCATTTTAAGCCTGAAAATAGCTAGCATTACTTTTGATAAGTGTTGGGAAAGTTTCAGGCGCAATAGTAAACACAATGATTTTAACCGTTCTGCTCAAAGTTCTCCTATTTTTGTTAAGGCTTCATTTCAGGAGTGCTAAAATTTTAAAACATTTGGAGATAAAGTTATAAGCAAATGCAATAACTTATAAATTAAATTATAATTTAAATATAAATCTGTTGGATATCCATATTTATAAAAATATGTTATTCAAAAAAAAAAAAAAAAAAAAAAAAAAACAAGAAGAATAGTGCTGAAATTTATAGTTTTCTGCTTTTCTGTCTTAAAACTGCTCAAATCCAGATATTGTAAGTTTTCCTGAAAAACAGTAAACAATTAACTTTTATATAAACTCATTATATATAATATAAACTCATATTTAGACGTCAAAAATTTACATTCATTCAGTTCGTCGAACTCACTATAAGACCCAAAAGTAGTCCCTGGGTGCTTCCTAGACAAAATTTATAAATATAAACATAACTAATTTTTTTTAAACATTTTTTTCAAATAAAAAAAATGGAATTCTCATAGTTTTATTTATATTTTTATAACTCATGCATGGTGGTCAGGCATAACATTAAAAATTAGATCATCAGTTGCGATAAACGGTTCAATTAGAGCAATATCAACTTCAGAATATTTCAAAACAAATGAATTCCATATTATTAATTAGTGTATATGGATGTATGGATGTTACTATTAAAGATGGATGTAAGGGAAATGTCCTTAATAACATGATAATAAGTCCAAAATATAATAGCTATAGTCAATGAAATTTAAGCTCATCTTTATATTAAACATGTATATAATTTTATTTTTAAAAAAAAACAACCATTGAATTTTTAATTATATTTATAAATACCCAAATATTTAAAAAATTTCAGGTAGTTACCCTAATAAGATAAATAAAGAAATCTGGCTTAGTTTACATATTTACCAGGCATAGTAATTTTCTCCCACAGTGGAAAAAAAGCTACACTGGAAAAAATAAATTAAGCTTTTACCAAACTGAGTGGAAGAAACTCAGCTTGGAGAGAGAGAAAATATTAAAATTGTTTTCTAAATAGTTTTAATAATTCCAACTAACCTAGTTTGAATAATAACTTTAATTTCCAAACAATTTCATGTAGAATTTTTAAATAAATTATTGAACAGCAAATCACGTTTAAAAGTACCATACCTACATTCATAATCAAATACTGTTAAGTATGAATAGTCTAAGAAACTCAGATAGAATGTTAAATCAGGCCTGTGTCACTTTCATCTGGCTGTGGACCATATTATTAAAACTAAATTTGCTGCGAGTCAGTGAAAACTAAATGAGAGAACATTGTTAGTATAATAAAATCAATTCAAAAAATTAACAGGAAAAGAAACAAAAACAAAACAATAACTGAAAACAAAATCATACTAAAGAGCAAAATAATAACAATATGAAATTTAAGAAAAATGCTGCTTCTTTCTGTGAGGAATATTCTAGAGTTTTGCAGAAATTCCTGAATGTTTTAAGTGAGTAATGAACAATGTGCAATATTTTCATTTTGTGCAAAGCAAGCAAACTTATAGGCAATATATAAATGTATAATGCACCGAAAAAAAAAACGGATTACTTTGAATAACTTTTGATCTAATGATCGGCTCTTCAAGTTTTAGGTCTCCATCTTAATGGCCCGAGCGGTTAATCTCAAACATACTATAATATTTATAATTCGATTTCTCAAGAACTAGTCGACCAATTTTGCTCAAATTTTGTATTTTGCCATGTAAAATTATGTTCATCTTCAAGCTGATGCAAAAATGTTTTTACCTTAAAGTTCAAAATTTTTTCGACCGTAATTAAATAAGTAATAAAAAATAATAAAAATATTAAGTTATTAAATCATTGAAAAATAATAAATAAGCCATAATTCGAAAAATAATAAATCGAGCCATTAAATTATTAAAAAATAATAAATAATTACTAAAAGTTATTTTTGTTTCATGTCATTATTTTTGGAAAAACAAATTTTATAATTGTGCTCAAAAATTTTCAATTCGCTTAAAAAGTTCCTGAGATATGGCGAAATACGCAAAAAGTAAAACTGACATTAAGTGGTTCAAACTTTGGATCGCTCCCTTGATCCAACTATGGAGACCCTATTTCCCCAAATGCGGCTACCCCCTATATTTTGGGGATTAGAAATCCGAATTCGTGGAAAAAATATATGTTTATTCTGAGAAAATACGTTTCGTGTCTGATGTCGTAACTTAAATTATCGCCTGCACTTATTAATTAGTATATTTGAGGTCAACCCCTCGAGCAATTAAGATTGGGTTCTATAACGTGAAGATCCAATCAAAAGTTATCCAGGGTGGTTCGTTTTTTATTTTGCGCACTCTGCGTTTACTATATTAATTTCAATTTCGTCTCAAATCTTTAAAAAAAAAACATCCGTTTAGGAGGATGCCTGCTTCACACAAGAGGTACTACCATCAATTGGCACGAAGTTACAAAAATTTTCAAACATTGGCTTGGCTGGTTTAAACCAACTGTTTTTTTTTTTTAAGAGAAAAAATATTTTCAAGAACTTTTTTCATTATTTACATAATATTTTTTAGCTTAAATATAACCGAATTAGAATTAGTAAATTTTTCCTTAAAATTTTCTTTCGTTTAAAATTTAGTTGTTGATGTGAGTCTATATTATTAAATGAATGTATGTATGAAATATAAAAGTTATATAATGAATCAAAATATTTTTTAAATACAAACCATCACTATTTCCATGTTCAGATAATTTTTGAAATTGTTCAAAAAATGCAATTATTGAACAAGTAAAGATCAAAAGTTTTCTGTTTTTTTAATCTCGTTAATTATACTTTGAATAGTATCAAGTATAAATACATTATGATTTCTACATTAAAAAACATAAATCCAGAATTTTGTTTTTCAGGAATTTTTTCTGTTATCAGCGGAAATAAATTATACGTATGCTGTATATATTTTCAGTATGTTACCTATGTACGTATCCAGTATGCTAGACGAAAAATTACCCCAGCACTGCCTGAATTTCCTCTGAATTTGTTTATGTGATTTTACATATTTTGCACCTTTGATAAAGCATGCCTTTACTTCACTATTTAATATACACATATGTATGCAGCCAATTTGATGTGTTTTTTTTTTAGTACTTTTTCTCATTCAATGATTTCTAACTATTTATTTATATATTTTTTAATTATATTGTTTTTAAATACTTTTGAATAGAAAAATATAATCCGTTACATTTTTTATACTCTCCTTCAAATTTGTATTATTTTGGGGAAAACATGATCATTTTATTAACTAACTTGATGCTTATATTGTAAATAGAATACAGTTAATTAATTACATTAAATAATTCTGAAGTATGCGATTTTCCATGCATATACTGACAAACAAAGGGAAACTCAATTTTTTGCACATTACTAATATAACATTTTAATATTAAGTTTTTAATTACAAGTTAAAATGAAATGTAAAGTAATATATAAGCATTTATTTAAAATTTTCAATTATTCTTTTTCCTTATGCTAGCTAGTTTGCAGAATTAAATTGGATATTTTTTAATTGCTCATTGATATTAATTAATAGCTGAAAATGTTCCTGATTATACCTTATAATACTTTAAATATTTTTAATTTAGAGCATAAATTATTATTTAACCTTACGTCTTAAATAAAACAAAAAAATCTGGTTTAAACCAAACCTCTACCCAGATGTTTCAATTTTTTCCTTGATTATTGTACTAAGATGGAAAAAATAAAAATTTACGTTTTGATTTGTATAAAGAATTCATGGGCTTTCGAAGTCGGAATGCCCACAAGTCGTTTAAGTCTGAGCTAATAAGATAAGTGGGACTTATATTTTTATACATTAAATCATAAAATATAATAAATAAACAGCTGTATAACAAATTATATTTTTAGAAAATAAAGCTAAGAATTTTTATTTCCAAACTACTGAATCTTCATTTAAAAAATTTATGAATAATTATGTACAATTTAAAGTATTTAATGAATATGAAAAGAAGTTTAAAGCTAAACTAAAAACTAACGAAAATTATTTAAAAAAAATTTACGTTTTTAAAGACATTTTGAATTATTGGATATTTATTTTAAAAAATAAAATGAGTAATTTTTCAGCAATCTAACAAGCCTTCACTTTTAACTTTTTTCACTTTTTAATAACTTTACATTAATTTTTCTTTTTTTTAATATGACACTTAATTTCATAAGGCCTGTTATTAAAAATAATTACAATCTAAATTCATTAAAAAGTGAATTGATACTTTAAAAATTAATGAATTTAACAAATTATGTAAGCAGTTGAGCAAACCGTAATGTAACTAGCTAAGAAAAATCATAACATTGTAATTTTTTCTTTTTTCAAACAATTTTATCTTAAAGCAGGATGTACAGCAGACTGAGTATAAGTGGATACACACTATTCATCTGGAAATCAGGGCACATATTTATTTAAGAACATAAGGATGACATAAATGAAGACTATAAATCAATAATCAACATTAAATCATTCACAATAAATCAAAATTAAATTATTAATAAGTTATAAAATTATAAAATATGTCTGAAACTAAAATACATATTATGAAAACAGTAATATAAAAATATTTATAAGCACTTCCTTTTTCTACATGCTTACGTAATTTTTTACTAAGGTAATAGAATTTCTTAGAATAATTTACTTACATGTCAGGACCCGCGCTAAGCATTTGCCACCTCCCCAAATGCGATAAAACCGCAAATTCAAATTGAATTTTGGGGAAAGTATTGGTGAAAAGATAAAAAGAAAACTTATGAAAAAGAAAAATATATATTCCCTTCGATTCTAAAAATTACATCAAAATTAACTTTTCCGAATAAATCCTGTATTTTTATTCGATTACAGTAATTTCCGTTAGATACGTCACTTAACCAATTAAAATTATATTAAGTCCAAATAATGTAAGCAACAAGAAAGATTATGTGAGCATGAAACAAACTATCGTAAAATACAGATGAATACGTTCGTTTTAGAATGTTTCTGTTTCTTAGTTTTCCTTGCTAGCTATTTTCTCAAGGTTAAAACTAAAAACTATTTCAAATTTGAACAAAATTGAAAAGTATTACTCGTTGCTTCTCATCTCGATAAATAATCTTATGTATGTGATGAACATTTAAAAAAATCGTTCAAAATACTGTCCTTTTTTATTTTTCAATTTTTTTAACTTAATGATAATATTTATTTTTTAGTTCAAATTAATTTTCGCTTTCTTGTTATTTTTCTTGAACAACTTAAAATTATATCATCGTATGTAGTTTTTTTTTTTTTTTTATGTAATGTCCAATAAAAATTTTGATATATTTTTAAGGCGCCACGTTTATACTTTATTTTTAAGCAATAAATTTACATCAGTTTTAGTGATTAGTTGAATTCATTTTTCTATTTATTCCTTAAATTTTTTTAGGCATTAATTGCGTATCAGCTATTAATTTCAAACTGAAAGAACATAAAATCATAGACTACAGAAGTGCAGAATAAAAAAAATTATTCGAATGAAAAAGGCAAGTGGAAACTTGAATCAAAAAATTTTAAAATTCAGTTTATTCTTTTAATTTTTATCCGATAATAATTATTTTTAAACTACAAAATTCAATCAGAAATAATTCTGATTATTTTATCACAACTTTCTTTTTTTAGAGGGAGGGGGAATGATTTGTTGCAATGGGATAGCATTTAGAGGCGAGATTCAATCAGGTTGTTAGGTCAAATATTGGCTTGCGGTGCTCGCCACTCTCACCAGTTTTACCGCCAGCTTGGCGATTTAAGATCTTCAGGTAAAAGCAACCTGTGATCCTTGTGATATATATTCTGTCCTTCAGATGAAGAACGACGACTCACCTTTTCGACTTCGTCACTAGCTAGCTTGGTCGCAGGACGACACAATAATGTTTGATTTAGTTATGTTATATTAATGTTTGTGTTTGGGAAATAAATATGTTATATGAGAAATCAGCCTTTATCACTCTCCTCAGTGGTGACCCGGACGTCGCAGCACGATAAAATCAACTTTCATGGAAGAAACCTTGGATTATACCACATGAATTGGATTACCAACTACGATTCAAGTATATCTTGATGACGTGGCGACGATTCAAGTATGTTTTTATGGTCATTCGCTTGGTTTATGTATGCAATTTGTCCCTCTTAGTCATTAAGTTAGCGGTGGTAGTATTAATATTTATGTAACTTCAATTCTAAACTTAAAATGCATGTAAAAATTACGTAATACATAAGTTAGTCTTTGAATTAGTTTTATCTGTTTAAGCTTGCTACTATTTAAAGTTCAAAATGCCAAATGAAGGTGAGCAGAATCTTACCGAAGCTCAAATTGCACGTATAGCTGTTAAACTACCTCCAATATGGAAGAATAATATCAAACTTTGGTTTGTTCAGGCAGAAAGTAATTTTGATTTATCAGTAATTACTAACGACCAAACTAAATATAACAATATTATTGCAGCAATCGACCCAGAGACTTTATCAGCAGTTTCAGATATTTTGTTTAATCCTCCAGCTACAAATAAATACAATACTCTTAAAGAAAGACTTATCGCGGAATTTACAGACTCTGAAAGTAAACAAATTCGCAAACTTCTTTCTGAATTACAATTAGGTGACGACAAACCGTCACATTTGTTAAGGAAAATGCAAACGCTGGCAGGTACATCTTTAAATGAAGATTTTTTGAAAACCTTATGGCTACAGCGTTTAACGCCGGAGATACAAACAATTCTTTCCGTTAGTTCAGAGTCGCTCGAAAATTTAACTAAGCTGGCGGATAAAATAGCCGAAGTTAGAACGGACTCCCTTCTAAATGTTTGCGCAATGAATAATTCCACGAGTTCAAATCCCCCACTCTCAGCAATTACACGAGAAAATCCGTCGACATCGAACCCGTTACATCAGGAAGTATGTGCACTTCGTCAGCAAATAACTGCACTTAGCCAGCTAGTTGAAAAATTATCTCGCGAGAGATCGCGCAATCGTTCTCGAACAAGATATAATAATTTTCGTAGATATACATCTAGCTCTAGGGAACGGAAAAGATCGTCTGAATTCTGTTTTTATCATTCGAAATTTGGTAAAAAAGCTAGAAAATGTTGCTCACCGTGTTCATATAACAATAACCAGGAAAACTAAAACCGGCTGTTGCTGTTACAGCGACAAATGATCCGACAGCCGAACGTTCGTGTCGCTTATTTGTATATGATAAAAAGACTCATTTAAAATTTTTAGTGGATTCAGGTTCAGATGTGAGCTGCTTGCCCGTCCCGAAAATGATTAGAAATTTACATCCTGGTCCCTTACAATTAACTGCAGCTAATAATTCAAAAATTTTTACTTACGGGAGCAAATTATTGAACATTAATTTAGGATTACGAAGAGACTTTAAGTGGAAATTTTTAGTCGCTACGGTACCTATTCCAATTATTGGAGCAGATTTCTTAGAGCACTTTGGACTGTTGATAGACCTAAAACGTCGTAAACTAATTGATGGTGTCACTAATCTTTTTTTATTAGGCAAAACTACCAAAACTAATGTTTTTTCAGTAAAATTAATTTCAGGTGACACATATTATCATAAATTATTATCTAATTTTCCGGAATTAACTAAATTAACACCAAAAATTAAGCAGGCGTGTCATAATACTGTGCATTATATCGATACAACTGGTCCGCCTATACACAATAAACCTAGGCGATTAAGTCCAAAAATATATGATAATGTAAAACAAGAATTTCAGTTTATGTTAGAGCAGGGGATTTGCCGGCCCTCGAAGTCACCATGGTCATCTCCACTACATGTCGTTACTAAAAGCTCGGGAAGTATTCGACCAGTTGGAGACTACAGGAAATTAAACTCGGTGACAACTCCGGATCGGTACCCAATTCCCCATATACAAGATTTCACACACGCGCTGAATAACAAAAATATTTTTTCAAAGATTGATATTGTCCGTGCTTATTTTCATATCCCAGTGCACCCAGATGACATACAGAAAACTGCTGTGTGTACGCCTTTTGGTCTATTTGAGTTTCCTTTTTTAAATTTCGGTCTATGCGGAGCCGCGCAAACTTTTCAGAGGTTCATGAATGAAATTCTGGGAGATTTGCCTTTTTGCTATGTTTACCTCGATGATATCCTTATTTTTAGTGAAACAGAAGAACAGCATAAAACGCATGTTCGAGCCGTATTTCAAAAATTAAACGAATATGGTTTAACTGTAAATGTATCAAAATGTCTGTTTGGTGTGCCAGAAATTTCATTTTTAGGCCACTTAATAACTAAGGATGGCACCAAACCATTACCCAATAAAGTAGACCCTATTTTAAATTACCCACAACCAAAAACAATTAAGGAATTGAGAAGATTTCTCGGACTTCTAAATTTTTTTCGTCGTTTTCTACCTCGCGCAGCTCATAACCAAACTCATTTAAACGATTTTTTGAAAGGTTCAAAGCTCAATGATAATCGTTTGATTAACTGGTCAGAACAAGCAATTAGCGAATTTCAAAACTGCAAAACCCTTTTAGCGAACGCTACGCTGCTTGCTCATCCTAACCCCGATGCAAATTTAGTATTGCTAGTAGATGCCTCGGATTTTGCTATTGGGGGAGCATTATTTCAAACAGAAAACGAGCATCTGCAACCGTAAGCATTTTTTTCGCGCAAGTTAACCAAAACTGAAAAACGCTATAGCGCCTATGATAGGGAGTTGCTTGCCGCATACGCTTCAATCAAACAATTCAGGTACATGCTCGAAGCACGAAATTTCATTTTGTTCACAGATCACAAACCTCTCACCTATGCATTTAAGCAAAAGTTAGATAAATTTTCACCACGTCAAGCGCGTCAATTAGATTTTATATCGCAATTTACAACAGATATAAGACACCTAAATGGTTCTGATAATATAACTGCAGATGCATTATCAAGAATAGCATCGATAAATATGCCAAATTCTATAGATTACAGCGAAATTGCAAAAGCTCAGGAAAATGACGAAGAATTAAACAGTTTAATCAAGAATCCTCAAAGTTTGGATTTAAAAAAAATAAATATGCCAGATACGAACACTATTTTATATTGTGACATTTCTACTAAAATCGTTCGACCTTTTATTCCAAAACAATTTCGTAAACAAATATTTGATACTATTCATAACTTATCACATCCCGGAATAAAAGCAACTAATAAATTGATTAGTAATAGATTTATTTGGCCTAACTTGAATAGAGATTGCAATATGTGGTCTAGACACTGCATTCCATGCCAAAAATCTAAAATAATCAGGCATACTAAATCCCCTATTTTTAATTTTCCAAGAAAGTCCAAACGCTTTGACCATATACATCTTGATATCGTTGGCCCATTACCACCATCTAAAGGATTTTCATACTGCCTGACAATGATTGACAGATATACTAGATGGGTGGAAGCTGTTCCGATTCCTGACATTACAGCGGAGACAGTAGCAGAAGCTTTCTTTAAGACCTGGATTGCTCGCTTTGGATCACCTTCAGTGATAACGACCGACCAGGGTCGCCAGTTCGAAAGTAGACTCTTCAAAACTCTAACACAACTTCTGGGCATCAAAAGAGTTCGATCCTCACCTTACCATCCTCAAAGTAATGGGATGATAGAACAATTGCACCGACCCTTGAAAGCTGCACTCAAGGCCTACAGTACAGACCATTGGTCAGACGCCTTACCAGCTATCCTGTTGGGTTTTCGAACTGTATATAAGGAAGATCTACAGTCATCATCCGCAGAGCTCGTCTACGGGACAACACTTCGTCTTCCAGGAGAATTTTTTGATTCTACTCCAATGGACCCGTCCCCAATTCAACTAGTTGAGGATTTAAAGAAACATTTCTCTACTATCAGACCTTCTCCAGCTTCTTGCCACTTTACAAAGTCAGTGTTTGTGCATCCAGCCTTAAAAGAATGCAGTCACGTGTTCGTTAAGAATGATACTGTGAAGAAACCCTTGCAAGTCCCTTACGACGGACCTTTCAAAGTGATTCAGCGAACCGATAAAACTTTTGAAGTTGATATTAGAGGTCGGAAGTCTACAATCTCCATAGATCGTGTGAAACCTGCCTTCCTTGAAAGTGAAGTAATACTACCTTCTGAAATAACTAAGACACTAAAGTGTGAAATACCATGTACTCCTGTAATGCAGGAGGCCAAAAATAGGTTTGGAAGAACTGTGCGTTTTCCAAAAAAGTATAGTAAGTGATACACTGCGGGGGGAGTGTGCGGTGCTCGCCACTCTCACCAGTTTTACCGCCAGCTTGGCGATTTAAGATCTTCAGGTAAAAGCAACCTGTGATCCTTGTGATATATATTCTGTCCTTCAGATGAAGAACGACGACTCACCTTTTCGACTTCGTCACTAGCTAGCTTGGTCGCAGGACGACACAATAATGTTTGATTTAGTTATGTTATATTAATGTTTGTGTTTGGGAAATAAATATGTTATATGAGAAATCAGCCTTTATCACTCTCCTCAGGCTGAAACTTGTTTTGGTCCTAATATTATGTATTTATTTATTTATTTTTGGAGTCTGGGCTTAAATGGGCTAACGATTTCCTACAACGGGGGCTACAGTTGGAAATAAAATTCGAACTTGCGGTTGCTGACATAACAAATCAGCCGAATAATTTGTTTTGACCATAATCTTTTTTGGTGTGTGGGTAACCGAAAACTTTTAGTGGACTCTTGATTTCCTACAATTAACAGAAGTTTGAAGGCAAAATTCAAACTTGTGGTTCTTAGGTCAAAATTTTGTTAAAATTGTTTTGATCATAACTTTTTTTCTTGGTGAGTGGGTTAACGAAAATTTTTTAAATACTATTTCATCTTTATTTTCAGCTAGCTATACTTTGAGCAAAAAACTATGATCCTAGATGAATATTTTCATTTAAAGATAAAAATTTAAATAAGGAAAGGATTTCAATATTTTCCTTTTTTTTTTAGTTCTATGGGTATCTAAGTTGTAGATTTAAACGTAAAAAATCAAGGATATTTGGACCAGATTTCCTTATTGTTTGTACAATTAATTTGAATCATTTAATTTTATCATTAAAATTATTTACTTGTAAAATAATAACAAAGCATGTTAAAATGCTTAATGAGGCTAATATAAACAAAATTTATTTAGAGCAAAAGTTTGTAACTTATAAAAATACAATAACTAGATGCTAGAAATTACATGTTAACAATTTCATTTGCAAATGACATCTGAAACTTTTTTAAAAAAAGAACTAATTAATTTTAATTAGAATAGCCAATTTTTTAGAACAAGTTCAAGAGTAAGATTTGTTTTTCCTTGAAATTTTTAGTTTAAGTTCGATATGAACCAAAAATCTTTTATGAAACACCAAAAGTTGCTGCGAAAGTTTTCAACTGAAATATGTGAGGAAATAAAATTGATTGTATCTTTATTAACGGCCACTGCTTGCAATTAACCTTTCTTACAGAACAGTGGTTGCAGTTCATTACTGAAGTTAACAAGCTATCGGATGCTGATTCACAGGAGAGGAGTTCATCGTCAGAAGAAAATAAGCGGAGCAAAATAAAGAACATTGCTCTCGTACCCGATGCTTTCCTGAATAAATTATTGAAAGTATAAAACTACAAATATTTATAAAGATTATTTTACAGTTAAAAATGCTGTATCATATAATGTGCAGCTGTGTCAAATACTAGTAAAAGTTGAAACCAATATGCATAAATTGATTTATAATTTAAGTTTACATCTGGTTTTAAAGATTGTAGTTAATAAATTTTCTGACAAAACGTTAAGAACCATAAATTAGCAATAACAGGTTTCCTTTTAAGGAACATTATGTACTCCGAAAAATTTATTCAATAATAAACCATAATACCAGAGCCATAGCATGAAGCAATCCAGTTGGACGGTGTTAAATTGAACCGTCTTTCTGTTCAAGTAAAGCTCTTAGAATCAAGCCGTATTAAGGGTGCAACATACTTTCTAAATTTCGAGCAGTGTACTAATTTAACTCGCATATAAGAGTTTGCATTGCTTAATTATTATCAGCAATTACGAAATTCATAAACTATAAAAAAAAGGGGGGAAAGCTTTTATCGATTCACGCTGTTTGTACAAGTTTAAACGAAAAACAATTTTTAATATACAATCAATTTTAAAACCTCTATACGGATAAATAATTGGTTTGTTTTGTTATACTATTGACTTTTTTAGAGGGGCCATGTATTAGTTTCTGAGACTGTATTACATTTTTTTTTTTACTCAGAATTTGCATTACGAAGCACATGTTGTATAATCATGTTATATACATATTATTAAAATTGTTAAAAAAATTAATTTCTTATACGTTCATCTTTTCGTTTTTGAAAAAAAAAATTTCTAGGTTATCTAACAAAAACGAAACCAAATTATTTACAGTCTAAGTTATATTTTGAGCTTCCTTGCATTTACTAGGGAAATTTTTTTTTCGTTTATGAGTGGCCAACAGAATCTTAATAATACTTTCAATTAAAAAGTGTAATTGCATCATAAAACCCTTCAAAATGATTGCAAAAGTGAAGTTACAATGTCGATTTTAGAGCATTTTTTGTTTGTCATTTATGATGTCAACAAGATTTTTCATCTATTATTTATTTATGATAATGAATTCTTCGAAAACAAAAGAAGAGAAAGAATTTTTTTTTTTAAATTATTTTATTTTAAAGTAAGGATCCCCGTTTAAATTATGATTTTTCAATAATTTGCTGCTTCTTTGAAAAAAAGAGTTGTTTTTTCCCTTAAACATTTGCATTTTAACTCGTTATTTTTTTAATTAATACAATTTTTTAATTTAATAATGAAAATTCACGAAGATTTCCAAGCAAACTATAGTTTTTCTGAATTCCAACTTAATATAAGAAATTATTAAAATATAAGAACAGGATTCCAGTTAAATATCAGAATAGGATGAAATGCATTTTGTTATAGTTAACTTTTTGACATTAAAGAAAAAAGAAGCCTTCATAAATTTTGCTTTAAGGCTAAAATAATTTAGACTTATATTATGAAATGAACTAACTACAAAATTTAACTCTGCTTGTCAGTGAGCGATATTGCGTTTATTTTTATTATGTGATTTCCATAAGTATAATTGTAATTATTTTCATTGTATGTTTTATCAATTACGAGAATAATACTTTAACATTTTTTATTATAAAAAAATATTTAAAAAACTAGCTTAATTCATGTATCGCACTAAACTAGTACCGCCCATATAAACTTAGAATAATAGAATGATGAAACTGAATGCCTGAATTTTTAATTGAAAACTTTTTGTCACTCAAAATGTTCATCGTTGGCGTTCCATTAAAAAATTAAAAAAATAAATAAATAAATAAAAAACAGGTAAATGAGTTTTTGCGCAAAACTAGCATAGGAACAGAATATGATGAAACGTTATCAATTAAAAATATCCCTGTTTAATGATAAAAATGGAAAAGTTTACTTTTTAATTTATTAAAGAAGTTCAATGCATGTTGTGCGTTCATACTTTATTACATCGTGACTATTTACTCTCTCATTCAAAACAACTAAGGTTGTCTAGTTAGATTTCTCTTAAACTGCTAGCGTATATTTAAAATCATATTAAAACTGACAATTATTAATTTTCAATTATTTATTTAGGGTATTTGCACATATTTATGACAAATTATGATGTTTTTTTACGGAATAGAATGTTAAGAGATTATCTTATAGTGTTACAGACCTTTTGTAAAGCGGCCCCTTCATTTTGTAATGATCCAGGCTAAATGAAAAGCTTTATATTTTAGGCTTATTGCAATAAGCCTAGATGCATCTAAGCAAATTAGAAAGATCATCATTCATAATTCAGTTAGCCTAATTTATTTGAAGCCATTTTCAATGAGATCAGACTAGAAGGGCTTACTGTAAAGACCCTTTTGAAACATTAATTGAAATGAGCTGAGCAAAATAAAAGCTTTTTAAACGAATTTAAATAAAAAAACCTAATTAAAAGTTAAAAAAAACTTTAGTGAAAGATTATACACTGTTTAAAAGTGGGCAATAAACATTTGACAATAGTTGATATTAATTGCTATCATTCGCAAATGCAAACTGGCATTAAAAGTGTATATTAAGAATATAATGGCAATAAAAAAGGGTATATTTTTATAGTAATAAGCATTTAAATCACTAAAAGGAATATGAACAAAAAGAACGCTTAAGAAATCAAAATTAGAACTTTTATGCTCGATAGAAATGAAGATTTATGAGATTATGATTTATGAGATTATGATTTATGAGTTCGATTTATGAGTGAAGAAGGAAAAAAGGAGGATCACGCATACTCACTTTCGCATACCAATTCATCTATGATATTTATATTTCAATATACTATATATTAAATATTACTATGTGACAGAATAAGTTTTTCGTCTATTTTAAGAAGGCAACTTCGGCAACCACCACAATCTAGGCGGTAACATTGTTTCTTCAATTTTTTTTAATTAATTTGTATTACCATTTACAATGAAGTTTCCTTCTACTATATAAAAAAGTGCTGCGCAGACTACTTTTTTAAATATTCAGAACTGCATGCTTAATGTATAATATATATTTAAAAAAAACTTAAGTTCCAGCATCCCGTATAGCGCATACTATCTTTCCTATTTAAAAGCGTTCGGCGATTCACTAATTTCCGTTAAGTTTAAAGTGCCAGCACTAACTGCAATATTCTTAGAGTAAATTCAGGCCGATTGAGTACATTTCCTATAAACTCTAAAGGCACCTGGATGAATTACAACTGCCCTTAAAAAATTACAGGCTAACTAAAAAATTTTTAAGATCTTCCTAATCATCAGCCTCTAGCGTATTGCGAAACACTGGATTCTTCAATTCACTTATAACATTCCAATATTAAAAAAAATTACTCTATGCCAGAAAAAGGTTTTCGAGAATTTTTAAGAGACAACTTAGGGGGCTCTAAGCCAACTCACTCTATGCGTTGACTTAGCGGCCAATTTTTTTTTCTTTTTAGTTTTTGTTACTATTTAAAATGAAATTTCATCTACTATATTATAAAAAAATTGAATCCCATTGCCCCGTTTTAAAGCATACCCCTTTTTGGTACATAACACATTTTTCTAGCAATCAAAAGAAATCTGCCTTAATGAAATCACCTATTATTAAGACACAAGCCTTTTATTCTTTTTTTTTTTTCATTTGCTACACTGGTATACTTTTATTTAAAGAAAAACATTTTTATAAAAAAGAATTTATACCAATATTTTATATTATTTCAAAGTAAAAATCTAAAAATTATCAAATTTTTTAAAGAAAGGATAGAGATAAAATTCATTTCTTCTCCATGAAAAGCATTTTCGCGAGACAAAAATGCCTTTTTTTAATTTCTCGTGTTTCAAGGTTAAAAAGAAAATCTTTTTAATTAAACATTGGGATCTTACTCTTAATATTTATATGATGGTCATTAATTTAGATTACCATAAAAGTCAGCCTATTGTTTTTAATTAAAATGTAAATATTTTATTTTTTCTACAATTTAAAAAGTGAAAATTTCATGCGTTTAAATTAGTTTCTCTATGCTTCTAAATTAATTTTTTTATGAAAAACATTAATTAGCGTAGTTGCAATCAAACATTAATTGATAAAAATAAACTTAGATATATCAGACTTACGTATAGATGTATTATGTATGTATTATGTATACATTATTATATATACTTTACTTAGTGAATAGACAAGTTCTAAACTTTATTATTATCAAAATTTAAAGCATATCTAAATGAGAGCAAGTTTTTTAATTAATTTTTATTGTTTGCTGTGTTTTATTATAGAAAATTAATCTTTGATTTAACTAATGTCCACAATTTTTCTTTAATGTATAGAATCTTGTTTTTATCTCTTAAAATACTACCGACTAACATTAAGTTATAAATTTACCGTATCAAGGTTATTTAAATAAATGAGCTCATTTCACAAGTTTATTGCAATGAAAAATGGTGGTATAGAAATAGAAAGTAATAATAAATGAGAAATTGAATATGTCATCATTATGGAAAACATTTCTCTGCATTGTATGACAATTCATTTTTTTAACGAAACTTGGAGGGGAAAAGAGAGATTTGGGAATAAATTTTGCCTACTATAAAAAAAAACTTTTTTTCAAACAATTTGAATTTTTTTCCTTTGTGGAAGATCTGAACATATATCAAATAGATGCCTTATTAACAGTGATGTATCTATTCAAACTTGCGAGCCACCGAGTTATTTTCAACTATGAAAAAAAAGTTCCTCAATTCTTCGAAATAAAAAAAACACTCAAGAAGCATTCATAGAATAGTTTGTTTTTTTTTTCTACTTTTATGGTTTGGTGCTCTGCAAAATTGTCATACGACGATAGGAAGTAAATCATTATTCCAATATTCTATTTTAAAAAATCTAGAAAAAAAATGGTTGAAGAATGCTAATAGGATCGTAAATATTCTCAGAAATTCCAAAGCTTTCTTGGAAGTTCTTAATAAAGGCTTTTTTTTTATTATTGCAATTCAGTTTAATCTAGTAAAATACCTAATGACATTTACGCTATTAAAAAGAAAATTTACATTGTATTCTGCATTGGAGACAAAAACTATGGTGAAAAGTCGTTTTAACTGACGTAAATAAAAAAAAAAAACATCAGATGTATTTCATTTCCATTTACTTTCTTAATAAAACCTTTTTATTATTGCAATTCAGTTTAAACTAGTAAAGTACCTAATTGCATTTAGGTATTAAAAAGTAAATTTACATTATTCTTCAAAAACTATAGCGAAAAGTCGCTGACGTGAAATCGAAAAAAAAAAATTCAGGCGTATTTTATTTTTTTAATATTTTTTTTTAAATTTTAGATCTTCAAGAGCTGAACCATTTAATATATATCCTCTATTACAGAATGTATTATTTTGTTCTCGAGTTGGACCATCATATACTTTCATAAAGTGAAAAATATTTTTTTTTAATTGCTACACCTCGCATAACTTTTCACTTAATAACCATGTTCTTACCTATTAAGGCACAATCATAAAAGTTTAAGAGGACTATTTAGCAGTAAGTATGTTAAATCAACGCAAGGGACAAAAAAACTAATTGTTACGAAATATTTGCATTTATTTAAAGATTTTTCAAGTGAAACTCATTCGTATGTACAACCATAATTTTAAACTGCAAGCCAGTGTTCGATGTTTATATCAAATTTTTGTTTGATATGTTTTGATTTATCAGAATATGTCCTTGTAATTTTCAGAGCTTGTTATAGCTTTGGAATTAATGCTAGGGATAAACTGTTTATGCATCAATTGATTGCTAATAATTTTCTTACTACATCAATAAGATTATATATGAGAGTAAAAATAAAATAAAAAATTAAAATCACTATCTTCGAAGCAACGTGAAATACATTTCTGTATCTTACAGCAACTTATGCGGAAGCAATCATAATTTTCGCATTATTTCGCACTCTTACAAATAAACGCGTTATTTTGAAAGCAATCGTAATTCGTCAAATAGTTTGAAAATAACTCAAATGTTATCTTATACCGATATACTTGTCATTTTTGGAAGCACCTGATTGCTAAAAATCAAGGGATTGACTTTTTCAAGATGAAAATAGTGTGACATGATGCCATGGCCCTGATTTAGGCATTCCTGGACCAGTGGGTCACGAAACAACAACAGATGCCTTTTTCAATCCATTCGGTAGTCATCACAAACTCGTCACGGCTTCTTACATTCAAGATGGAAACGTTAATAAATAAGAAGAAAAAAAACAATTCAAGGGCAATTTCATGATTTTTTTTAAAAAAATAGTTTTCTAAATTAATTAAAAAAATTAATTGTACATTTAATAAACTTCCCAGAATTGTGAAAATTTCAAAGGTATAAGCTGAGGATTTAATTTTGTTCCTGCGACAGCTGAACTCAAGAATCAAAAACAAAATAATTAACGCAATCTAAAAAATCAAAATAAATAAATAAACTTTATAGGATATCAGAAACTAAAATACGATTTTAAAAATAAAAAAAATACGACAAAAAAAATAACTTATTATAAATGATAAGTCAAACTACATAAACATATTTTATAAAGCTTGAATTTGATTGAAAAAAAAACCAATGTTTATACAGGAATTTCTAATACTCTGAAACCGAAATATGTTCAAAGCAAGAATTATTTACTTTAAACATTAAAGTTAACACAAAGACCAAATAAAATAATGAATGAAATTCGAAATAAATAAGAAAAGAAAAAAATTTAACAGTTTAGACACTCTAAAAGTTTAATATAATAAGAGTAATGTTTGGAAATCACCTTAGTGGTTCTTTTACCTACAAGTTTATTATTTTATCATTATTTTGGCTACTTAATTAACGCATTAAATCCTATGAAACGGGTTACTAATTATTAATAAACGGGATCTCTTCCACTTCATCGAAAATAAAAATAAAAAATTAGATATCAGAAAATTATTAACCTAATAATATGTCTAAATCATTACATAATTGAAGAACCTACTTTTAGCGTAAAAATAAGTTGTGACATTAATTTGGGACATTTGGAAAAGGAATGAGTAGTAGTTCTTCGCGCTCCCGTGCCACAGGTCCTGGGTTCGATCCTCGGGCCGGGCAAGGTTTGCTCAGCCTTTCATCCCTTCAGTAGGTCGATAAATGAGTACCAAGCATGCTTGGGAACTAAACACTGGGGGTTCCACGTTCGGCTGACCACCTGACCGGAACATCTGCTCCTGCTCCCCAGAGCCCAAGGTCAAGAAAACTGAGATGGGCACAGTAGGCCTTGGCCCTCTATGGGCTGTCGTGCTACTGAGTTTAGTTTAGGAAAAGGAATAAATTTTGGAAGACGAATTGAAAACTTGATTAAGTGACTTTGGAAAACGCAGCTTCAAAATGTAAAGAAAAATATAAGGAAGCTGCTTACAAATCTTGTTTTTAAATACTTTAGTACCATTTTCAACAATGTTTGGGGAAATTTTGTTATAGCATGATAAGTAACTTAGAAGTTGCTGAAATGCGTTTTTTTTTCTTTCTTTTTTTTTTTCTTTTTTTTTTTTTTTTTTTTACATTTCTCTGGGAGCGGCTTGATGCCACTAAGGTGCCTCGTTTTATAACTTTTTTTTTATAATAAAATGTAATATTCTGAAAAAGAGGACAATCCACATGCACATTACAGATATAAATTTTTGATAAAATTTAAATTATCACTTCTGTGAGAAGCATTACTTAAAACTTTCGACTAAAAGCATCGAAATTATCCCCATTTTTAGTTATTTCAAAACGTGTACATATTTGGATTTCGAAATGCAAGTTGCCTCAAAAACCTTGTTTTAATTCCAAAACTGTATTTAAAATGTGCGTTATAGGTTCTTAAGGAGACAGTTGAAATGGAGTGTAAATTTAGTACACGCTCAGCTCTTAGCTGCGTTACTTCGCCAGTGATGCTAACCAAGCGTTTCAGAGCACATGTACAGAATCATGGACCTTTATAAAACATGAAAGTGTAAATTTGCTAATGAACTCATCATCTGATAAATTCTTTTATTTTGTCCTTAGAACTGGTGACATAATCGCATGCTTGTATCGCTTTAATGTTCAGTAGTAAAAAAAATATTATACTGAATTGAATGAGTAAAATTCTCTACATCATTTTGTTGAAGCACTGAGAATATCAATCCAATGCTGAAGGTCTTCGTCACGTTTAAATGAATCCTACACGAAATCCTACAAAATAGTGTTCCAAATCGCGTGATTCGAATCACTGAGCTGAATCATATGATTCGATTCACTGATCCGAATCACATGATTTGAATAACTTGTCTGAACCACCTGATATGAATTGTGATTCAAATCGCTAATCTGAATCACTTGATCAAAATAGTGATCCGAATCATTTCATAATGGATAAAGTTCCACAATTCCGTAATCAGCGGCATAAATGTGGCAATATGATCAGCTTTGCAGATAGGTCGCTCTTACTTTCTATACAAATTTTTAATTACCACATTTATAATAAACTGTTTCTGTTTCAATCATTAGAACAAACTAGTATTCGCGGAGGATTTTTCATGGAATTAGCAAGAAGAACAGAATCCCTAAAATCTCACATGGTTAGCCTGGTCGCAAGGGGACTATAGCTATGATCCATTGATTATTGAGGATATTTCACGTCAGCCAGGTGCGAGCCAGGTTGGTGCGAGCCAGGTGCGGAAATCGTGCTAGCCAGCCATCACTGGGACTTGAATCCAAGTCGTCTCACTAGGAGGCGAGTGCTCTACTCCCTGAGTTACTACGACTCTTTATAAGCTATTATTGACGCTAAGCGATGCTTAACTTATTGCAAAAATGGGAAAATAATATACTTATATGGGTAAAAACCAGTACGGTATTTCTAACGTCCCATCGTAATGTATATGAATCAAAGGTTTCACAGAAGGCATACGTTTTATATTTTTGGAACTTTATTTTAATAAATATACTACTATAAAAAAAACTATATACTACTAAAAAAGTTAGACAAAAATAGGTTAGCATTAAAAAAGCGAGCGGGATTACGAAGCCATTCGACAGGAACTACAAAACCAATTTCGGGGATTAATCATTCTAACAAGCAGGGTCTAATTTAGATTTTTGTAATTCTCTAGCTAATCTTAATGTTTTTGCACGCGCGCACGCCTTATCATGTTAAAATCCACTCTTCAACTGAAAAACAAATTAGAGGAATAGTTAGAATAATTATGCTTTTTTTAAGAGACAGTGAAGTGATATTAAGGCCAAATACAGCCGATAAAATGTGGCAAAAAATATTTTAAAATCAGTTTTATTATAAATCACTTTTATCTCATATATATATATATATATATATATATATATATATATATATATATATATATATATATATATGTGTGTGTGTTCAAAATGAAGATAAAACAAAGGTAAATTACAGACAAATGAAGAAAAAAAAAGGGGGGAAATAATAATAACAAACAACTGGAGAAAGGAAAAGAATTAATAAAAAAAAAAATTAAAAATAAAGAGGATAAAGTTTTTTTAAAAAACCGGAAGATAAAAGATATAATCTTTTCATCAGCCCACACGATTATATCCGAAAAAGAGTGCTTTCTAATATTGTATCAATATAGCCAAAGCAAAATATATCAATACAATAGAGTGAGGAGCACTCAAAAAAATTTTTACAAAAATTACGACAAATAAAATTAAACACAATAAGTAAAAATAACACGTAAAAACATAAAATAAAATATCAAACGCACTTCAGTAATGCAGCAAGAACGTACTTTAAACTCCTCTAGTTACACTCAATTTGCGCTTTTGTTTTCATAGTTCAAGACAGGTAAGATCAGAAGAGGTAGGATGTGGTTGGCTGCAACCCTCTTTAGCAAGGCTGTCCGCTAAATCATTACCTTAGAGACCGACGTGACAAGGAATCCACTGCAGGTGAATATTATGTTGAAGGGACAAGAGTTTTAGTTTGTTCAGGATGGAAATACTGGTTTTGTCGCCAATTTGGGTCCAGTTGTTAAGATGTTGCAAGGAGCTGCGGCTATCAGCGAGTATCCAAAGGTCTTTAAGGTATCTCACTAGTTGCGAAAACTATTTTTTGAAATAATGTTAGAAAGTTATTTTTTTATTAATTTTTTGTTTAGTTTTGTGCAAAAACTTATAGGAATGATGATTTTTTTTTTTTTTTTTTTTTAAAAATGCCATTTTTGGACAAAAATTTAGCGTGATTCGATCATTGCGGCAGACGCTCTAAAATAAATTATATTGAAACAAATTAAAAAAATCTTTTAGAATGTCATTCTGAAGATAGCTTCTAACTATGCTTTGAACTATTATCTTTTCATAATTTACACTTATAACTAAATTAGGTCACAAAAAAGTCACAAAATGGTATTTTTTTAAAAATTTCAGACTATTAGCTATGAAAAACCTATATAAAAAATGAAAATGCCAACAGACTTCTTATTCTTTAGTTCAAAGCATGTACGGTACTATACTATGCATTGTTGAAAAAATTTAGACAATTATCTAAAGAAGTTTTTGAGAAATTAAGTTTAAGGTGGCACAAGATATGCAAAAAAATTATTTCTCAGAAAACACATTTGGAGATTGAAAATGTTTATCAACAAAAATTATATGAATTCAGATACTTGAAATCACTCATTATCAAAAGAACAAACCTTTCTTTGAAACATATCAATCTTTTGTGTTCAAATAACAAATATTTTTTTAATTTCATTTAATGTTCATTAGACCAAAAAACATTTTTTTTAATGCCGAAAGATGCAAATATTTTTAAATACACATATTACACAATTGAAAAGCAACATATATATACATTTTTAATGGCTGTATATATGTAGTAATTTAAGCATTTAAAAATATATGGTTTCAATTATATATCATAATAAAATTTAGGACTATACAAACCAGAACACAATTCAAATAATAAAGAAAAATCACTTGATTCACTAAATTTTATCATATAGGTTAAAAAAATAATAATAATATATAAACAACAATTAAAAATAATACAAAGACACCTTAAAACCCTCCATAGGAATACACTAAACCCTCTTTTTTTTCATCGCTAGTAAATTTTGCTTTGCGATTCGCTTTTCTTTTTTTTTCGAGATAATTTTGTCGAAGCTGAAGAATGTCGTTTTGAAGTTGAGATGCGTATTCTGTCAACAACTTACAAACTCCTTCAAAAGGCTTTCATGGACCGGATATGTAGTATTTTGTAACATGGACAACAAACCACAATATCCTGAATTAAAAATTATAACCGACAGCAATGCACCCAAGCGAAAAGTCCTATAAATGTGTCTTTGGGTAAAATGTTCCATAAAATGTTATTGTAACTTTCATTGCAGTTCTGCGTTTTTCCGTGGTGGCATTTTCTCAATAAAGATTCTGTACACAATTTTAAATATGTGGGTTTTATTAAATTGATAATTTTTTTGGATAAATCCGGTTTTTTTTCTTGGAATGGTTTTCCTAGTGCTTTTAATTTTTGAAACAGACACCAGCTTTTAGGGCCTTCAGGACATTGACCATGCAGAGAATTATTGGAACCAAAGACACTGTGAAAAAATGCTGCTACTACAGCGCTCATCATATTTTGAAGATTGCCGGCATTGCTTCTAATAGCTATGCCGTAGTAATTTTGTATCTTTTCAATCAAATTATCGGTAAGTTTACCTCTTCCACTCAGTCCTTTGGTTGTTTTCTTCAACTGACGTAGCCGTCCCCCAACACGCTTCTGTACATGACCAATGCATTCAAGTTTGGTAACCGTATCAGTTCCATAAAAATTTTTAACCTTTTCAAATCCCTTTGAATCTCCGTCACAATAGTATTCAATATATTGGACATTTCGTAAACTGGAGCGTTCAAAAATACGGTACGCACCAACAACCTCCATGTTCCGGCAGAACCCTTATAGTTTGCGCAAACATGGTTTGTTGATTTTTGAGTTCTGCTTCTCGAGCACATGCGGCAATATTGTGACATCACTTCTATATCTAATATCTTTCCGGTATCAATTGAGATAGCACTTACACAACCATTTAAAGATGAGTAGCCTCTCCTTTGCCAAGTGCCATCAACAGATATTCCACATTTAACAAGATCATTTTTATCTCTTATCTCATTCAAAGCATTGCCCAAATTTTTCTGAGCATATGTTTGAACTATTTTCAGCAATTTCTTTACATGATTGCGAAAACTAAGATTTGACATAAAAGGTAAGCCAAGATAACCACATAATTTTCCCCTGCTGAAAAGCCTTTTCCAATTATCCTTAGACCTAAAGTAATGTAAGAGTTGATGGAACAAGAATTTTTCTCTTTATCTGTTGTAGAAAATGCTTTCAAAAAAGTGCAATGCTTACACTTTATGACCATATTTGAACACAATCCACTAACAGAGTCTTCTATTAGATCCAATCCCTGGGAATAACAGTTTGGACAGCAAACCATAGCAAATAATGACATTAAAGTAGCCAAGCTTATGATTCTGTTACCTTGAAAAGTTTCAATTTTACTTTGAAGGTCCTTTTCCATCAATGTAAGACTAGTTTTCAATTTTTTTGAGCTAGCTGACTATGTTTGACATATCAGACGATCCACTATTCTTATCACTGCTGCTAGAACTACTAACAGTGAAGCGATTTCCGAAGAACTTTCGCTTCTTAGAACGCACTGATCTAGTTTTAGACATTTATGTTTTGTCTTGAAAAAGACAGTTTTTGTTCTATAAATTAGTCAAAGTTTGAAGATAAAAATCTAATTCAAAGCTAAATGTGAAACAGCAACAAATCAAACGTAAACAACAAATGTAATATGCTGTTGCCAGGTTTTAAGATTAATCAATTCAAATATTTTCAATAAATTCACCTTATATTCATTATAAAAGCTTTCCTCCATCAAAATTTTGTCAAATATTCTAAAAAAATACGAAAAAACATAAAAAAAATTCGGCAATTTAATGAAGACTTCCGGTTTCGAAATCTTACTTCCGGTTTGTTTTCACTGCTGTCACTTGACGTGAAAACGGCTATAACTTTGCAAATAATTGGCGTAGAAACAAAAGTAACATATTTTCGGAAACCTTAGAGAACAGGCAACTAGAATTTACAATAAAAAAAATTTCAATGATTTCATCGAAAATGACCTTTTTACACTAGTGAGATACCTTAAAACAAAGGTAATTTTGCATAACAAATTCCAGACTCATGTTGATAGCGAGAAGTTCACTTCTGAAAACGAAGCAGAAGTCTGCGTTACGCCGGCAGAGAGAAAATTTATCATCAGGAGTCTCGATGTAGACTCCGCTACCAACATGACCATCGATCTTGCTGCCGTCAGTGAAAATTTTTGTGTCTTGTTTTGGAATAGAGTGAATAATTTCAAGAGCCAGTTGTTTTAGATGGTCGGACAGGAATCCCTTCTTATTGACAGGAGCGGGAAGGTTGAAATGGAAGAAAACTTCTGGAAGATCTTATTAAGTATTCTATATACTTGGAAATTTTATTGTCGTGAAACAAATAATATTTAAATATGCTCCAGCCTTAATGTAACATTATCCAGCAAATTAAACCCTTTTAAACTTGGTGACACTCTATTAGGGTTCACCTTAAACGAAAAAGGTGTTCAATGTATTACCTTATTACCAATGTATTACCTTAAGCTAATTAACATAATTTGCATACGATTATAAATAAGGGTACCGTTATTATCTTTGAATATCGAAAAAAAAAATTTAAAGTTTATTTTAAATTTAAAAATGTGATATAATTTCTAAATTTTAGCAATAGTACGTTGAAGGATCCATTTGAATCACTTTAAAGACAATAAATAAAGATATTTTTTAAAAATTAGGAGTTTAAATGAAATACGAAGTCTTTTTTCCAATTACAAAAATTCATTTTTCTTTAATATGTTTGTTAAAAAAATCTTAGATTTTTTATACAGAATATATATATATATATATATATATATATATATATATATATATATATATATATATATGTATATATATATATATATATATATATATATATATACAGCAAAATAAATAAATACAAAAAAAAAACAGAAAAAAATTAAAAAAAACAATAAGTCTCATTTATTGCGCATAAGCTGCAAGTAAATAGAACTCATAAGATATGTTCAAAATGAAGATAAAACAAAGGTAAATTACAGACAAATGAAAAAAAAAGGGGGGGGGGAATAATAATAATAACAAACAACTGGAGAAAGAAAAAGAACTAATAATAATAATAAAAAAAATAATAAAAATAGGAGGATAAAGGTTTTTTACAAACCGGAAAATAAAAGATATAATCTTTTCATCAGCCCACACGTTTATATCCGAAAAAGAGTGCTTTCTAATATTGTATCAATATAGCCAAAGCAAAATATATCAATACAATAGTGTGGGGAGCACTCAAAAATTTTGTTACAAAAAATACGAGAAATAAAATTAAACATAATAAGTAAAAATAACACGTAAAAACATAAAATAAAATATCAAACGCACTTCAGTAATGCAGCAAGAACGCACTTTAAATTCCTCTAGTTACACTCAATTTGCGCTTTTGTTTTCATAGTTTTCATACTTTGCAATCTGGCAATCTTGTTACGTAAACATTTTAAATCATTCTTGAAAAATTTCCCGTTCATGTAAGTATATTATATTTCACTGCTCGCTTTATAGATTTTGTTTTATTCTGCTCTTCCTTTATATTTTATTTTCAATTTTTACGTGTTATTTTTACTTATTGTGTTTAATTTTATTTGTCGTAATTTTTGTAAAAATTTTTTTGAGTGCTCCTCGCACTATTGTATTGATATATTTTGCTTTGGCTATATTGATACAATATTAGAAAGCACTCTTTTTCGGATATAATCGTGTGGGCTGATGAAAAGATTACATCTTTTATTTTCCGGTATTTTAAAAAAACTTTATCCTCCTATTTTTATTATTTTTTTTATTATTATTATTAGTTCTTTTTCTTTCTCCAGTTGTTTGTTATTATTATTATTCCCCCCCCTTTTTTTTTCATTTGTCTGTAATTTACCTTTGTTTTATCTTCATTTTGAACATATCTTTTGAGTTCTATTTACTTGCAGCTTATGCGCAATTAATGATACTTATTGTTTTTCTTAATTTTTTTCTGGTTTTTTTCGTATTTATTTATTTTTTTTGCTGTATATATATATATATATATATATATATATATATATATATATATATATATATATATATATATATATATATATATATATTTATATATATTCTGTATAAATAATCTAAGATTTTTTTAACAAACATATTAGAAAAAAATGAAGTTTTGTAATTAGAAAAAAAAAATTCTTATTTCATTTAAACTCCTAATGATTTTTAAAAAATATCTTTATTTATTGTTTTTAAAGTGATTCAAATGGATCCTAAAACTTACTATTGCTAAAACTTAGAAATTATATGACATTTTTTAATTTAAAATAAACTTTAAAATTTTTTTTTCGATTTTCAAAGATAATAACGGTACCCTTATTTATAATCGTATGCAAATATGTTAATTAGCTTAAATCTCAATAAGGTAATACATTGAACACCTTTTTCGTTTAAGGTGAACCCTAATAGAGTGTCACCAAGTTTAAAAGGGTTTAATTTGCTGGATAATGTTATATTAAGGCTGGAGCATATTTAAATATTATTTGTTTCACGACAATAAAATTTCCAAGTATATAGAATACTTAATAAGATCTTCCAGAAGTTTTCTTCCATTTCAACCTTCCCGCTCCTGTCAATAAGAAGGAATTCCTGCCCGACAATCTAAAACAACTTGCTCTTGAAATTATTTTCTCTATTCCAAAACAAGACACAAAAATTTTCACTGACGGCAGCAAGATCGATGGCCATGTTGGTAGCGGAGTCTACATCGAGACTCCTGATGATAAATTTTCTCTCTGCCAGCGTAACGCAGCCTTCTGCTTCATTTTCAGAAGTGAACTTCTCGCTATCAACAGGAGTCTGGAATTTGTTATGCAAAATTACCTTTGTTTTAAAGACCTTTGGATACTCTCTGATAGCCGCAGCTCCCTGCAACATCTTAACAACTGGACCCAAATTGGCGATAAAACTAGTATTTCCATCCTAAACAAACTAAAACTGTTGTACCTTCAACATAATATTCACCTGCAGTGGATTCCTTCTCACGTCAGTCTCTATGGTAAAGATTTAGCGGACAGCCTTAGTAAAGAGGGTTGCAGCCAACCGCACCCTACCTCTTCTGATCTTACCTATCTTGAACTTTTCTCCCTGAAGAAGTCCCAGCTTCTCAGAGACTGGCTAATTCCCCCCACCCACCATTGGTACAAGGAAAATAAGCCTGGAGCTTCTTTGATTCTTCCCTTTGAAAGGAGAATCTGCACCACCATCTCCCGCCTAGCAACCGGCCATCTTAAAGGTTTTCTATTTTCTGAAGGAATTAAAATCCACCCCATTTGCCCTAAATGCCATCGACACCAGGCTTCCGCCGATCTCATCCTGAACTGTCTTGGTTTTCTCTGGGAAGACATTTACTCTGCTCCTCTTTTGGTCTTTGATTTTCTACAGGTCAACGGATTCATAGATGTAGTCTGACTTCGTCTGGCCAGAAAGGGATAAGCAACGACAACAACAACATTACGTACACAATAGGAAATATTCAAGAAACTTATTTTTTCAAAATTAAAAATTGTTTTCTCTCACCGAATAATTATTTGGACAAATTGAAAATAAGTATCATTAATAACAAACTGAAAATAAGTATCATTAATTCAAATAAATTTCTCCGTTTAAATAAAATACGCAAAAAAAGAAAAGAAATTTAATTCCCATACTTCCAACTTGATTTCCGATTTCTTTGAAATTGTTGTCCTTCATTTGAGTTTAGAACAGTCAATGGAAGAATTCAAACTTAAAAAGGAAGTAAAAACCATTTTCAGTTTCTGCATCTTTATGGAGTTAAGAATAAGTTTATTTCTGACAATCTGTCAACTGAAAATAACTGTTGACTAAAAAGAATTCAAAATTATTTTTGACAAGTTTCACGAAAATATAACTGAGAACAAATTTACTTTAGCGTCAGTGGCAGTGATGAATGATTTTATTTAAGAAATGAATTCTTATTATTTTTCAACGTTATTATGAAGCAAAATCTAAATATTTTCATGAAAAGTTATATTTTAAGTAAGATCTACTAATAAGTGGGAAAAATTTTTGTATAAAATTTGATTAATATTTACTATCAAAATTGCCTCGTTTGTTCTTATAAACTAATTGCATTTTATGAAAGGTAAGAATTATAAGCGCACTTTTTAGGCTATAATTACCTCCATTTTTACTTTATATATGTATATATATTTTTTATATTACAATGAATTAAACTTATTTTCCTAGTCCTATGTTCTAAGGTAGTATGGTAAAAAAACTAATAAATATTTTTGAGAATATACATATTCATTTATATTATCTTATGAATCATTCGAAGTGAAGTAGAAAAATAAAAAAATAAAAAAAAAGAAACATTTCTACAAAAAAAAATTTAGAACATATTTAGTATATTTTTAGCAAATTTATATGAAATGTCATTACTAACTCTTTCCGCCCCCCCTTATAATAAAAAATAAGCTTTTTTTCCTCGTTATTTATTTTTAACTAAAATTTAAAAATAAAAACAGATTTCGTTTTTTATTCTAAAATTATTTTTCTAAACTGAGATACGTAAATGAAAAAATTATAAAAAAATTAATAATATTTCAAAAATAATAAATAAATAAAATGAAAAATGAAGAGTGGCATTCTTCATATATATATATATATATATATATATATATATATATATATATATATATAAAGAGAGAAAGAGAGAGAGAGGGAGAGAGAGAATATTTTATAAAATTAAAGTATTAAAAAATTTTGTAAAATGTATAAGAGGGAGCCATTTTTCATATTTGAAGCAACTGAAGTGACTAATGAAGTGAAGCCAGGACATTTATATGTAATCTGTCTGTTATTATACAAAGTTTAAGAGATGTGGGTAGCGTAGCAACAATTTCATATATTGAAACACAGATGTATATCCATTTGAATAAACTCTGTTGACGAAAAAAAAATATTTTCTTTTAGCCTATGAATTGTTATTTCCTCCATCATAAGCAATAATAGAACTCCCCTTAATTGAAATTTGTAGCATTCCTTAAACCTCTTTTGACATCATCAAAAACCTACATTCCTTTTTTTTTTTTTTTTTTAATATTTATTCAAAACTCGAGGCATCCAAATTTCACTCACACCTCACTTCCAGCTTTATAACGATTACTCAAGTCAGTGAAATGTAGGTCTTCATCATGTGTATCATTAAGCATAGAAGTTACAAATGCAAGCAGCCAAATAAGCAAAGGGCTTGGTTTCCTGTTGATTAATAAAAACACAAAAACGATTAAAAATTGAGAAATAATATTACTGTTTTTTGAAAATACGATTGCATTTCAAACTTTTAAATCATTTTCAACTGATATGATTAAACTTTCAGTAATTTTCTATAAGTTAAAAAAATGATTATTAGTTTTATTACATACATTAATTTTAAAGCAGTGTGAAAAAACAATACGTACTTTTATGAAAAATTATAAGAAATAAAGATCAAAATTTGCAAAGCTTTTGCACAAAAGCATTTGGATAACACAAAGTCTACTTTATGACAGATTTAACGTATTTATTGTTATAATTAAAAAATGGAAATTAAAATGAAAATAATTTTTTTCTTGGACTTTGAATTGAAATTTCTTTGTAAAAATTATTTCACTTTTCTTTAATGTATTTTTGATATGGTGAGTCCAAAAAATTTATTAGTTAGTTAAATTTATTATTAACTAACTAGTTATTAACTAACTAGTTTCTAAGAATCAGCTTTTTTGAGGGGGGAGAGGAATACAATTAATAGGAAAAACATTAAGTATAAATGAAAGATAACTATTATAAATTAATCACAAGCAAACTATGCAACTTTTATTCTCGTTCTTATTCTTATTAACTATTATTTGTACTTTTAAAATATGACTGGAATATAAAAGTATGTTTGTAGTTTTTAATTCCTGTTTTGAATATAAATTGGGAAACCTTGTTTTTGAAATATAAACTGGGAAAAATAAAAGGTAAGAGCTTTTTTATTTTCTGGAGAATTTAAGTTTAATTATTTTAGGTTTGAAGAAAAGCGATATTTAAGGAAATTTAAATTTCATCAAGTTTTAAAAAAGAGTGAGCCTTTTTCTTAATTTTCTAGAGAATTTGAATTAGATGACTTGCAATGTAAAATGCATTATATAATATCTTATTATTTATTAAGCTAACATCTAATATCTCCTTAATTTGTTAAAATAAGTAAACAGCAACTGATTATTTAGCTTGAATTTAATACGTATGATATAATAAATGTTGAATAGACAATGATAACGAAAATTTGTTTTTTAAATTTTTTTTAATAATCATTCATTTGTAGCATCAGACATATTTTGTTAAGAAGATAACAACAAAAAACCTTATGGTTATAATAATTGTTAGTAAATAATACAAAATACCATAACTGAATGCCAGATATACCATAATCGATTAAGAGAATTCGTTAATATGCGAAAACAAATAATATTATAGGCGTTATAGCCTTTTCAAACGATACACTTTTAATCTCATTGTATAAGATGGCTTGGATATATTTTTAGATGTGACAATTCGAAGTAAAAAAAGGTTTCCTTTGCAAGAGTACAAGAAAACAAAAAATACGCACACTATATGTACATAAAATAGTGTTTATGTAGACACGTACATAAACTCGTCATTATGCTGAAAGTAAATAAGAACAATACACTGTATATAAAAACATACACTGTACATATATACATACATACGCTGTATATGAAAACTTTCATGTATATGAAACAATTTTGTATGCACATACAAAATTGTACATTGCATGTACCAAAAATAAATGCGCAAAACATAAACGGACCACCCTCAATAACTTTTGATGCAATGATCGGCATTCTAGGTCTCAATCTTATTGGTTTTAGGTTGGTGACCTCAAACTTGCCAATTATATATAGCAGACGATATTTATAGTTTAGTTACGAAAACAAGCAAAAAAACGTACATTCTTTGAATAAACATGCATTTTTTTAACGGATTTGAATTTCTGAATTCCAAAATTTATGGGACCGATCTAGCACCGATCCTGGAAACATAGGTTCAATAGTTTGGTTAGGAGAGTGGTCTAAAGTTTCAAATGCTAATTTTACTTTTTTGCGTATTTCATCCCATCTCAAGAACTTTTTAAGCTAATTGAAAAAATTTTGCATATAATTATAAAACTCATCTACTAAACATACTTGCATGTAAAAAATAACTTTTAGTGAATATTTATTAATTTTCATTAAATTATAGTTGAAAATTTTTTTAACTATAAGGTATATAATTTTTGTAATTATTTTTAAGAATGCAATTTTAAACGGCAAAATAAAAAGTTTGAGCGAAATCGGTGGTATAGTTTCTGAGAACTCGATAGCTTAAAATACGACTTCTTTAAATTTCAATTTCTCAAGAACTATTCGACCGATTTTGCTCAAATTTTGTATTTTGCAATTTGAAATTATATTCTTTAAATGATGCAAAAAAAAAAATTATATCTTATAATTTAAAATGTTTCAAATATAAAGAAATAATAAAAAGTAATAAATAATTACTGAACGCTATTTTCTGCATGGAGTTATCTTTGGATAAACGAATTTTATAATTTTGTTGCAAAATCTTTTTTCATTCGCTTAAAACGTTTTCGAACTATGCCAAAATACGCAAAACGTTAAATCAACATTAATGAGTTCAATTTTGGGTCCTCTCTTGAGCAAATTATTGGAACCATAGTTCCCAGATTGCGGTTACGCACATTGTATGGGAGTATATTATTTTTGGAGTCAGAAATCAGAATCTGCCGAAAAACAGGTAAGTTTATTCAGATAAAGTATTTTTTTAAGTTTCGTAACTAAGAAAGTTTTTTTTATCTGTTTCGTAACTCTGAATATACGCTGCACTAAATAATTAGCCTATTCAAGGTCAAAGCTAGCTAAATTTTAAAAAGCAATATGATCCCTTATAGTTACAAATTTTATATTACATATTTCTGTACATAATAAATGCGTATTATCAAATATTGTTGTTTAAAAACAAATAGTTAAATCGTATATGATATGGGTGGGAAATTTAATATTAAATATTCAAAAAAACTTATCGATATTCCTTTGCAACTCATGTAATATTGAAATTTGTTAAGATTTTAAAATATTGTGTAAGATTCTTAAAACTGTGTGACAGTGTAAAGCAGAAAAATTAAGCACATAAATGAGGTTCCCTCACATCTGTGATTTAACGTGAAAACGTTTAAAAACTATTTTTATTTAATTAACAATTTTGCTCTTTTGCTTATGAACTCTTTTGATTTTTTAAAGAGGACATTTTAATTGAAAATAAATGACAAATCATAATGAACTCAATTAAAACACCATGATGTATAGTTTTATTTTCATAGAAAACCTTTCAAACTATCTCTTTGAAAAGATAATAAATGAAAAATTTTATTGTAGTTAAGGAAAGAAAAAAACTTAATCAATAACCACGCATTTCACTATTTTCTCTTGTTATATTTTGAGTTCCAACTTTTTATACCAAGGTAATTAAAAATATCCGGTTAAAAAAATTAGTAATACAACATTTTAATTATCTTTTACAACTAAAGCATTTTCTATTTTCTTATTGGTTGATTAAAATAAACAGCAGAAAATTGAATTGTCTAAAAACAATATTCGTATTTAAAAGTAAGGGAGAAGCAATACATTTCCCACTATCATAGATTACAATTTAAACGATAGCATTTTTTTTGTATAATTTTATTTTAGTGAAAAAGCCTTTTGTCACATACTTCAAAATGACATTTTTTTGTTGCTTCAAACAAAGAAATTTCTTTCAATAAGTGTTGATTTAAATAAAATTGTAACAACTCCTCGCTAAAAGAAATATAGTAATAATGATATAAAGTAGTTATATTGAAAAATGAATGAAAAAAGCATAAATAATTTGAATTCATGCTATACAATATTCTAAAATGAGCTCATTAGTTTTTTTCGCTTAAAGTAAAATAATGTAATATATTTAAAGTTTAAATTTGCGTTTTCAAAATCGTCTTGCGTTTGATTCTGCAATAATTTAATCAAAAGTTCAACTTAATTATATCCATTGTTTTATGAATCATTTCGAAATAGTTCTCGAAACAGAACTCGACCCAGTTGAGGTTTTTTGTTTCAAAAGATAAAATGATTAAATACCATTGTAATACAAATATGTACTGTATTAATTTAAAGCCAATAATCATTATTAGTATAAATTCATTTAATAACTTATTCAACAACATAATGTGTTTTAACTGACTAATTTTATTTTCTGATTTGGAGTAATTTAAAACTTTTCTGTTTATTAAATGTTTCAGAAGCATCATCATAGTTGGCCAGACAGCCCAATGTGACTCAATGTCTTCCTCTGAAGATTTCTCCAAGACGACTTCCGATTTATCTTTGTTCTCCAATTCTTTTCATTAATTGCGAGAAAATCAGACTCTGCTTAGTCAGCCAATCTCAACCGTGGTCTTCCCCGCTTTCTTTTTCCAATGGGTCTAAAAAGCAGTATCTTTTTTATTATGTTGTCATCACTCATTCTAATCACATGGGCGATCCAATTCATTCTATTTATTTTTATGAATTTAATAATATCAGGTAGTTTATAAATCTTGTACAGTTCTCCTTGACAGTACACTTGTACAGTACAAGTTAAATCTCCTTCCTCCAGTTATTGTTTTCATTTACACCACCAAGTATACTCCGCACAATATTTTTCTCAAATATTGCGATACAATTTTCCTCCAGTTTTGTCATCGTGCAAGCTTCAAAAGTGTATGCCAAGACTGGCTGAGCAAGAGTTTTGTAGATTAAGAACTTTTTTTTCTGGAAAGAAACCTAGATTTAATAAATCTTCTCAGCCCATAGACAGCCCTATTAACCAGATAGAGCTGGTTTTTTATTTCAGGAGTAATTCTGTTATGAATAGTAATAATTGATCCTAAATAAGTAAAACTCCTCACTGTTTCAAATCTATAAGAATTTATTTCAAGATAGGGGTCTGGGGCTCTGCTTCTTGAGAATAACATATATTTTAATTTCTCTACATTTATGACCTAGCCCATTTGCCTTAAAGCCACCTCAAGGGCAAGAAATTCCTCTTTCAGGGAAGGAAAGGAACGATCAATATTATCTGCACTCTGAGCACTCTGAGATTATCCCAACGAATTGGAATATTAGTAGTTTGTGCCCAATTCACAAGAAAGGAGATTCTATGACCTGCGCCAAATATCGTGGCATTAGTCTTCTTTGTATATATTATAAAATTATATCTAGAATTTTATATCTAAGGCTGTTACCACACACACACACATTTATTAACTCACAAATAGGAAAATATCAATGTAGATTCCGTGCTGAAAAATTAACTAAAGATCAGATATTTTGTCGCCGTCAGATTTTATAGAAATCAATGGAATTTAACATTGAAACACATCACCTTTTTATTGATTTCAAGGCTGCTTTTGATAGTATCAATATAAATTTTCTTTTTGAAACAAGGAATACTTTTAAAATACCTTCAAAACTCATTAAATTGATGAGACTTATATTGAAAGATACAAAGTCTGAGGTCTCTGTCAGAAAATCTTGACACATTCACAGGTGTTCGACAAGGATATTCTCTGTCTTCTTTTTAATATTGCACTTGAGAGAGTTATTCGTGATTCAAACATCAATTTACCAGTGGTCGCATCTTTACTAGATCAGTACAACTGCTTGCATATGCTGATGATGTTGATATAATTGCTCGTTATTAAATATTTAGTCAAATCAGATTAATATTTCCTTTATATCCACACTAAAAAATTCTTGTAAAATTACCGAACTGCATGGTAAATACATTTCTGGAAAACAAGCAATAATTCTAGTTATCGTATTAAAATATAAGGTATTTAAACCGTTCATATGGTAACAGCCGCCATTCACATGATAACTTTTCGCCATAAATTCTGGTTTTCAATTTTGTAGTTCTAATTACCACTCATTTTATGAAAGATAAAAGACTAAAAAGTAAATCCAACGAAAAAAATGGTTTTTATGCAATGCTCGAAGGTAGCATGATAAAGTTACCAAATTTTAGCATATTATTTAAAACATTTAACAATATTTAATAACTTTGTCCAAATCATTAACAAAATGCACTTCGGTAAAAGACTGTTATGATTTTTGGCCTTTCCGTATAGCCAGGAACAAGGTAAATTTTACCGTATTCAGGAAATTTTGAAAAAAAATTCTTTTTCATTGCAGATCCTAAGCAATAAAGCAAAACTGGGACATAATACTTACTTTTCCAAAGAAAATGCTTTGAAGCAATTTACACTCATGTGTGTAGCAATTCATCTTCCCAGTACCTGTAATGAGGTGGCGCTGTGAGCGCAAGTAATGAGCTTCTACCTTGTAAGTAAGCACTACTATAACTTTCACTTCTCATCAGCTGTTATTCTGACAGTTCCGATTGAGATGGCTTGTACATCTACATTAACGGTCCTTTTCGTTCTGGACTCCCAGTTGTTGTATCTCGTTATGTTGTGATTTATCATTAAATGTTGTTTTGTTAAACGTTTGGATATCATGTATGAATGAACACGCATTTATTTACCTTCACCTCATGTGCATAAATTAAGAATAATTCAGAATCACAGGAAAATTAGATTCTAAAATAAATATTTCAACTGAAGAAATATCATATACAAATGCTACAAGATGAGTAAGTAAGCTACAAGATGATGCCGATAGTATATCAAAACGACGAAAGTATAAGAGGGGGGTACATAAGGACTGTGGAAAAGAAGTAAAATTTTCCCCAAACATTCTGTAAGCCACTCAGTGTCATAACCGAATTGTTGATTTTTTTATGTGGTAGAATAGTCAGTCTCTTAAAATATGGGCGTACACAGAGGGAGGAACAGAAGGAACTTGGAATTGCCCTAAGTGTCAGCTCTAGGTTTTGGCTTTGATTCCAAAATGATAGAAATGTCAGTAGACGTTTTAGTACTGGTCATCCTCGAGTTACATCACCAAATAAAGAACTCTATTTGACAGTAACGGTCAAACTAAGCAGACGGAGCAAGGCATCCTACTTATCTCTTCAGCTAACTGCATCTACGGGTATACAAACAATGTGCAGAGCTTTGAGAAATATTAGTCTATATGCTCACAGGCCTGTCAAATGTGCTAAGTCTACTCTCTGTCGCTATCGATTAGCCTAGTGTTAAGAATATGCAGTGTGGACAGTGGATTTGCGTGATGTTTTTCGACGATTCAAGGTTAAGTTTCTAGCCTGATTCACGTCAGACTTTCATATGGAGAACGCCAGGTACACGTTACTACCAAAACAATATTATTGAACAACACCATTTCGGTGGTGGAGAATCAGTCGTTTTGGGAGAGGGTCATACTGGCCTCCAGAATAGATCTACATATTCAAATCAGAATCATGACTGGTTAGATTTATTAAGACGTCTTTCTGGAATAATATATACGTTTGTTTAAGGTCATCATGAGTGCATAATTTGCGTTTAGGGATGACAATGTCAGTCCTAATAGGCAAGCATCGTAAACGAATGCTTCTGTTTAAAGATATCACCCGTATGGAATGGCCAGCATTCTCACCTGACTAGAATCCGATAGAGCATTACTTAACTGATGTTTATCATCACGTTTGAAGTATTATTTCCCCTTTTCTTCCAAGATATTTCTTTTTTTCATTTCCACTTCATTCAAACTCTTTTATACTTTATATTTTTGTGTATATAGATATATATATATATATGCAACTCAAATAAAGGTCATAATTATATTGGAATGTCTATGCCACGCTATGCAAATAGTATTGCAAATTAGTACGTAGAAATCCTATAAAATGTTCAAAAGAACCCAACGTGATACAGTTTTTCACATTAACATTTAATGTCTTCCTTAGTAGTTAGCATGAAAAATTTAACCAAAAACTACAGAGTTATTTAACTAATGTTCTACTGAAATCAATATTAATTATCTGTGACGGAGTGTGCTATATATAGTTTTGTTACTGATAGAGATCGAACCAAGGACAGCTGGACCCGTAGGTGGATCCACTAACCACTAAGAAAAAAACGTTTACATCACCTAAAAAGCATGAGTTAAGAAACTTAATATAGTTGCCACTGCAAAATATAAATAAACGCAATGCTCGAATAGTAAACGTGATATAAATTCTGAAGTCACATGATTATATCTATCGTATGAACTAGAATCAATAAATTATCTTCTTAATAAATTCTGGAAAAATAGAAATATAATAAATTTAACAAAAATTAGAATTTTCAATACCAATGTAATATCTAATCTAATCTATGGATCTGAGACAAGCCACTTCAAGAAAAATGACGCGAAAAAATTCAAGTATTTATTAACTACAATTTAAGAAGAATCTTATTTGTTCCATAAAATTTACGATGCAAAAATCCTTAAAAATTCAAAACAGAAACCGATTGAACTGGAAATTAAAAAAAAAGGAAATGTAGGGAAGTGAATTGGTCATGTTCTACGTAAGCCTGAGAAATTTAAAGTAAAATAAGTTGAAGTAAAGAAGCCCCAATTCGGACAGAAGAGGAATGTGTACATATGTACGATCTAAAATATTTTAAACTTAAAAAATCCTCATATTAAATCGAATAGCTCACCTCTATTGTTTTTACGAGGGAAAACTTCCTTAAAAAGATAAAGGTTTTGTTATAAAAGTTTTAGTGTTGATTTTAACTCATATAGAAATGACAAAGGAAAACAGAAAATAATGATATGTACAAAAACAAATTATTCAACAAATTTTACAAATGAAATTCTTTGCTTACTGCAATTACTTTTAATTGGAATATTTAGTTTCCTTTACAAAATATAGGCACATGAAATCTATAATAGTTAAACAAACGGATTGCAAATTATAATGTTAAGCAATTTATCTGACTAGAATAATTTTCATTCAATTAGCGTTAGACTCGCACCTGAATAAACACTTGAAAATATTTAAGATTACAGTGAGTAAGATGGTTTTCACACCACTTACGATTCATTTGCGAGCGAATAATGTCATACTTTCTTGCAGTTTTGTTACTCGACGTAATTTTTCAGACATTCGCTCAAAATGTACTCCAAAGTAGAGCACGGCTAAATATTCATCAACCTAACAGGACAGCTGACCAACAGAGTAACAGCCCGAAATCCGGTCCAAGCACTCACAACTATGGTAACCAGCTAGAAGAGACTGATTTAAACTCTCCTATATTGTCTAAATTAGCCGCTTATAACTTACAAGTTTTTGAGGAGAATGGCTTTTACCCTATCTTGTTCAACATTTCGTTATCCTCCGATGATGCAAGGAAAAATTTTTACAATGAAGCTATTTTTTTTGCCCTTGATAATGGTGTATATGAAGTTGGAGATCTTCCTCAACAAATTGCTGATGCTGCTGCACAAGCATTCCCTAATGTAACGCCTTTTAAATTTTTTAAAGCTACATCTAATACTATAATGCACATCTTGCAGAATGCTGGAATCGTAACTGATGGTAACTATCAAGTCTTGGTTCGTTTGCTTGTAAAATCATTAAAAGATGCTAAAGATTCAAGCAAAGTGAAAGATGCTCAATCTGCTTTACATGTGATACATGCGGCAGCAGCTGCATTCTTAAGATCTCTATCTTTAACTTCCCCGGATGACGTCAGAAATACAATTGCAGCATATGCAGATCAATTGTCCAAAGTTCCGACCATTAGTGAATTTCAATAGAACTGAATAGTTTTCAGTTTCAATCAGCATTTAACTATCTAATTAGTTTCTATCTACAATTCCTAGCTTAACTGAAGTTCTTAATATAAGATATAAAAAATTTATTCAAAATATAAACTGTAGCAGACATTTTTGAAATTTGTTCTTTAAATTATTTATAAATGTGTAAATCAATATTCGTTAATTTATATTATTCTGTGTGGTATTTTTATAGTAACATTTAATCATTTAAAATGCATATCAAAAATCGAAACTATTAGTAGCGTATAGTACCTGAAAAAATACTACGACATATATGTTTAAATTTTCTAATTACTTTATTTCTAAAACGCATTTATATATTGGCATGTTTATGGTGCGCTAAGCAAAGAGTATCGCAAATAAGTGCGTAGAAATATATATTATTCTGTATAATATTTTTAAAGTAACATTTGTGCATTTAAAATAAATATTAAAAATCTAAACTATTTGTAATAATGTTAATTATCACAAGTCTTATTCTCTCCTTAATATAATTTTGTTTTTAATTTGCTTTACTTTTGTCCTCTTAACTTCTTGTTCACGAGTTCCTGTGCTTAACTTCATTTCACGTTCAGTTTATAATTAATTATGTTATCAATTTACAATGTATATGTTTAAATACTGCGTATTTTTATTAATTATTAACTTACATAGATTATTATTTTGTTTTATATGTTAATTATGCAATATTGTTTTTTTATAATTATTTATTACTGCAGGTTTCTTTCTTTCAGTCATGCTCTGCCTTAAAATTTAGTCTTCAATTTTTTTATGGTCAGTAACCTGATACCATGTTGCAACCTCTTTCCTTTCACTCCCGTTTCTCCGCAGCTGACACCTGCGTGGGAGGAAAAGGGGCCTTTGGTAACAGCTGCATCCGCTGGTCAGGCCTGGGAAATAGAAATATATAAAATTTTATGTCTCGTCCCCTTAACTTTGTGACATTTTCTTTTCCTCTCATGGTGGGTGATTTTTTAATTGCGTACTGGACGGAAATCATTAATTTTAATCTTTAGCCAATTTAAACCTTTTCACATGGGAGTGTGAAGCCACGTTTTAGTCGCACTGTCCCGTACTAGTTCTCCTGTCGGCCAATAATTTCGTATGGGGTGAGGTTTGAACGGCCAAACTCCCTCTTCATTGGCCTTTCTTTATGATGTTCTTCCTTTTTTCTTCCCTCATTAGCTATGAGGGACCCCGACTTTTCTTAAGGTGGTGCATGACGAGGAAAAGGGTACACGCTCTCTCCGATTTTTTTCGTTAAAAAAGAAATGTCAATTATGTTTTTGATGAAAGGATTTTGTGGAGTGATGTAAAAAAAAAGGTGCGAAATGGTCTTGCGGAAAATTTGTTAAGAAGGTTTGTGCTTGATGAAATGTGAAAGTTACTTATGTGAAAATTTATCTTACGGAGCTACATCTATATGTCATAACGATATAACAACAATAATCCAGTGCATTATAATAATTCGTGCTCTGTTTTATTTCTTCAATGCAGCAATCGCTGCGTCATCGCTATGCTGGGTGAGTGGTCTATCTTTTATTGATAGTAAGCACAGATAATTTTCGAACTCCCAAGAATGTGGTACCTTAAATTTTTTATATGCATTTCTCCTTGTCATTAGCTGTTTTTGTTTTCACTACCTTATTTCTAATTTTATGACCCAAGGGACCTATTGGGTTATTCGGTGTTCAACAATGCTGAAAACACCACTATTCGGGCTATTTAAACGCAATTTAAGAAATATTATGCAACCTTGCCCTATTCATTTAATTACTAATTGGTTTTAATTTCTTATACATTCTTGTGGGTTTACCTTGCCACATACACAACCTGTTTGTTATTATATTTTGGATCTTATGTACCTAAATTCAATTGTCTCGCCAATTTTGAGTATTAATCATTAATTTTATAAGTCATTTTAATCCTAATTATTTTTTTTAAATCTTAACAATCATTATTTGTTTTTAATTCCTAACTTGCACTTTTCAAAAATAAAACTTTAAGACTATTAATAGCATATAAGTATATAAAAAAATACTTCGACACATATATTTAAATTTTCCAATTCCGCATTTATAGAATCTGGTTGTTGATTTTTTAATCAAAGACTTGCTGAAATAAGATTATAATTCAGAAAATTTATTTCGCTTAGTAATTTCATTCATTTAAAAATAAACTTCTACCTGGATTGCTTAAAAAACTTTCAATGATTCGCTATTTGAAACATTTAGAATTTCTATGTGCTTTTTACCTGCAGTATCTTTTAAGGGAATTAAATTGTTTCTTACTTAAAATTCAGGATGTTCTATGTTTATAATAGTTAAATTTTAATGTTTATAATTCTTACTGTTTTTTTTAAATATCCACTTACTATTCCTAAATTTAGTAACGATTTTAATTGTAGAAACTAAACCACTGTCATTTTTAACAAATGGATACCATTAACATAAGAAATTAAGAAAAAAAGTTTTTAGTTAAAATTTTCATTTATATGAATTATATTTACGTAAAATAAATTATAATACAAAGTTTTTTGACAAACTAACTTTCAAAAAATACCCAAATGATACTTTATAGGCATTTTAAAGTATTAATGCATTAGCTAAAAAAAATTAGCTCATTTAATCTAGCTCAGAAATGAAATTGAAATGATTCATATATAAAACAAAGATTTTAGTTAAGTTCTTAAAAAACTGACGAACTAACTCAAAGAAGTATTAAAGCACTTCCTTAAACGAAGCCTTAAATAAATTTCAAACATTTACTCTAAATATTGATAATGCAATGGATGCTATTTTTAAATACTTGAAGACCCGGTTCACTACATCACTTATCGTTTTGTAGTCGTCATATTTTCTTGACGTGAAAAATGTTTTTTTGACAAAAGACGAGGAAGCGCTTGATTCGAGTTATCAAGCAGACTTGCCATATTATATAATTATTATTTTTAAATATTTTATCTATAGTGCTTTGTAAAAAATATTATTATTTTGTATATTAAAATAACACACCGGTCTCACCAGTCAGCAAATATGTTTGTATTTAATTCAAAATTATTTGCAAGTCAACACATATCTTTTAGCTACCAAAACATACAAGACACATTTTCTTAACTAGACTTAAAACTGTTACTGAAATTACATTATATACACTTTCAGAAGGAATGCAAGATGTTTCACATTTAATGCGCGGTAACATCACATTAAACAATGCGCGGTAACAACAATAAAAGAAATAGTAGTTTTAATAATAGGTTCGTTCAAAAGCGCGTAAGTAAAATCGTTATTCAAACCATCGTATAATTATCGTTAAACTATATGGTAGCTTTTAACTCGATAAAATTCTTGTAGTTATGTATTTAACCTAATAACTTGTTTAAGCATGAACGCCTTTTTAACAATACTTTAATTTGAGGACTTAATTTTCATTTTAAAAGGTTTACGCTATGATTGCGTCTAGACAAAATTGCAACCTTGGGAGAATCTATATTATGCCAATATTGCCTTTGCGTATATGGGTTTTGTTATTTCTACATTTTCCTATATTAAGTTTAAATAATACAGGCAAATTTCTTAAGTTTTCAGAAGAAAATAGGTATCTGAAAATCTGAAGCTCTTTGGCCTACTTTTTAAACTATACATTTTACAAAAAAACAACAGAATACATTTTGATGATTTTATTTAAATTTTATTCTCAAAATAAAATCTGTAGATAAATATTTGTAATGTAAAATTCGAAAAATGGTGTGCCACTCCATTCAGAATTTCTTACAAAATTTTTGCAAGGAAGGTATTTTTTGTAGATTGCTTTATCTACACACAAAATATACAAAAAAATAATCTTTAGAACATCTTTATTCATTATGTTTGAACTCTATTAGAATGAAACAAGCTCTCGTTACAAAGTAAAAGGCTTGCAGAACACTTTTATTACAGCCCGAATTATTTTGCTTGTAATTTTTTTTCTAACTGATAACTTGTCAACAGAGTTTATCTAGTCAAAGAGTTACTGTCAGATTAATAAGAACTCTTAGGTGCATAGCTGCTATTTATTTCACCAAAGACACAAGGCACACAGCTGCTGTTGATTCATCCCAAGAACTCAGATCCACTATTGTTTCTTGCTCTTTACGTTTTCAGGTTTTTAATCGCCTGCTATATATTGCGAAATTGTTATTAACAAAATTTGTTATATTTTTCAATGATATCGTAACTATCAATATGTTCGGATTTAGAATCACACAACAACTAATCTATTAAACTTATCAATCCCTCATTTAGTCAGGTGGAATGAAATAAATTCTCGTTACAAAGTGAAACAGCTAGTGAAGCTCTTTTCTTGCCATAAATTAAAAGTGTTTCAGATAAAGTGCAATCATCTGAATTATTTTTCTCGTAATTATTCCCTAACCAATCTCTAGGTGACAACATATATCCATACAAAGAGTCAGAGTCATACGAACTCACAGGAAACTTAACTGCCACGGATTCATCCAAGTCATAAGGATTCTGAAGATTTTTTATCTCTCTGATTTTTTCTTCCTCAGATGAGTTTAAGTTTGCTGCAAAATGGCTACGAAAGGAACTTCCATTCGTGTCCAAAATGACAGAATTTTTTGATATGTCTTGTAGTTCAGAGTGACTTTTGAGCTTCGAAAATTTCTTATGATGTCTCAACGTTTCATCGCTGATTTCTTCATTTTGTTCTAATGCAGGCAATATTCCAGATAATGTTTCAAATTGTTTGAAATTTTCGGAAAAATGTATTATTTCTTTCTGGTTATTGGAATGATTTTCTGTAAAGGTTTTATTGATCGCGTGATACTTGGAATCTTTCAAATCACTTTTGCTCAGTTTATTTGATTCTAATCGACTATTGTGTTGTGTTTCAGTTAATATTTCACATGAGCTGTCAAAATATTCAAAATCATCATTATTATCTTTTAACTCTATAATGGTTTCTTTTTGGTTATTAGATACATTTTTAAAATTACTCGCAGATTTTGCTTTGATCTTAATGTTAGCTACTTCGTTAAAATTACAACCGGTACTTTCATTCGATTCCCTTTTATCATTTGGGACTGTTACAGGAAATATTTCAAACGAGCTTTTAAAATAATCTAAATCGTTTTCTTCTTTTAAAGATATCACTGTTACCTTCTGATTATCAGACAGACTTTCGATACTTTTCGTAAAGTTTCTATTAATTTTATCTTCCTCTATTTCTTTGAAACCAGTCATTTTATTGGATGCTGTCTTTTGATTATGTTCAGAATTGGGTAACACTCCACAAGTACATTCAAAATATTCAGAACCACTAACATTTTCTAAAGGTATGACACTTTCTTTCTTCTTATAAAGTGGATTGCATTTATTTTTCTCATGTTTTCTGCTGCTCTTGTGGTTTTTCAATTTTTTACATTCATTTCTGACAGGCACAGAATTTTTGGAATTTTCATTCTTACGTATGAAGACAAGTATAACTAAGACAACTACTGAAACAATTATTGGCAACATGATTAATGAAATAGTTTTAAAGGTAAAATAAAAATAGGAGATAAATGTTTGTTTGATGTTTTGCCTCTGTAAACTCAAGTTCGAATCATCGAATATTTCAGAAACGTAATCTTTATTAGACTGTTCGTAATCTTTCATTTTTGACATCGGGACTTGCAATCAACCTAAAAAGTAACTCTTACAGTAATAATAATAAAAAAATAAAATTTAATTAAATAAACAAATCAGGAAAAGCATACCTTAACAAAAGCATACCTTTCTTATGGCAGATTCCAACAATCCAATGAAATTTGAAGAAGAGGGATAATGTTTTCTAAATAATGCGGAAAATATCGCTTCACAGTCAAATTATAGTTTGGAGTCTCGTAATGCTGTTTTTTTTTTTTCTTTAATTTATTTGATCATGTTTTTGCAACTGATCACACAAACAAATATTTTCAGTTATTACAAAACACAAAACCCGGTTATTAAAAATTATAACGCATTTAATAAATATTTTAAATTATATAGATATTTTTATTTTATAAATTTTATAATAACCATACCATAAAGTTTAATATTTTTCAACAGTTTTAAATTATAAGAAAAACAAACTTTACACCCCCTCCTTAAACTATGTAGTTTTAAATGATGAATTCAAAAATTTCAAAAGAAATATTTTTATGAATTTGTGTATATAGTTAGTTAATCGATCGATTTCTTTCAATTCGCTTCGTAATTTAAAATCACTTTTTCTAACGTAAATATGCGTCACAACTTCATTTTTTAGCATTATTTAACAAAATTTTTAAAAATATGTTAAATAATTATTACAAATTATTTTTTGTGTATAAGTACCTTTCTGTAATAATAATCTGCTATGCTTATACATTTCAATAAGTTACCACATCTGTCAGTAAATATATAAATGTTTCTTCAACTTGAAACTTTTCCATGCAACAAAATTTTTTTAGGATTGATTTCAAACTTTATTAGAATTTTTAAATATAACCTATTCAAAAGTTAATTAACTTGATTCATAAGAATTATAATTATGCCCATTGCTACGAAAAATTGTGGATAGTATGTAGAATTTTATAAAAATATTTAAATATAGGAATTTCTAAGAATCTAAATCAGAAATTGCACTTTTATTTGTGTAATTTGTAATCACAAAAATCATTTAGAAACAAATTGGTTCTTAAAATACTTTAAACTTAAAATTAGCAATTAGAATTTTAGATTAACAGTTTTAAGTATGTTTAATCATTAAAAAATTATGAAGATAAGTTTTAAAATAGTGTGAAACCTTTTATGTCCCTTTCACTGATCAATGTTTGAATGACAGAACATCAAGATGAAATAGTTTTCAAATCCAGCCAACGTGAACCTGTTGTAACAGGTTACAACGCCAGTTGTAACCTGTTTAGCTTAGTCGTACGTGAACGTGATGATTGCATTGACCTTTCGTTACTAGCATCTAGGACCTGTCCGATCAAACTGTTAATGGCGGCCATTTGCGTTTGAAACCGACTGGTCGAAGCATGTTTCACAAGTAGGAGGCTGGCTTTACTAACATCAATTGTCCTTCGGGTCTCGCCAGTTTAGTTACTAGCGGAGACTGGAGATGCAAATTATCTAATCGAGATAAGTAATCATAAAAACAGCGAGATGTTTTCCTCAAGCAAAGCACAGTGGACTACATTTTTTGTGGATATCTCTCAACTCGTTTTCAAGTCACCTCACAGCTTTTCCGTACCATGGCAATGTGCCATTTTTCTCCCACCTCATCCTTAGCATTATGCTTCTCACCTTAGGGCTTCACCTCATCGATCCTTACTTCATGATGAAGGGGTAAAGGGCCGTTCCGGCCTCAGGCACCCCAAACCACCGATACGACTAAGACTAAGACTTGATTATACCATGAGGTACCTTTTGATAGATGACGGTTGGAATGGTCGGTAACTCCGCCCCCACATTGGTGACCTCCGGACGTGATTTGAACACGCAGTAACACCTACCTCGCATAAAAAAAACTTGACAGTAACGCCCACTTCGATCTGGTAACGCCTACTTTAATGGATACTCCACATTGAACAGTTAACTTGCTATTTGTGACTGCTTTATCCACCTCCTCACGCTGTTGCTACTCAATCTCGTCTCGATTAAACACAACGTCCGCCTGCTACTGTGAAGTTAATATACCTCTCACATTCAGCACTCAAAATTCCGGTGACCGCACTCCCGGTCTGTCACAAGTACAGCAACAAGTGGTATTTATACATCGAATTCTATCCCTGATAGAATTCTGGTGGGGGAGTAATGTGGCGTAACTACCACTACGAAAATTAAACATCCATTCACTGGTATATAAGGCATGCTAACTTGATTCTACCATAAGGTACCTTTTGATAGATGACGGTTGGCATGGTCGATAACTCCGCCCCCCACAACATTTTTAATATTCGTCATAGAGTTTAAAATTAATGGTTTTCAGGACTAAACCTTATTTATATTATTGTAAGAAAATTTACAATCTATTGCACAATATATTTTAAACACACTTATATTTCATGCTACTAAAAGTACCTGCAATATCACGTAACAAGATTATATAAAACATTTCTGAGAAATTAAATAGAATATTATTTATAAATAGAAAATTTTTTTCCAAATTTATTAAAAAAATAACAAAATATCCTTTTCATAAAACAAATATTACTGTTATTCAGTAACTACACAGTATTTATATTTTTCATATCACTAAAAATTAGTGTAATGATAAAGGCTTTTTTTGTGAAATAAATGTATTTATAATTTAGAAATGGAAACAAAAGAACATCACTAAGCTTATCAATAAAATATAATGTCACTGATATTCATGAAATTAAATATTACACTCTTTGAATAAAATATCATTATTATTAAGTAGTTACACAGTATTTTTAATTCAAACTTATTTTTCATATTGCTAAAAAAAAGCGTGCAATTAACATTCAAAAGTTTATTTCGTGAAATAATATATCACTATTATTTAGTAATGAAAAAAATATTTCACAATATTTAGCAATAAAACATAATATCACTATGCTTGAAATAAAATGTCATTATTATCCAGTAAAAACACAATATATTCAATTTATACTAACATGTTTATACTGCTAAAAACTATCGTAATTATAATATTTATAATTATAAAAGACATTTCCATGAAATACAATAACACCATCTTTAGTAAAAAAAAATTTATATCACTATTATTTGTGAAAATATCACATTCTTGAACTAAAATGTCTCAATATTATTCAGTAATTACACAATGTTTCCAAAACTTACTTTTCATGTGACCAAAATATTCTTACAATTATAAAAGTGAAATATAACTATTGTTTAGTAATGAAAACAAACTCATTCAAATGGCTTTTATTACAGTGTTATATATTATTTGATAATTATATTAATGACAATCATATTTTTAATTGTTGACATATTTCTCTAATATTTACGAAACAGCTTTTCTTATTGTTGCTCTTTAACAATAATTAATGATAATATACAATGATTTAAAAGTGCTTGTAATTAGTCTTTTCCACGATTAATGTCAATATTATTATTAACAGAAAAAACTAATACAAAATGCTTTCTTTACTCAACCATGCATTATTAGATAATAATTTTAATGACAAAAATATTTTTAGTTGTTGACATATTTTTTTAATATTACTGAAACAGTTTTTTTTCTCATTGTTGTTTTTTAGCAGTTATATATTTTAACTATATAGTAATTATCACAAGCAGTCACAGTATTTTTCCTAATGTTTCATTTTGAAGATCTGAAGACAGTATATGCGTTTTCATCGGCACAAAGAAATATTGATCAAATAACTCAATGAAAAATATAGTATATAGTATAACAAAAACTGAAACCGCTATCCATTTCACTATTTCTAAATAATCCATCATTTATTACTAAAAAATGTTCACTTCATTCTACTAATTTACAAATTTGAAATATTATAAGTTCAATATCATCGAAAAATACATCATTATAATTAAATAGCAACTACATTCACAACTAATAATTTATTGCAACAAACCATTTATTTACATGTATATTTGGAAACTATGTTAAAATTTTTAAGCTCCACCTTAGTTATAAGATCAACTAGCTTTATTACACGTTTTTTGATGCATTTAAATTGTACATCATGTGTTGTACGACTCAATCAAATACACGGGAAATAAAATATAAAAAATTACATTTTAATAAAATACTTTGTAATGTTCATAAAACTCTGTGCTTATAAATTGCATAGCCCATAAGAAATAAAGTATCCCGAAAATTATTATCAATGTCCACTTTGTGATAACCAGCAAATCCATCGTATTTATTTAATTAGTACGTAATAAAATAACACAGAATTTACACACTTTCAGAAATACATGCATACATCATATCATTAAAAAACATACAGTTTTCGCATCTTTCCAAAATATGACATTTTAACAATGTAGTTTAAGTAAATGCAGTTTTTAGTAAATCAAATATTACGTTGAAGAGACAATTTTACCCATTTTACAGTTTTCTAAACGCAAGCAAAACTTTTCTAACTTGTACAAATGAATTTTAATATTATGCATTTAGTTTGTAAACTAAAACACAGTAATGATTCTCAAAGTTCATTCTAAGACATAATTCCCTTATTATATTAATACAAAGTGAAGTTCTAATATGTTTTTCTTAAACATGCTTCCATCAACTTGTTATCACACAACAGAGTTATAAAATAAAATGCAAAACAAATGTGAATCAAGTTAAATGTTATCGAATGTGAATCGAGTTAAATGTGAATCAAAGTTTGGTTCTCACACCATAGCATCAAGTTAATTACTTAGAACAATGTTTTTAAAGTCAAGAAAATCTTATAGCTATAGAATTGAATTAATAATCGCAAAATAACTCAAAAAAGGTTAGCAATCTGAATCATATTACTGTTTATTTAAATTTAAATATTCTATACCAACCAATTGAATTGTATTTTTAAGTGCGATATAAAAAGTATAAATGAAGAGAAAATCCTATATCTATTAGAAAATTTTACATTCCATGATAATCCACCATTAACTTTAAATATTGAAGTCACTCTTAAAAAATTCTAAGGGTTTGGAAAATTTTAATTATCTTGTCACAATGGCAGTAAAAATTTAAATAAGAATACGAAACCTCTTTAATGGTTCTTCAACACAATTGAGGAATCTACGTCAAATACTTTTCCTTCTGTTTAACAATATCAATTCAAAAAACTGAGGATACCAAAGTAACAGAAACTGAATGAATCCTTACAAGGATAAACCTTAAGCTCCTAATTGGATTTCAACATCTGCACAAACAAGATGAACGAGTTTTTGTGAAACTGTTTGTTGGAGATAGAAACGAAACAGAAAGAAATCAGACTTAATCAGGTGGAATTGTATCCAAAAGGATTTGGAAATCAGAAATATTTGAATGATGTTTATTTCATAGAACTTAAAATAATTTAGGGTTACATAAGTATTGTTTTTCGCTCAGAAAATAGAGAAATGTATAATTTTGCTTATAATTTGGAATATAATTCTTAAATTGAAACAAATGAATTACGGTTTAATTGGAAAATATCAGAACTGATATAACATTTTAATAATAACAGAATTTCTTTATAAAAATATTTCCAGTGCTTCAAATTCGCTTCATTTCATATATAATATGTAATTAATTTTTAAAATTATGAAAACAATTTTCTAATTAAGCCCTGGAAAAAAGAAAAGCTTAATGATTATTTAATGAAATATCTTTGGATTTTTTAAATGAAGTAACAATATTTGTTTCATTAAATATATATTACGATCATATAAATTCACTAAATTTAATATATTTGAATGGTGCATTTTTTAAAACTAAATTGATAATTCTATTATTTATTTATTTATAAAAAATTAAATACATGTTCAAACAATTGTTTGCTTTGTTTTTTAAATTTGCTTAAATTTTAATTTTTGAATTTGATTTTGATAAACTAATTACGATATTGAGAAAGTATTTACAATTGAGCTCGATGTCATATTATGAATAATATTTTATTTATTTTCAAAATTTGCATTGATTTTATAAATCTAAGTAAAATAAACACAAGAACAGAGAACCAAGTATTTACAACATAATACGATGTAATAACAACAAGTTTTACAACGTAAATAAATATAAAGTGTTAAAAGAACGGATTGATAACATGATTTATAATTTGTTGCATTTCAAAATTATGAAGAAAAATGAATTTTCCGAGCATTACAACAAAAGTAGATAAATTTTAAAAAGTAACAAATCTAAAGATTTTTAACTTTTAGTACTTCAAATATGAAGAAAAATACATCATTTAACTTTAATAAAACGAAACAGCTATAAAGAAATAAAACAAACTAATTTAAACTTACAGCGTGAGTAAAAATAAATATTTAAATCAAACATAATTCAAAATTAATTTTAAAAAATATAAAAAATTTGCTTTAAAGGACTTTAAAAACATTAAACTAACTTCCATTTACCGTAAGTAAGTAAGTAGTTAAGTAAAACTTCACGAACGTGGAAATCTGCCATAAGTTATCTCAGAACTTAAGTCACGTATTTAATAAGAGTTTCTCCGTTTTAGGAAAAAACTTATCATTTCTTACCATTGATATAAAATCGTTACGAATGATTTTTCTTTCCGCTGACTAAAATAATCATACATTTATTTTGTCTTAATTTTGTTTTTAAATAATGTACCTGTCATGTTTATTTTCTCGATATAAAGCTTATTTATACATTGCTTGTGGCATACTAGCAGAAACAAATAGGTAAGCTATTAAAATTAAGTAACGATAATTTATATTAATTTTTTTTGATAATTGTAACATATATATATATATATATATATATATATATATATATATATATATATATATATATATATAATATTTTATTTTCACCCCTTTTTTTATTTTTAAATAAATTAAACGAAAATCATTTAAAGAGCCATCCGCTTTTTCAATCGATAGTCATTGCAATCATTAAAGTTTTCTAAACTCGTTTATTCAATGAAGAGTTAGTAATAAAATTGTAGTATGAACATATTTTGAATGGTACATTACTATGGAAAAATATAAAACAATACTTGAATTTTAAAATAGAATATGTTTGTTTTTCTTTAACTCTTTTCGGTCATGTGAATGAGTGTTTTTTTAATTTTTATTATTTATAATAATATATAAATTTAATTCTGTTGTCAATGAGTGACTACAGAGAAAAAAAAATGACTCGATCAATTTAATTTACTAAGATTGTTTGTTTCATGTTTCTTTTTTTATTGTATTGTATTGAATTTAAAATTTTGTTTCATATTTTCAAAAAAAAAAAAAAAAAAAAAAAGGTTTTTTTTTTCCGAACTCCTTTAATAATTCTGTACAAGACAGCAAATGTCTTCAATGGTTGATCAGAAAAGTACATCAAAATTGTAAGGACATAATTTTGAGAAAATAACATTTTGAGCTTAAAAGACATTGATTTCACATGTTTTTTCTTCTAGAATTACTTATTTTGTTTGATACTTTAGTACAACTTTTCTTAGTATTTTTTTAGTTCTAAATATGGGATTGTCCCTTTTTTCGGTCTCTCGCAATAAGTACATAAGCAACAACTATCGTATTATTTTATTTTATTGCATTGCACACTTTACTTACTAAGTTTCCTATCTTGTAAAAATAGTTTAATGACATAAGGAACTCAACGAAACCAGAAGCAGTTTTAATGACACAGTTAAACAAGACAAATTTAGTATTGGTTGAAAATAATTCACAAAAGATAAATAAATTTGGCAATAAACACACTTATAAGCTTCATGTGCAATCAATACATTGAAGTATTCTTGAAAATTAAAGTGCATAATGTTTTCTACCAAGATTCTCATTTATTCATAATTAGAATCTTGTATAAAGTTCATAAATTATTCAACAGACGTTAACGCTTTTCTTTCTGAAAATCGTTATCGACTAAATGAAAGAAACAAAAGTATAAAATTTTTTAAGTGTCCCCCATTATCAATAAAACAGAAACAACCCAGTAAAAGTATAGGAGTCAACTCGAATATGCCATCATTTGACAAGCATTCGAGACCAACATCATAAGCACTCGTCTTATATAAAAATAGTCCATCACAGGTATCAAAACCCAATATAAAGAGAGTCTGAACATTACTTTGCAGTGGCATCTGTCGGAAATTTTTTTTAATTAATTCAGAAAATCTAGCAGGGAAAATGTATGACCTGTCGCACAAATTCACTGCAAGGTAAAAAATATAGGTCCAAATTACGGTAAAAAGTGTTGGCAGCTTGAGTGGGACATCCTTAAAATCTATTTTTACCATAAAATTTTATACAGTAGTTTTTGCAACAGTATTTATTAAATAACATTGATTCAATGATTTTACAGTAAATATTGCTGTAACAATTATGTTGTATCAAATTATTGTTTCACTAAACTTTACTATAAAAACATATTCTACGGTTGAAAGTACTGGCATCTTACGTGCCGGGCTTTCTTCCTGAATTTAATCCGAAAATTTTTATTACGAGCAAGAACTATTTTCTTGAATCTTAACTATTTTTCAAAAAAAAAATTTAAGTTTGTCCTCTTAACACAGGACGGCATGTATTTCTTATCAAAACTTTCACTAAAATTGCATTAAAATCTTTAGAAACTCCTTTTGGAATCACAGTAAAAGACTTTTATTTGCTAAAAATTTATTTGAAAAGAAACTAGAACAAATGCAAGGAAATATTCCATTTTTATGTTAACAGAAATTCTGTGATAAACTTAAGAAGTTTTTTTAACAATTTTTTATGAATTTGTTGTACAAATGAAATTATAAAAAAAAATTCTTTCATGAGTAATCAGTGCATGTTCGAAATTACTTCTACTAATGATCAGGATTCATTGTAAAATATCGAGAGAAAACAAGGATCTTTGGTAAATTAAAGGGGAATAACCGGTTTTTAACCGGTCTGAGTAACAAAAATCAACGGTTTTTTACGGCGCATTTCTTTAAAGGAACTCCACTTTCAGATATTTCATTGTAATGCTATTTATTTCATATGTAAGTAAACATCCATATTAGGTGTGGCGGATAGAGCCATCATCTATTACAATTTCAGCCGGGGTTCGGTTCCTGATACTGCAAGACTGATGTTTGGTGAGTTAGCACTTTTTCCCATCATATCTTCACCATTCGGAATCCTTTCTAATAAAATGTCTCGGTGTTTTCAATGCAAAGAGAGTTTTAATGTGTAACATTTGATGTATGAAGTAACGATGAAGTAGTGATGTATGAAGTTTTAATGTTTCAATGTTAAGAGCCACGAGGTATTTTCCATGGTTTTCATTTATGTTAAGTTATTCCTGTGAATATTTTTTTTAAAAGATTTTTACGGAATCGGTTTTTAATGCCTCATAATTTTACCTTAGACGCCTAATTTGATGATTTCTAGTACATTCCAATGTATCAAAAAGCAAAAACCCAGCAGGACGCTGCAGATTATCAATCCCTCTGCACGTTTCTTTATCACAGGTTATATAATATATAAATATAATATTGAACTTCTCGTAAGACCATGTCTCTTTTTTTTTCTTTTTTAAAGTAAATAAAATTGTCGGAAAAATAAACATCTAGTAAAAAGTAAATTTTTTTTTTCTTTTTTATTCTTTTTGATGAGCGCTCTCGCCCTCTGCCCTGTTTGAAATCTGATGCCCAAAGCAAGCACAAATGCTGTGTCATAAAATTGCAGTGGCAGAAGTTTGCCAAAAAAGTTTTTTTTCCTTATTGACTGTGGTAAAACTTTATTCTCTAAAATATATTCATATGTATTTTTTTAAAGGAGTTATTAGTGTCTGTTAGATATACTTGTTACACACTAAATATGAATCTTTTTTTGTTTAGTTATTTAGATGCTTTAATTATTGTTTCATTCCACTTTCTTTAAAGTGTTATGATATAAGTTTGCAGGAGCCTTATTTTTACAATATTAATCCCCATTTAATTATGCCTCGGTCGCAGACAAATTTCGATATATGAAGATAGTGTTGTCTCAGGAAATTCTGCTACCGTACTTATATAACAGATTTTTACTGTATTTTTTAAAATTCTTTAATGTAAAATAAAGAGTTGTGTTTCCTTTTTTCTCAGTTGAATCATTTTGTAAACAAACAACAAACGATAAAAAATAAGAGAGGAAGATTAGAAAACTAAATAGAGATTAAAAATCTTTTTTTTAGATTTTTGTTTGAATAATTTTTAATTTTGATATTATAATCCGTTTACCGACAAGAAATTAATGTTTTTGTTAAGAATAAATCATTGGATTTGGCGGATGACAGCGAAAAGAAGTGAAACCTACTTGTTCAATAACAATTCCGTCCTAAAATTTACTTTCAATACTAATTATAAATGCTCCATAAAATAAATAAACAAAAATTTGCAAAGCCACTAAAACTTCTCCTTCATTTAGAATGCTAAATACACTAGCTAGGAACTCTAAGTAAGATCTTATTCGTTACAGAATATTTTAATATATTAGTCAAGAGAAGAAATGCACATTCCATTTAGATTCTCACACGAGTTATCACCATAGCAACAAGCTTTTCTGATTATTGTCAACAATTTTCTAGCCATTTACTTTAGCTATTTACAAGATGTATCAGTTAATGCATCGTATAAAAATAAAAATAAAATTCTGATACGTAGATACGATAAATTTTATTTTTCATTAAAAAAGTTTTTGAATTTCCTTAATTCCCTTTTAAAAATCAACTGTAAGTTTTAATATTCTATTTAAAAGTTCTTTTTTACGTTTAAAATATGTTTGTCTATTTAAAACCTATTGTAACCATTGGGGAAGAGAGAATCTTGACTCTGCCCCACACCATTTAATAGCAAGCGTTATTCAGCAACCAGAAACATTATGATATTTTGCGCTGCTGTCAAAACTACTGTTTTTTTTATTAATAGGATTAATAAATAAGTCATATAATCAAGGAATCAACACAGCAATGAAGGAATGAATTAACAAAGCAATGTTTAGGCTAATAAATGACAAAAAAAAAAAAAAAAAAAGGATTTGGATACAATTTTATGTGGGAGCCTAAAAACAAAGCCTCAAATTTTATGATCTTATTTAAAAAAACAACAACATTTAAGCTGTTATAAAAGTTTCAATCGCTTATTATCATCACTTTCGTATCAAAATCATGTAATTGAAAAAAATAAAAAAAACGACTTTTTTCGATAATCTAGAACACTTAAATTACTAACTCGATCTCCATGCATGCTGACAATGTAAGTTTCATTTACTTTTTGATTGCTAGCTTACGCAAATTTTATGTTCGATAAAATGCAAGTTTTAACCATTTAACAGCCAAGTAAGATTTATCGTCATTTTTTCTCTAAATGGAATTTGCCTTCAATTAATACTTGACCGATATCTAACTAACTAGAATGCTCAAACGTGAATTATATCTCTGTAATAATGACAAACTTCAATTGATTACTGACTAATTATAAGCAGAATTAATCCTTTTGTTTAATATTTAATCCCCAAATAGAAATTATCCTTATTCAGATTTGTAATCACATCCCGACTTTTTAACGTGCTCTAATTTGATCTGAAGCTCAGAACGCTTGTAACCCATATATAATAATCTTTTTTAAATAGGGCATGCAAATTTAATTTTTATTTTATCGACAATCAAAATTTCAAGGGACGAAAACAAATTTACTGATACGAAACTGAAGACAAAACGATAAAAAATAAAATTAAAATTTTTTAAAACCATATTTTTCTTGAAGATTTAAAATGAAAAAAAAAATCACTTTTTTCTCCAGAACTAAAACGAAAAACTTCTGGTACATCATTTCACAATAAACTCCTATCATCACCGGAAATTTCCCTCACATCTATTGAATGTTAATGCAACTAATCCTTTTTGTATTAAGTTTGACAATTCGACCCCATATCCGATGAACTGTGCTTTTCACTTAGTCAAATTGGATACCACTGAATCCAGCTGCCTGATGCACCGTTCGATGTCATCCCACAAATTTTAAATTGGATTGAGATCTGGTGATTGTGTGGGCTGACGAAGCTAGGTGAAGTCACCGTTATGTTCTTCTAACCATCAGACAAGGAGCATCGTTTTGCTGAAAGTATCCATCCCCGGCAGGGTACACCATTAACATAACAGGATGCATTTGATCTGCGATAACTTTGGGCATTTAGACGTTGTTCCACATGAATCAAAGAACCTATGCAATCCCAATGTATGCCAACCTATGCAATGTCAATGCATAACATTGCCTCCACCAGCTTGAAGTGTTGCGGCAATACAGCTAGGATTCAGCTTTCATGCTATTTTCGCCATATATGAACACTGCCATCTGCCTGGTGTAGTTAAAAAAGCAATTCATCAGACCACATGACAATTTTCCAGTCATCTACTGCCCGATTCTTACCCTCCTTTGCAAACTGGAGATGTCTACTCTTGTTCAAGATTGGCAGCAAAGGCTTTTGAACCGGTCGTCGGCTCCCATAGCCTATACAGTATAATGTGTGGCCCACAATTCGTTCAGAGACGTTCGCAATTGCTCCTTCATTAAGATTCCCTGAGATTTGACATACTGCTGCTCTTCTTTCGGACTGTCTGGCAAGTCTCCTTTCAGCTCGAGCATACTATAGTCTCTGACGACCACAAGCCTGACATTAAGACCCAGTTTTCTGCTTGGTAATTCACTCTCTGTACTCACTAATAACTGCTGGTTTCGAATACTTCACAAGAGCATAAGAGCTAACGTTTTGTTAGTATTGATTCCGACGATTTGAGCGCCTACAATCATTCCGGGTTCAAACTCAGTTAAGTTTCGTGTTTTGCCCATAGTTCAGCAAGTAACACAGTTCAATTGATGGATCACTTGCCTTGCATTTCCTTTTTGAAGCCCAGTAAAGTTTCGTGTTTTGCCCATAGTTCAGCGAGTAACACAGTTCAATTGATGGATCACTTGCCTTGCATTTCCTTTTTGAAGCCATCTCACCCTCTAGCGGCAAAACTGTGACGCTATAGCTCATTTTTCATAAAACTGTCAGATGGCCATATTAATTTGTTTTCAATATTAATAAGTTTTTTCTTAACTTCACGAACGTGGAAATCTGCCATAAGTTATCTCAGAACTTAAGTCACGTATTTAATAAGAGTTTCTACGTTTTAGGAAAAAACTAATCAATTCTTACCATTGATTTAAATCTTTTCGAATGATTTTCTTTCCGCTGACTAAAATAATCATATATTTATTTTGTCTTAAAAACTTTTTTTTTAATAATGTATCTATCATGTTTATTTTCTCGATACAAAGCTTATTTATACATTGCTTATTTGCTTATGGCATACTAGCAAAAACAAATAGGTAAGCTACTAAAATTAGGTACCGATAATTTATATTAATTTCTGTTGATAATTGTAGCATATATATATATATATATATATATATATATATATATATATATATTCAACACTTTTTTTATTTTTAAATAAATTAAACAAAAATCATTTCAAGTGCTATCCGCCTTTTCAGTCGATAGTCATTGCAGTCGTTAAAATTTTCTAAACTTGTTTATTCAATGAAGAGTAAACAACTAATTAAAGAAAAAAACTTTTTCTAAATGTAGTTAACAGTAAAGTTTAATGCCTGGACACAAAAATTTAAATAACCTTGGTATTTTTTTAATTACTTAAAAAATAATTCAATTATTTATCTTTAAGTTTAACAATACTTATTTTGCTTATTTCTATTGTGTTATTATTTCAACCTTTCTTTTCCCCACATTGAACATCAAGCCAAGCTGAAACTTATTTCTTCATCACCACTCTTTCTTATGTTTTTTTTCCCCTTATTTCAAAACCAATTCTCAAGGCCAATTAAGGGAAAATGAAATGAAGTTATTTTAGCTATTTTACTTTAAATTTTTAATCATAAATTCAGTACACAATTCAAGATTTTATTTTATAATTCTAATTGGAAAAAAAAATATATAAAATAATATTTTCAGGTTTTATTTCTTTTTTTTAAACACTACTAACACACAGTGATGAAAAAAATTACTGACATTTGTATTCATTAAATTTTTATTTAAATACACTGAAAATGTTAATAGTGAAACATATTCTTTTTTTCTTATATCAAAAATTGGGAAAACAGATTTTTAAATTTTTTAATTTTATGTTTTTTAAAAAATGACAAATCGAGAATTAGTAATAAAATTGTAGTATGAACATATTTTGAATGGTACATTACTATGGAAAAATATAAAACAATACTTGAATTTTAAAATAGAATATATTTGTTTTTCTTTAAGTCTTTCCGGTCATGTGAATGAGTTTTTTTTTTAATTTTTATTATTTATAATAATATATAAACTTAATTCTGTTGTCAATGAGTGCCTACAGAGGAAAAAAAAGTGACTCGATCAATTTAATTTACTAGGATTGTTTGTTTCCTGTTTTTTTATTGTATTATATTGAATTTAAAATTTTGTTTCATTTATACAAAAAAAAGGCTTTATATATATATATATATATATATATATATATATATATATATATGTTGATTATTTGATAGATTTTAATCAGTGGAAGCGATATTAATTTATACACATGGCTGATTAAATGGCGGTACCGGGATTTTTACTGTAAATTTCACAGTAATAAATACCTTAAAATCTACGAATCACTCTAATTAGATAAATATTTCAGTAAAAATTACGGTATGTTATTTTACGGTAAAATGGATTTTACGGATGATGCACCCAAAGTGCATTTACTTAATATAGTAATTTGATCAGGAATTTTTGATAGTTTGTATATATATACTTCATTTGTGTAGGTGACGATTTTTTTTTCCTTTGAGACTATACATAAGATGAAGACACATAGCCATAAAATGTATGTTGGACACTCACAAACGATATCACTATTTACAACTGAACTCAAAATAAATTTTGTCATGAGAATCTCAAACTGTTCTTTATTCTTTTTTTTTTGTAATATACTTCAAAGAATCAAATAATTGAAATTTTTCTCCTGCTTTCAACATATTTACTAAACTTCTCCTACCTACCTACCTTATGCGGGCGTATAAAGACGATATTAAAAGTCCAATTGTTTCCACTTTCCCGTATATTTCAGAAAACTCATCTTAAAAGGATCCATTTCCGTCTTGAATATAAATTCTAATGCGAGGTCAGGTCTTTTTCCTTATTCTTCGAAAGCTGGGGATGTATGAAATTCTTCGTAAAAATGAATGATGAATAACATGAAAATAAATGGTACATTTATTTCAGTGATTTGCATCTAGAAATAAAATAACTGGTTGTATTTATTTTTGCAGTAGTGCATTTCATTCAATAATAATAAAAGCGTAAAATCATGTTTTATAATCAAAATAATAAAAGTATGAATTACCTTTTAAATACTCGAAAAATTTAATCCTCACTTTTAATGATTCAGCAATTGAGTAGTTTCTTACTTTTTTTCACAATTATTTCTTCATAAAATTATGACATTTTTGACAAAACGCGAACTTTTAAATACTTGATGAAACATGGAGTAGTGGTTAAAAAATAAAAATTAATATTTTTAAAGTATAAATTGGATGTTCAGTAATATTTTTACAGCTCCTTATTTTATCTCAAAACTTTGCAAATAATAAAATATAAACTATTACTTTCAATTTTAATTTCTGATTCTAAAGCCTATTCAATAAGTACAAACTAATAGCGACAGTTTTAAATACTCTTTAAATATGCTAAAAAGATATGATAATTGAATTAAGGAATAAGACTTTTTTTAGTATTTGAATAAAAATTGAAGAACCAGTTCATTTATTCGCGTATAATTTAGTTAAATCGTTATTCAGTTTAAATTAAATAAAACTTGCTGTGAAGATCACATTTAATAAATTAACTATTTTTTAATCAGTGGATTAAAATTTGACTTTATTGGTATTTTATCTTTAAACTTCTTACAATATTAAATAGGATTATTACATTTCACATCGCAAAAGTTCTTCATGGTATTAAGATTTACTGTGTTGAATATTTTTTTTTAGAATGGAGAGATAATTCAATGCATCCGTTGAGTGTCAACAATTTGTTTTTAAAAAAGTGAAGTGATTTCAGATTATCATCAATAATTATTTTTAAAAAAAAAACACTTTACCGCTATACATCTTGATGTGCTTAGTCATCGATAATCACGAATAAGTAAGTTTTTTTTAAACAAGTTCGGAATAAATCTTTTTATGCTTCAATAATAAGACATAATACTTTAGAAACAATTATTTTCACCTTCCTAAGACTAGAAATTCACATAACTTCACTTATAATAATATTAAATTCATAAAAGTTTGAAATGCATCTCATAATTTTTATTTTAAAAATTCTATTTGAATAAATTGATTTAATTTCTTTAAGACCTGCGTTAATGCATTTCCCAGATTGTTAAATCAAGGAAGCTGCTATGCTTTTTCGAACAATGAGACGATAGAAACTAGAACCCAATTGAGATTTTTGTTTGAATCATATTAAAGAAAACGATAAGTAGCGTTTCTTACATGGATGACATTTGTGCTTTGCTTAGATTTTTATAAATTATTTTCTGCACCATATCCTAATATTCTAAATATTTTAAAAATTCAGACGCTAATTATTTGAAACATAATATTGTATTTATTTTGCTTGATAAAATGATTTAATAAATCATGAAGATGATTCATTGCTTAGTTTGTAAAAAGTTGTTCAAGAAAATTAAAAAAAAAATTAAACCGTTGAATAAAATTTAACTTTTTTAGCACTTACCTAAGAAAAAAAATTTCTCTTTAAAAAAAAAAAAAAAAAACTATCTTAAAAGTCGGTTACAGTAAAATTATAATTTCTATTTACATTAGAATAAATGTATTCCTTAAAGAATTGTATCTCAACCTAAGTTTATCCACAAAAGAAGAGTAAATTTGAGTTGAGTTCATAAAAAAATTTTGAAAATCTTCAGTTTTAAAAAAGAAAAAATATATTTCAGAATTTAAGCAGGATCCCCAAACTACTCGCGATCACACACCAACCCTAGGAACTACTGTCGAAGTTCTTTTCAGATAGCTTCGCTCGCTCTTTCTGCTTTAGTCCTGTTTAGTACCCTAGATTTTATACTTTAATATTTCATAAACTTTATGTTGATTATATTAGAGACTACGCCTCTCTCTCAGTATCGCTCATCAAATATCGCAGCTGCTCTAGCAGCTTTTTTTTTCTTCTCAAATCAATTCGCAATCAGAGATGACTTACCGATAAAGTTGCGAAAATTTTAGATATTTGAGTAGATAAATATTTGTTTCTAAAAGATATGACTTTGCAATTCATTTTCTCTATAACTAATAGAAAATGTAAACAATGTAAAACGTATTATTCAGAGAGGATTTCTTATAGTTCTATTGCTAATAGTTTTCGCTAAATTAAATTCATTAGCTTTAACATAAAATAAGTCAAAATTGAATTCTCTCTAATCTAAATTATATAATAGGTTCACAACCTGTTTGTTATCGTTTGCCAGCCCTCATAACTGCCATATCAACCCTGCTTTTTTTATCGCTTCTATCGCTCTGTTCTAAACATATAATAGCATACAAATGCTAAATTATTGATATGCTAAACTACTAAAATGATAAATTACTAAAATGATTAATTACTAAAATTATAATTACATTCATATTTTAAGAAATCGAAATTGGATATACACCTAAAAAATATGTTATTTCGATTTCTTTTTCATTTTTTTAATGTTTTAATTTTATAAATGCGCACTCAAATAAAATAAAATTCAAAACTACGCAAAAGAGGCAAATAGAAAAGCCAAATCAAAATCAAAATTAAAAATTTTAAAAATGCATAATTTCTTTTAATTTTTAACCGGCATGCTTAAGTTTTCAAATTCAAACTTCAAATTACCTTTAATTAAAAATTTAAATCTCAGAGATTTTATTTACCCGGCCAGGTGACCGAGTGGTTAGCATGTCTGACAGAAATGCCAATAGTTGCAAGCTCTAATCCCGCTCAGAGCATGGACGTTTCTCTCTGTGTTGTCCTCTGCTATGTTATGTGTGAACGTGGCCAACCTTATGAATGGGTATCTGTGACGTAATGCTGCTCGCCTTCAGGATTAAGGTTAACAAATGCCCACCAGGGAACGAAAAAGAGTCCAAGTCAAATGCAATTTTATTTTCCTTGGTAGACAATTCAGTACCTGCCTTTAAAAAAAAGATCAAATTTAAAAAGTAATTCCTTTCAAATAAATAAATAAAAAATAAAAAAAAAGGATTTGACGTCACACCCAGGTGACGTCATTTTTGCGAAAATGGGACATCAAAATGCGCATCAATAACATTTTAATATCAGAGTGCATTTTAAACAATTCCCCGGAAATGTGCAAAATTTCATATTGTTTTATCCAATACTTTTTGAATTATGACGGAGCGAAACACGTTCGATTTAACTTTTTGAAACATCAGCTATGGCGGCAGTAGCTTTTGTTTCTTCTAAATATAGACATATATTTGTAATTGTTTTAGGTAACATAAGGTTAGGTCAGGCTAAAATTTATTTGTATAATATGAAATAACAGAATGCTATCGAATTAGTTGAAAAACTCAAATGCTAATAAAAAATACAAATAAATTTTCATTTAAGGATAAAATAAGGCATCTTTAAACTTAATAATAAAGCTTTTTATCTAAAGGTAAAATAAAGAGAAAAACAATGAAGAAAAAATTCAACCTAGAACCATAATATAACCGTTCAATGCCTTGAACGGAAAAAATTTGTCACAACCTTAATAAAATTCTAAATTAAACCTTGCTTCGATTAAAGTTGAACTTTAATATCGTGTAATCCAGTTTAACAAACAAAGTATTATGATTCGACCAAACACCAATTTCAGTAAATTTAAGCGATATTATGAATCAATGAGTAGCAAAATTTTTCACTATAAGCAGAAAGATTCGCTAAAGTCAGTATTTCTAAATCGGTATAAATTATATATTCTTATAAATGCTTAAGTTTTATACGATTTTATTGCTTCGATCAAAAACAACTGAGCCGTATAGCCTCAGAACATTTGTTTTTGAATCTTGAAAAGGTATACACGACTATTTCTATTCAAATCAAATGAAAACTTTGTAAATATTTATGTCCAGAAACGAAACAAAAACCAGAGCGTATCCGGTAAACTTCTAAGACATTGACCTTTGTCGAATGAATCGCGTGAGAGAGATGAAGGATCGAACCAACGGGGGGTGGAGAATGGTACGGTTTTGAATCTTCCACGAAAAGATTTTGTCGTTCACCCTTTACTGTGACTTTGCCCATCGAAGCGTATGACGTCCATGGGGTCAGCAAAGAAATATTAAAGTCATAATGTTGGAAATATTATTCTTATCTCTCTGTCAGTACAAGAGCTAAAACTTGGGGAACAGTCATGGTTATGAGGAACTTTGAATTTAAGAACTTGGTTAAGGTAAGCTACTTTACCTAAATTGTACTCTTTACGAATTTAATGAATGTTGTGTAATGCTATTGATATTTTTAAAACAAGGAAAAAATTAGTAAATAATTTTTTGTAATAATATTTCATTTATTTATTTTTCTTATTTTTTGTTTTTTGAAAAAGAACTCCAAATAAGAAACAGTTTTGTTCTTTTACTGCATTTAACTACAAGTAATGTTACAGGTTTGAAAGCTTTTTTTTAAACAAGACTACTGTTTTCACTTTAAAAACTATACATAATGAAATGTGAAAGAGAGCGGCTTAATTACTATAAAAAGATAGTATTAAAACGTACTGCGATAGAATGATTCAAAAGACTAACCTTAAATAGGTTCAATATATTTGTGCGTACTATATTTGCAGTTCAACCAGATACAGGAACATATTTTTTTATAAATGAACACGTTTTTTTCGTCGAAATATATGCATACATGTAGGGGCTAGCTGCAATCTAGAAAATATGGTTCTAATAGTTTATCAGAAGAGCAGTTGAAAATTTGGTCCCCTCATTTCTAATTTCACTTTTTTGTATCTAGCCAACTGGGAGAGGTCAAGTTTTTAAATTTTTATTCTTGAAAAAACTATTCGACCAGATTCCTTAAAATTTTGGATTTTGTATTTAAAATTACGAAGTTAAAATTGGCATAAAATTTTGCCTTAATGTACTTTACAATTCAAAATGGTTCTATCATTAGTGAGGTATATAAAAAAATAACTGGTTAAAAAATAGTTTTTACATAAAATTTTCTCTGGATTGTTTTACAATTTATATAAATTGGCGAACTTTATAATTTTGCTCGAACGTTTGGATTAACTGTAGACTTTCTAGTTATATGGCAAATTACACAAAAAAGTGATTTTGATATTAAATGGTTTAAACTTGAAGCTCTTTTGACTAAATAATTGAGTCCATATTTTTGAAATCACCGTTACATTCATATTGTAAACTTCGAAAAATTCAAAAATTCAAATAAAGAAATATGAAAAAAAATTTTTAGAAAAAGATCGAGAATTCAAAGATATGTTTATTCAAAAACAACCGTTATAATAAAATTAAACTTTAGTATATAGACAGCACTAATTAATAAACGAACTTGAGGTTGAAAGCTCTATTCATTAAAATATATTCTTATTACGTAAAAATATAGCCATTTTTTATAAGATGATCTCTTTTCATTAGCGTAATAATTAACTCGTTGTTTTACATTTGTATTTAGAAATTCAATGCTATTAGATATTTATAAATTAAAATTAAAAAAAACCAAATAAGTAAAAACACACCATAGAAAATTTATAAACATTTTTAGTAGTTCAAATGATAATAGCAAAACTGCTGATTAAAAATTGAATAATAAGTACTCTTTTTCCAACAAAAAAAATAAAATAAAAAGTTCATACAGTGAAATTAAAACATAATTTTGTTAACTTTTTCAAAAAATTATGTTTTTAATTTTACAAAGAACTATTTTATTAATTGTTAAAATTAATAAAATAGTTCTTTGTATACCACGATTATAGTATTACCACGATAATAGTTCTTTGTAAATACCACGATTATAGTATTTATAAAAATTATACAAATATTGTATGCATTTAAGAAATTCAAAACAATTCATGCATATATTTTTTAAGTTTTAAAAATGCAGGTAACAAAATAATTTGAGAAAACTATTCTCAAAATGACTTTTTTTTTTAAAATAAAAGAAATTAAGTAAAATTTCCTATTTCAAATTTTTGCTGTTGAGTAAAATTGCTGTAAATAAAATGTGATGATATCTTTAACTGCAGAAATAACTTATCTCAGGAAATTTTGAAAGCTTTTCGCATATTAATTGAAAATAAATATTATTTTTCTGTACAGCGCCGTTAGTAAGCAACAGCCTTATTTAAATAATTATGTGACCGAAATTAACGTCTAAATATAACCAGTTTTTCCTATATTTTAAAAATGTCTATTAAGGAGTTTATATTCCTCAATATAATATTTTGGAAAGTTTAAAAACTATCAAATGTACTTTTTGCCAAAACCCTGATTCAAGTTTTAACCATAATTTCAATGTTTTGAACTGTAATGTGTTTCAAAGTTGGTACATATTTAATAAGGTGTTAAATTCAACCATCTTTAAGATTTCAGTTGAACCATAGCACTTTACTACAAAATCAAGAAGCACTATAATCTATCCGAATTCGATATATATATTCCTAAATTTTAATCAAAAATTTAAACCACATTATGGTTCAACGCGTTATAAGAAACAGAAGTTAACAAAATATTAATTTAATATAACACGTCAAAACTACAATTTATCTGAAACATGTAAAATAATGGCGAATGTTTTCAAATGTTAATTATTCTTTGTAAAGTTTTTAAAATTGTTTAATAAATTTTACTTTTCACTTATTTTGTTAATCTTTAAGTACACATATAAATACGACTTTAAGTCGATTCTTTTTAAATTTAATTTATTTTCCTAACTTCTATTCAGTTCCTTTCCTAGTTATTTTATTATACATATTCTTAGTACGCTATATATATCGTAAACATAAGTTTAAAAAAAATAATAAAGACATGCTATTTTTTCTTATTTTTTATAATTAAAGCCACAGTAATTTTTTCGTACGTAAGAGGTTATTTTAAATTATATTTTAACACTTGCGTTCTACTAATGTATTTTATTTCTCAAACAATTATTTTCATATAACATAAATGCTTCTTTTGGAAACATATATTTAATGCACCGAAAAAAAGAATGAAATTACGGATAAACTCCGGAAGCAGAAATTCGAAGCGAAGTTCCGTAAAAATATATTTGAACCTTAAATTAAGAAAACGCAATTTAACATCGTAGCAAATATAGGACCAGTCTGTAAAATAAGCGCATTATCCACACAAAAAAAATAGCGATGCGAAAAATAAATATATAAATGAATGGACAACGTCCATAATATAAATCAAAATATCAAGATTCGCCAAAAATTCGAGTTCAAAAGCATGATTGAGAGAATTTGGTGAGCATTAACCGCAAGCTGAATTTACTTCCCACACATGCTAGTCCCCTTCGATCTGAGGCTGGACGGGCTTCAAGTCGCCACTGATCTTTGAACCCTAGTTCTTCACAGTGGCAGTTCAGTGCCTTTAACCACTGAGCCATCGTGGATAGCGAGACTTAAAAGAATTAAAAAGAAAATGAAAAAGTGGTAAAGAAGTTTTGATACTAATAGTGATACGATATTTTACTTCTTCGGCTGTATTTAATTTATATATAATATCCTTATGAGACTAACACTCGCCTATTGCGACCATTTGATGTTAAGCAAGCATCAGCATGAAAATATTAGACTGTGTCTTGATATGCAGAATTATTTTTTATAGAGAATTGGATGCATTTTCGGCCTTCAGATCTAATCAACCAAAATTAAAGTTGTTGAATATTTATTGACTATATTTGAAAGAAATTTAAATGAGGAAAGTGTTAAGCGATACTCTGAGCAGCATCTAATTATAAAATAATATAATATCATTTCTAGTTTTAAAAATGATTCGTTCGTTTTCTTTTTCTTTTAAAGGCGCTTAAGGAATCAGTCATCCCCAATGGGTTTATATAGTTTGATAGTTCTAATCTCCATAATGAGTGTGAAATCATGATGTCACTGAGCTTAGAATTTTCATTAATGTTACTTTTTTAGCAATATTATGGTTAGAGCACTTAACGCTGATGTTAAACAGTTATATCAGACTATGATTAGCATTCATCATTCAATTTTGTGATTGTTGTCACATATTACCACAGTTTGGCTAAAACATGCTTTGTAAGCAGCCTCCTGATATTTCTATACTAATTTTCAAACACTCACTAATATACCAAATAAGACACTCATCTTTTTGCTTCTTCAATGACAACTAAAAAGTGAATATATTAGTACGTAATATAATAAAGTATTACAGCAACTTGTAAACATTTATATTATTACAAAGTATCTGAACATTATAATAAAAAGTACCCAGAAAAGTAGAATAATAATTGCTCTTAATCTCGGAATATATAATTGGTTTTACAAAAAAAATTGTATTTCTGTAAGAGCTTTTGTTTAACAACAATTTTTTTTTGTAAATAATTCTGTTGCTGAGCAGTTTCTCCAATTAATTTTGCTGCTAATTGTGTGCAATTATTTCTGTTTTAAAGTGTCTGCAATTATTTATGTGGCGTGTAATCAATGTTAATATTTTAAAGAATTTTGAATTTTGAAAATCATCGTTATTTTTTTTCTTTTGGTAGGATGGTTCCCTAAATCGAACCATAGCGTATCAATTCATGGCGTAACAATTTTTAAGCGTAGGATTTTTTTTAGGGCTTGAAGGATGTCAGGGAGCAGGGGCATACTAATAATCATGATTTAACATAAAAAATAAGCCTTCCTTTAATAACGTCTCTGATTTAAAGGAATTCGTTCTGAAAGATTTTTGATTAGAACATCCTGTGCGTATAAACTGTCACTGCCTGTAAAAACGCTGTAGTACGCTGCAGTAATACACTGTAACGTAAATTTACGGAACTTATCTGTTTAGCTTGAGAAAAGGTCCTCGCCCGTAAAAATTATAAAGTAAATGGGCGTTAAATTACATGCTTTTTTGACAGTGTGTTTCAAAGTAAAAATGATTCCTTTTTAATCAGTGTTTCGGAGCGAAAATATTTTTCTTGAAGGCAAACTGGCTATTTTAGAATTAGCTGTTCAAAGCCAATCAAAATACACTCTATTCTGAGTATGATTACGAAGACTTTCAAGCTATCTCCTACATTTTCTAAAAATAAAAACAATATTGTACTTTTATCTAGATCAATCGTAGATCAATCGCCTTTCATTATTATTTTAATTTACTTTCTTGTTTAATTTCTCTTTGTTTTTATGTCACTGAGACAAAAAACAGTTAAGTAAAAATACAATTCCTTAATTATTTTTGTCCTGATGAAGCGTATCACGCACGCTAAAATAACTGAAGCGTAATTAAAAGCTTTCCTCACGAAAGAAAATTGTATTTTTGGAACAACTTTATGTCTAGTAATCATTTTCTTTTTTTAATTTGCAACAAACACTTTTTTTTTATTTTAAATGGATATAAGTAAAGCGGATTCGCAACAAATAAAATATGCATCCAAAGATAAGAAACGGTAATTATTCACTTGTAGAACCTCAAATTTAATAAGATAAATTAGTTACTTTAATGGGATGATATATATATATATATATATATATATATATATATATATATATATATATATATATATATATATATATATATATATATATTCTTTATATTTTATAAAAGCATACGTAACAAGGAGAACTGTCTAAAGAGGATATTTTTGTTTGAAAACTGATCAATTTCATTTTAGCGCGTTTCTGCATTTAACTCAAAGATTTTAAAATAACAGAGTTTTTTTTTTTAACTTTCTGCAGTATCTATCATAATTTGTACAAGAAGAACGATATATCTTATAATACGCAAAAAGAAAGACATATTTTATAATCAATAAGCATGAAATAAGAATAAATTGATTAGTTTAAAAAAAGCATGTTTTAATTTTAAAAAAATCTTTAATCGTATCAAACAGTACGTGTAAATACCACTGACTTGACACGACGAACTTACTACTTAATTTTCAGATCAATTGCTCTTTTAATTTAAAAAAGGATTTACAAGACGGGAACAAGACGGAAATAATGTTTTTCGCTCATAACTCAAAATGTTTGGATGACATTTATTTTCGACAATTTCTACCAAACCTTGCTGTTGTGATCCTTAGTTTAGTAACATACCGCATATAGAGCCTTACGCAAAATGCTTAATCGTTTTGCAAATTCTTCAATACAATTCCGCAAATTTCCAGTTGTATGTTGAATTGAAATACACAACTACCACAAATGAATATATTAAAGGGATAATCCACAAAATATTGAAAATTGTCACCTGAACCCCACTTATTTATTTATAATTACTGTTTGTTACGACTTTGTCAGTTCAACCCAAAAATGTATAAGAAAATTAAAAAAGAAATGGCAAAATAATGCAGTGCAGGATCTCACAAATGAAAAATGGTGGAAAACATGTTCCCGCAAAGATAAAATAATGGAGCCAGAATGTTATATTAAAAAAAATATTATTGGACAGAATTTCCCGTTTTCAAAACACAATAGTAATTAAAAATTACATTTACTATTACGTCTCGTACAAACAAGTTTTTGTTTGTAAGTCAAGCCAGGGATAATACGAATTTTTCTGGAAAAAAAATAAAACAAAGAAAAACTATAATTTTATTTTCTACTTACGCATATAATAATCATAAAAATGTTTCAGTAAAAGTTTTAAATTTTGTTTATATTTCTAGTATTCGGGGAAAATATTTTTAAAATATATCAAATGTGTTAGAACTAAGATTAACGCGATGTCAAGTCTAGTAATTTGTCACACATTCAAGTTTAATTAATAACTATCCGTCTTAAAAGTTCTTGAACACACTCTTAGAGAGGGAAACTTTTATTCTTCGAGATGCTTATTTTGAATGTTTTAGATTAAGTCTCAACAAAAATACTTTCTTCTCCAAAATATTCCTCCTCCTCCTCTTAACATGCACTTCGAGTCACAAATTGAATTGAGTCTATTATTAGAGTCAACGTAGCTTTTCGTAATAAATAAACGAATGAACTAATAAAGTGCAAAAGTTTGTAGAAGATTACTTAACTCTTAAAATTAATTATTGGAAGGCCAAGTATCCGAAGACTGATTTTGGAAACTTTGCTTTTATGAAATATTTCATTTAAAAAGCTCTTCAACTAAACGTTATGAATTCTATTTAAAAAGTAATGATTTAAATTTCTCCGTTCCTAAAATATTTAAAGAGAGTAATGAACCTTGAAACAATATTGTTTCATTATTTCGTACAGCATACTAAATAATAACGATATTCAAAACCATTTTTAAATCGACATCGTAAACATTAATTGCAACTTTTTAATTAAACGTATGCTTCCACACGTATATCCTCGCTTTAAGAAGCCAACTATTTGTCAGGCAAATAATACATGTGTCAGTGCTTAACAACTATAACTTACGTACATAAAACTTGCTTAACAACTTTATTTGCGTGAAAAACTGTGTAAAATACAACTTAAGCATAACAATTGACAGGCACATTTATTAACTTGACAATTAGTTTGATGTTGGTAATTAAATTCACTGTCAAAAAAAAAGAAAGATTACTAAAATATATAATTATCAAAAATATTAATTTCAAAAATCAATTTACAAAATTTCTTTTACACTTTACGCATGTATATGTACTACTATGAAGAAGTGTAAAGAACAACTTACAGTCAACTATATAGAAATACATCTTTTAATTTATCAATCAGTTCAGTGCTAGTGGTTTATGGCTAATACTAGTAGTGGGAGGTCAAGAAACCCTATTGCGTGAAACTTTACCCATACATTTGCTTGCATAAAAAACGGCTCTTAAAAACTATTTATGCAAGACTATTTCGAAACATACTTATTAATTTGACGGTTAGTCACCACTTAATTTTTTCGCACTTTACGCATGCATATTTACTTTCATGAAAGAGTGTAAAAACAACTTATAGTCGACTATTTAGAAATACATTTTTTAATTTAGCAATCAGTTCCGTGCTACTGCTTCATGGTTAAAAATTCGAGAGAATAAAACGCCATTGTGTGAAACTTTATTCATATATTTATTTGCATAAAAAATGGCTGCATTAATTATTTATGCACGGCTATTTAGAAACTTACTTATTCATTTGACAGTTATTTCAGTGCTAATGCTTCATGACAAAAAATATAGAGGACACAAGAAGATGAAAAATCTTTTTAGGTGCACTTTTAGGTGCAATGTGGAGAAAAATAAATATTCAAAAATATCTTAATAACTTTTAATGTAATGATCAGATTTTTCGCGTACTGAGACTCATTTTTAACAGACACGCAGCTTATGCTATATAATTTGTGAAGCCGATATTTGAAGTTACTAAATCAGATTCAAAAACGCACTCTTTCTAAAAAAAACGCATGCATTTTTTAGACGATTTAGATTTTCATTCTCTAAATATGGAACTGCAATTTGTAAATATGATTAAATTATGAACGGTATCAAATTACCGCATTATAGAAATGTGGTCTCAGTACTTAAGGCCGGAGAATGGACGAAAATTTGGACTCATTAATGTGAATGGTTCTCTTCAATGCCAACTGTTTGGTCACGTGGTGTAGGATTCGTAGGATCTATCGTTTCATAGCGTTACATACACTGTTAGAAATTTTACCAATGATCAGATGTCAATTTATTTAATTGTTATTTCACCATATTCAAACAAAACAGTCGAATAAGCATGAATAAGATGGTATTCAAACGGTTAATTATGGTAAAACCGTTACTAAACGCTAAAACCGCTTCCGCCTAATATAGTAAAACAACTAGAATTTTATAACACCAACTAGGCCCATCTAATGAACCTACTTAGTTCTTTGTACATATTATAGCCAAAAGAAATAGTCTGTCAATCGCATGACTGACTGAACGAGGGTTCGAGTCTCAATGTTGACACCAACATATTTTTGCATTCCCTTCAACACATGAAGAGTTTCCAGTGTACTGTACTCCCCAATTTATGACCATATACTTTGGTTTTTATTACCAGAAATTTTTTTTTACCAGAAATGAATATTTTTTATAATTTTACCCGAATTTTTTTCTTTCTGCAAAAATAAAGCTAGGTCGCGTGAATAAAGCACAATTTTGTTGCTCTATTCAAGTTGTCTAGCTTCATCTTTGCAATTAGTTATTCTCAATAAAAACATAAATGAATAAAGATTCGTTTGTTGATATTTTCGTTTGTTGATTTTTTATCTTTGAAAATTTATTTTTAATTTTTTAAAGTTATTTCAACTTAAAAATTTGGCGAACACTAGGTAAAGAAAATTATTAAAACAGGTTTTTTTTCTTCCAGCTAGTAAGCTCTATTATAAAAATAAAAAGAATATTTCTTGGTGTGGTATAAAAATTTGTAAAACTTACAATTCAACAATTTTTCGATCATTTGTAAACTTAACAATAAATAATTAAAAGAATAATTTCTAATATGAGATCACATTGGAACAAACTGTGAGCAAAATATATTTTGATTCACTTCATTAAAAGCAAATTACAAAGTTGTAGAATACCATCAATCAATACTTTGTGAACACTTTGACACAAATTAGCACTTTGGCACGAATGAACACTTTGTGACACAACTGAACACTTTGTGAACAATAATGGTAAAAAAAACAGGATTTGTTTGTTTGAGTTTGCGAAAAATTACAGATTTTAAAGTGTTACTAGAAGTGAGTGAAACTTTAGCTCATAAAAATTAAATAGATAAAATCAAGGTATCTTTTGATAATAAGTTTTCTTTTTATGTCTTGTTCGTTTTGTCACGCCACAAGGTAGAAAATTACAAAAAAAAAAAAAAAAAAAAAAAAAAAAACGCAGTTTAACTATTCTTTGGTCGCAAAGTTATCTCTTTGTGTTACGATTAAATCAATTCTGCCTTTCAACTTCAAATTTCTACTTAATTCTTGTTTTGCTTTTATCATACCATTTACGAGAAGAAAACGTTTATTCTGTAGTACTCAACCATGTGGCACTGTAAGTAGTATGTTATCTTCTAACACTAGCCACTTTATTATACTGCGATGCAAATTCTATGTGTATAGTAGAAGCCATTCGAATGTAAGAGAGATACAGACTTTAATAGACATCCTTTATAATATAATTAGAAATACAGAATAAAATTATGATGAACCAAAATATATTAAACTGTAATTTTTTATTATTTCCAGGTAGTCTTCGTACTCATTATCAGCACACACTTAAGTCATTGTAATGAGCTTAAGAACCATCATCCTAATCATCGTCACAGCCTAATGACGATGAGTGACCTTGCGAATCACTGGGTTGGAATTCCAAAATCACCTTACGTACACTTTTCGTCTGCAATCACGCCAACCACACTCGTGATTACTCCGCCACCAACATCTTCACCAATAAGCATAAAGAAGATGTCCAAGCCGAGTTCCAAACCAAAAAAGGTAAAAAATGAAGAAAAAATACGACGCAGATCTGATAATAACAATACAAGAAAGAAAGACAAACACTATTACGACGATTTTGATGAACAATCTGATTACGATTATGATTATGATAACTATGCACCACCCTATTCAAGAGTAACGCCCCCACCATCACAGTATGTCATCAGAGGTTCAACATCACCAAAGACCATGTATATGAATCCGTCAGAATCGTCACCATCTGTTAATAAAATTTTTGCCGCTGTACCAAAAGTTGCAACCTATGTTGTACCATCATCTAAAACATACGTGGTCCGACGAGTCAAATCAGAGGCTGTATACATACCTCCTGCTGATCAAGTTGCCTACGTGTCACCCAGTAAGGGAGGCATGAGAAGACAGGATCCCTTAGATTATGATGATAATCCTTCTGGTGTGTCTTATTTAGGGCCTCGAAACAGTTTTCCACCAAGACCTGTCATGAATAAAATAACAGGCCCTGGACAAAGACAACCATGTCATGGTCCAGAATGCCATCAGCACCACAAGGGATTGGTGAGGTTTTATTGGCGAAGAGTAATCTATCCTCCTGGTGCAGATGGTAGAAGAAGAAGGCCATCTAGATTTCGAAATCGAAGACGATCCAGAGATCGTGTAAGATCCCCATCTGACCAAACGGAAACATTTACGTCTGAGGAAGATGATGCCCAAGAAGAGTCAGAAGAAGACATTGATCAGGAAGAAGATCCTGATGAGAATAATGATGAAGAAGAAGCTGAAGACACTAGAACTTGGAGACAATCATGGCGGCCTGGCAGAGCTTACGGACATGATTTAGATGAAGGCAAGTATTATGAAAATGGCAAAAGGACATACAGAGACAAAAGGTTTGCTAATCGAGGAAAGAGTAGACCAAAGTTTGCTTACTAAAATATTAGTATCCTCTTACTTCTCAAAACAAAACTGAGGTTTCATTAGAACATATGTTACATTAATATTTATTTGATTTCATCCTACTCAGAAGTGTGAGTTGAATCGAACAAATTCTGAAATAAATAACATCTATTATCTATAGCGATGGAATATTTATTTAGTTTCCTCAGAGTGATTTTCTTAAGAATTCTGAGAAAGATTCGGATTAACACAAAAAAAATATATTAAAGACATTCATTTAGTATATTGTATTGTTAAACTGTATGATACAATTACTAAATATTAAGTGATCAGATATTTTAACTTATTTGGAACAGATCGAAATTATACAAATGAAAATTATAGTAAAAACAAGGTTTAACTTTTTAAAAAAAGTTCCATCCAGCAAAGAAATGGTATTCTCTTTTAAGTAAGTGGTTAAAACTCGCACAATCTCTTGCGTCGAATTTCGGTTGGAAAAGGAATGGGAAAAAGAATAAGAAAATGGGGGGGGGGGAATCTACTCAAATATTACTATCTAGGCAAATGAGACACTTTTACCGATGATTTGCTTTGAACAATAAATCGACTGAGATCACGTTCGAGACGATGGAATTTAATAGTTAACTGCATTATGGTTAATTGTGCAAAAAATACTATCTTTGATTACTACTTATTTCGTATCTAACTTTAGTATTCAGAAAAATGAAGTAATGTTTCAGAGACATTTCTCATATTGAATGAAACCAAACACGAACTAATGGGATTAATAATTTAGAAAAATATTGGGATTTTGTACATAAAAACTACTAAAATGCTTTTTATCATTCAATAAGAGAAGGATACGTTAGAGTATGCCACAACGAAAAGCTTTTTCTTGTAATTATTTTCCGACAAAACGACCAGGTTTTGGCAATTGCAGAGCTACACTTTACTTTATTAAATTACACGTTAACTATATTCCGTTAACTATATTAACTATATTATAACTATATTCCTATATTATTTTTATATAAAATATATGCAAAGGAATAATATTTCTTAGATTAAAAATTCTTTTAATCACAAAAACAATCGTTTTCCTTCAAAATAAGATTGATTGATTGATTCCAGGACTCCCAACAGTCTTTCAAACTAAAAATAAAAAAACTTAAAACTTATTAAATTATGTATTTTTATAAAGCTTATTTAGTTATAAACCCGATTTTAAAAAACTTCGTACTATTAAAAGAAAAAAAGTTTTTACTCATCCGAGTTTGTATTTAAATACTTAAAAAATGAGAATGAACTGACGAGGTGTTTTAGTTTTCTTGATTTTTCAATGAATTATTAGGGATTTTTGTGATTTTTGCTTACTTACCTTATCAAGAATTGGAATATTAAAAGTTTGATTTATCAAACCTATAAATAATTAAATTTGCACAAATTGAACTTATATTTTAAGTTATTTTAAGTCCAAAATGTTTACATTTTCTCAAAAAAATCTAACGTTTTGAAAGAATTAAACAAATTTTTTATTTCTAATTTTTGTTAGAAGTTCATGCTTTTGTTATATTTCAAGTATCAATTAGAAAAAAGAGTTTTCAGGAAATTGTTAAGTTTAGAAATGCTTTCACCTGAAATTAAGAAATAATCTAATTAACAAAATACTAGAGAAAAACTTGTTACTTAATCTTAAATAGAAGAAAACAAGACTGTCTGCTTAAAAATTATTCGCTTGGGAAGCGAAACTTGCTTTTCTCTGTTACCTTGGTTACCACTACTACAGAACAAAAAAAAACTCATTATTTTATTTAATTAAACACTTTTATTAATTAGGATGAAACAACTTTCATGACACGTGCGGCAATAAAGTGACGTCTTATACTATATTAGCAAGTTAGGAATATAAATAACGAACAAGTGCTTTTATAACTAGTTTATTATTAAAACTTCTATGTCTATCAAGAAAAAATGTGAAATGTGAAGTTAAAACAATTGTAAAAATAATGCAGTTGCTATCTATTCATACGAGAAAAAAAATTATTGTATTAATTTTAAAGCATTTTAAAAAATACTTAAAAGAAAATTTAAAAAAGTAATTAAATTGTGAAACTCCTCTCCAGATTCTGAATCCTCATCTAGCTCAATGGTAAGGAATTGACACAAATCATATTTTATACCTTTGACTAAATACATAAATAATTAAATTTTTTAAATCAACGATATACACACGAAAACAACGAATTACACACGAAAAAAAAATTTTTTTTTTTACTGTTGTATGAGATTTTTTTTAATAAATCTTAGATACTTTTGTATCGTTGATTTCAAATATGCAATCACTTTTTCTTTTCAAGCTACAGTTTTTTTTAAATGACATTTCTAGTCTATTTTTTGCCAAATGTACAATTTAAGACTATTTATGTAACAGGGGGTTGCATAAATGTTACGACAAACTTCTAGGGTAGTTAAGGCACATCTTCAGGATTAAAACTGTATAGAAACTCATGCCCGGAAATGTCATACGCCCCTAGAGGTGCTAACTGTTCCTTCGTGAGCTTTTGAATAGGTCACCAAAGGTAAGTTCCCTTATCCACGTACGGCTTCATTTCTGGGGTTGGGTTCTTATGTAATTTTAATCTTGATGATTTGCCCTAAATCCCCTGGAAGTTTGTCGCAACATTTATGCGACTTCTTTTCTTATATAACATTTTTATTGTTATTTAAATTGTTATTTAAAAAAAATCTGTTGCTTTAGTAGCAAATCTAATTTCATATTTAAAGTCCCCACATCCAAAATTAGGCAACTATAAAATTGTTCCCCAGTATAATCAATTCAGAATGTTTCAAAACCTATTTAGGTTTCTCACTAAAACTTTCATTAAATAATGTACAACTAAATACAAAGTATTAAAAATTACCGACAAGTATATGATTTGAACTGAGTAGGGGTGAACTGGCCTTGTATCAGAAAGGTTCTGGGTTCGAATCCCGGCAAGGCATGGATGTTCCTTCATTCTCTGTACTATCTGTCCTTACTGTGGAACTAACGCTGATCCACCGAATATGATGCCTCTGAAAAAGTGGTCAACAAATTTGGCCTTCAGATGCCTGTATGACGAAAGGTCACACGTTCCTATTTTACAAAAACATTTCTAATTTAGGAAAAACTTTAATAAGTTTTTGGTTACTCTTGCTACGTTTCAAAGAGCTATTAAATTAGCTCTTTTAATCACAGTAATACATATTTTTATAATTTTCATACACTGAAAAAAAGGATACTCACTAATATTAAAAAAATAAAATTATACTTTGAAAAGCAATCGAAATAACTATATGTATATAGGCATTGAAATTCATAAATTTTTGGTATAATTTTTTTTTATTTTCTAGACTATTGATCAAAAAAAAAAAAAATCACAAAGAAGAATGAAAAGTTTTATTAGCTTAGTTTTCTTTTCATTTTTTTTTTTTTTTTTTTTTTTTTTTTTTGAGCTAAAAACTTATATAAAATACGACAGATTAATTTGAAGAAAAATATTCATTCACTATGTCTCACTTTCTGTGATATTGCCAATTAGGCGTTATTTCCGCTCTTAATTACATTAGTAATACGCAACTTTCTTGCAATTTTTTGTAATTAAACTGTCTGAAACAAAACTGTCTTGAAACATTTTGTCCCATGACAAAAGAATATTCTTAAGGCTATAAACAAATTTACAAATTAGTTCTCTTCATTCTTTTCATTCTCACAGTGTGCCAAAATAAAAAATAAAAATAAAAAAAAAACGGACTATCCGGAATAACTTTTTGATTCGGGATTGATCTAATGATCAGATCTTCACATTCCAGGACTCAATCTTAATGGTTTGAAGAGGTGACCTCAAATATACTTATTAACTAGTGCAGGTGATATTTTAACTGACTAGATCAGCCTAAAAAACGTACTTTTTCTGAATAAACATGCCTTTTTTTCAACTGATTCGGATTTCTGACCCCTAAAATAAAAAGGGTAGCCGCACTTTGGGAAATATGGTTCCCATAGTTTGGTCAGGAGAGCGATTCAAAGTTTGGACCCTTTAACGTTAATTTTACTTTTTGCATATTTCGCCATATCTTGTGATTTTTTTAAGCGAATTGAAAAATTTATGCAAACAATTATAAAATTCGTTTTTTCAAAGATGATTCCATTTAAAAAATAAATTTTAGTAAATATAATTTTTATTTTTTGCAAATATTATTATTTTATTCAATAAGAGTGGAAAAAATTTTTAATTGTAAGATACGCAATTTTTCCTGAGAAATAAAATTTTAAATGTTCTACTTCCTTACAATTCGATTTCGCAGGAATTATTCAACCGGTTTTCTCAAAATTTTGTATTTTGCAATGTAAAATTACATATTCTAAAAAGGCATACAAATTTTCGACTATTATTATATAAATTCAGTTCAAAAATGTTTCGACTATTATTATATAAAATAATAAAAAATAGTAAATATTAATTAGAAATTGCTTTTTTCATGGAATTATGTTAGGAAAAATTAATTTTATAACTGTGTGAAATTTTTTCGATTCGCTTAAAAAGTTCTCGAAATATTGCGAAACACGCAAAAAGTAAAATTCAGATTAAAGAGTCCACACTTTGGAGCGCTCTCCTGACCAAACTAAGGGGACCATAATTCCCAGATTACGGCTACGCCCTATAGTTTGGGGATGAGAAATCTGAATATGTTCAAAAAAGGTATGTTTATTCAGTTGTGCGTGGTTTCGTAACTTAATAAATCGTCTGTACTAATAAATGAGCATATTTGAGGTTACACCCTCAAATCAATAAGATTGAGTCCTAGAACGTGTAAGTCCGAACATTAGATCAAAAGTTATTCAAGGTAGTCCAGTTTTTTTTTTTTTTTCCTTTTCTTAGGCTTTCTGTACATTCCCAAATGTGATTCTCTTAAATAATAGTGTTATTTTATTCAATTTTTTTAGAAATAGATCTTCAAACACATTGTTTTTTAATCAATATAGAGCTTAACCGATAAAGAAAAGAAGAAAAAAAAACCGACGACACGTTCAGAAAAGCTACTTTAAAAATAAAAAGGAGAAAATAAAATTAATCAAAAAGAAAATAAATTACTTTTATTTATTGAAGTGCTGTTCAGGAAACGAACATAAAAGGATAATAAAATAACTTTATTTCAAATTCTTAGATTACAAGAACTGAAAACATACAAAATAATTTAAAATATTTCCAATTATTTCTTTTTTCTAAACAAAACTACTCTTCTTCCCTCTTTTCTTTTCTATTTCTTAAAAAAAAATGCTTGGAGCTGATACGAATATCAAGTTGATACGAAAACATTTCTTTCAATACTAGTTAGAAATAAAGACGTTCTTTACAAAATTAGATTGAGTTACAAACAAAAAAAGGTATGTTTGGAACTTCAGAACATCCAGCAAAAAAAGAACGCGAATAGTTATAAATATGTTTCCACATTTAAATCTGACTGCAAAAACCCTGAGTTCAAAACAATTTCAAGGAATGGGATAAAATAGAATGTTGAATATCACTTCTGAAGTCATATAAGAGCATTTTTAACTGACATGTGTAAAGTGAAACGGATCAAGATTGAGTAAACAATTAGTTTAGTGAATCAAAAAAATATATTATTTTATACGCTTCGAAGAAAAAATAAAAATGACAATTTGAACGTATCTTTAATTGTCCGAAAATACTAAGTAATACATTATAAGCTCTTATTTTATAACAAAATTGTGATAAATAAATTGAAGAATAATAACTTTACGAAAAAAAGAAATGAAAATGTATTGTTATACATTATCATATATAGTTTTTTTTATACAGATATAATTTTCCCCCTCTTCATTCATAAGGAAATATTTATATACTTTTCAAGAAACAATCGTTTCCTAGAATAAATACAGGTAATAAAGTATATAAGAGCACGGCTATAAAAAAAATTTATGCGGGCAAATGTTTTTATAAAGTCAAGAAGTCAATGATCTAGGCCATGCCTTAAAATATAGATAATTATAAATTTTGAAAAAAAATTTTTTTTTTGTTTATTGACCAAAGATTCAATAATCAGTAAAGTGGGAAAGAACACATTTTTCTTTCAAATTGTTAATTATTGAAAAAAAATTATTAATTTTCAAATGCTGTTTAAAATGTGTCCTTCCAAGTTTTCCGCACACCTCCAGTCACATCATAAATATGAAATGCCCCTTAGCTGGTAATAAATAGTAATTTGTCAAACAATTTTATAAAATAAGAGTAAAATTCCACTCAATTATATACATGAAATCGGCATTTAATTTATCCACCCAACTCAAACAATAAAAATAGTTTTCAAATGTGATAGTTTGTCTTTAAAACCGATTTGTAGATATTTGAACTATCCTTCCATAATTATAAATTATTATTAATGTATCCTCAATTAATTAAAATAAACATAATTGTGAAAGCACATTTGATGTAAAAATCAGTACCATTTTGATGACTTTACTTGTTTGTTTGAGTTTTTATTTTAACTGTAGAGTAAATAATCAATTTCCTAAATTGCGCATAGAAGTCTCGTTTAATTAACTTAGTAAAATTTTTAAAAAAATTAATTTTTTTAATTTATTTATTCTTTCTTTATTTATTATTGTTATTATTATTTTTTTAAATAGTTTAAAACTATTTCTTTTTTAAATCAATAGATGGCGACACTGCAAAATTTGTTATTTATTTATTCTCGTTTCTTAGCAACCTTCGGAAAAATCTAGCAACAATGAGTAAAACATTTTAATACCAAGCAACGAAAGATTTTAATACATTTTCCAATTAGTTACTGTATTACTTTTGTAAATACATTTTATTTTTACTAAACTTACTATATTTTACATAATTTTTTAATTTTATAATTTTAGCTTAGTTTTTGAGCAATTTTCCTAACTTTTTTACAATCATTACATTTTTTAAAAAAATTAAATTATTTGTTTTTTCCGAAACAAAGTATTTTAATGATTTCAAAAATACCTCGAAAATTTACTTTATTTATTTATTTTAATTTTAATCATAGTTTTTATTTTGATAGTACGAATTATATACTTCTAAAATATAAGTGGGCTGTAAAACATAATTTCTTTTTTTTTTCTTTTTTTTTTACAAAGCATGTTGATAAAGAATTAATATTTACTTAGAAAACTGATAAATAATTAATATGGCCTAGGATCAAGATTACGAGGGTTATTAAGTTCAGCAGTAAGAACTTCACACATACATATTATTTGAATAATCAGTTGTTGTTGTCGTTGTTGTCGCCGTCGACCATTAAGGCAGAGGGGGTGCGATTGTTCTTGTTTTCTTGTGTCGACATCTATGACCAAGATTTCGATTTCTGCCACACCCATACGTCGCACCCGTTGATAGAGCGGACCCACAATACATCCATTCATTCGTCCACAGATCGTAATTTTGACCTGAACCGAAGGCCTATCAATCTCCAATTCAGTAGCCGCAGAGATATTGGTTTGTGATGGGAACATGGAAGACTTTGTGACCCGACTGATTTAACGTGTATCAATCGCTCTTTACTACAAGGGAAGTCTTTGACCCGCCTGTCCAACGTGAGTCCAACGCCACGTCAACCAGGCTATCTCGGTATAATAATCAGTTCAACGCAGGTAATAAAATAAAATAAATAAATAAAATAAATATATAAATGTCTGAAAATGATGACAAAATACGGATTAGGAATTTATTTTCACTCAGAGCTATTATTAGAATGAAAAATAGTCAGTAGAGAAAAGGACATTTTATGATAATTTATAGTTGGTTTTATTTAATTACGATAATACACCCCCCACCCCAAAAAAAAGGAGGATTATAACTACCCGAATATGGTAAAATTTACCATGTTTCTGGTACTATGGGAACACCGAAAGGATCGGTAATTTTTACCGAAGCGCTTCGGTAATGATTTTGCTAATGTAAACAGTAAAATATGGTTTTATAGTATGTGATAAAATTTGTTGAAAGTGGTAAAATGTTGTAATTTATCATGATACCTTAGAGCACGGCATAAACTTTGAGCAGGTCATTTAACCGAATAAACGGATATTTATTTGGTTATATATACTTTTCAGTTTTATATTTTTTAGTATTAAAATTGAGAAAACTAGAATTTCCGTTAAACCGGTTCCATATGAACTAGAAAATTAGCAAGTGTTAGGTTTAAATACCGTATATTTTGGTTATATTAACTAGAATTGTTGTTTTCTCTTTTTTTTTAGCACAGTACGGTAATTTTTCTTAAAAACTTTTCTCCGTGCAAGTGGGAGTTGTGGAGATTATTTTCAGGCGACTTCTTTATGATGATAAATAACTGAAAAATTATTAATAATAAACAGATAAAAATCTGTGAAATTCAATATTTTTAAGGGATACCAGAACAATAAATATATTTAAATATATTCATGCATTTTGACGAACATGCAAATTTTGTAAGAATTCATGGTAGAGGAAATAATGAACTAAATAAAAATATACAAATAATATTTTCTAAACATACATATTAAACATATCTTACATATTGAACATATAGTGTACGTACAACAAAATTTTCATGCATTTTGAATTATATGTGAATTATTCAGCACTATCTTTTAAAGAAACTGTTAGTTAAAAAAGTAATAAAAACTTGAGAAATTCGACTTTCTTAAAGGAATCTGAACATGTAATGTATGCAAATTAAAATATCCATGCATTGTGAGGAATTTTCGAATGATTTATATAATGTCGGATTTATTTGCGTAGCATTATATATATATATATATAAGTGAAAAGTTCTTGAAAGAGAAAAATTAATACAAGAATCGAAAGAACGGAAGAGACTGCTAAGGGAGTCTGCATCAAAACCAAACTAAAAACTAAAACTTGAGGGCAGACTAGCTGCTGACAGATACGTCTTAATTGTCCTAACAAAACAAAAAAGAAACAACTACGTCAGAGGACGTCACTATACAGACGAGATTATCCAAATAGTGGTTTATGTCAAGTTTAAACTGGAGATTAAGAAAACAAAGAAAATCCCGTTGCTTAATCAGGTTGAGAATGAAAACGAATTTAAGATACTACAAACCAAGTTAAAAAAAAAAAAAAAAAAAAAAAAAAAAAGGATCGTAGTTCCAAAACGAACTTGAAGAAAATACTTGAAATTAAAAAATTAAAATGAGGTTCCAAGACATGCAGATGTTCGGGACAAGAGTTCGTAATATTTTAATAGACTGTAATAATTTTGGTCCGGCTATGGAATTGAGCAAGTTCGATAGGAGAGATTTATGATAGGAGAATATGTTGTTTCAAGTGTTACCCGAAAGGCCATAGAGTGGAAGAACATCCTTGTGCAAATGACGGGCATTCATTGCATTTAATGAACAAATGCAGAAGCTGCTACGTCAACTATAAGGAGACCAACAAGAATTTTGGTACCAACATAATATTAGTAAACTGTGCAACAAGCGAGCCACTGTCATCCAATCAAGAGAATCAAATGACAGGCCGATAGAAGAACCACCCACGCCTGAACCCCTTTGTACCCAGGATTAATGATTGGCCCTAACTGCGGATCCCTGTTTTTGTAATTTGGACTTTCTAGATGATTAAAATTTAAATTTTGTGGTACTTTTTCTTGATTTCTAAGTTAATTTTTTTATTGATTGTGCTCTCTAGGTGTTTAAAAATGTTTGTAAATAAACTTGTGGCTTTAAAGGATTGTCTGGCAGCGTTCCGGCTGGGGCTTTCATGGATAGCGTGGAGGTGGATGTCTCTCTGCTGTCGGTCCGGAAATTCTCCAGTTGTCTGCAGGAGATGATTGGCGCTGCTGCCTTGTATTCGTTGCTTAAAGTGTTAGCAAGTCTCCTTCTTTTCAAGGACCCAATTGCCATGCCCTAGTCGTGCGTAACTGGGGGCCTTGCGCTGACGAGTCCACATTACATTTGCTTGGTCCTCTGCTGAATCTTCAGCGGTTGCAAAAGGTTTAAGTTTTCGCCAATGGGACGAATGGCATGGCGCGTGGCATTAAATTCCTTTATATTAAGTTATTTATTAATACTATCTGCTTACTACTAACGAAACTTTTAATTTTCAGAGCGAATACTCATAGATATTGTTACTTGTTAACTTACAAAAGATAATTAAAGAAAATATTATTACGTACGTTATGAAACTATGGAAAGTTAATATTAAATAAATCGTTTATGAGAAACAGTCAAAAATTAATTATGAATAATTAATACCAAACAAATTATGTTAGTTATCTGTGAAAAAGAGAAGGTATTTTGTTCCTGCAAAATAGAAAAGAAACTGGAGGGAGAAAAATTAATAATGAGCATGTATAATATTACAAAATTGACACATCTTGTGAACTTGTGAATAATGACATGGTAGATAAGGGAGTCTAAACTAACCAAAAAATTGAAAAATATATTATGAATGATGTTCCTAAACTCTGAAGGAGGAAAACAAAAAATAAATGAATTTAAATGTTAAATAAAAATAAATTTCTTTCCGAAAACCCATTTAAATCTTGTATTCAGAGGATAACAAAATCTTAAACAATTCATAATTTTTGAGCACATCTACTTATTTTAAAAAATAAAACTAAAATTTTCTCAAATTTTGCTTTTATTTACAAATAAAAATACTTTATTGTTTGTAAATATTAGCAGTTTAATCAGTTATATAAACAGTTTATAATATAGCCGTTCAACTATATAAGCAGTTTATTCAGTTATAAGCATATTTATTCAGTTATTATTTATTATTTTTTTTTTTTTTAAAACTTTTTTACTGTGTAGCTTAAATAAAGTTGCTTTATTTTAAGAAATCAAATATTACCTCACATAAAACAAGGAAAAAATATGCCATATGTCTGTTTTGAAAGATGATGACTAATTACTTTATTTATTTACCATTTTGAAAACCAGTTGACAGCAATAACATATAAACTAAATTCATTGAGTCAATCGAAAACATGCTTTATTTTTTAGAGCGTATCAAATAGGAACATCTGCTTGTTTTCTTTATCTTTTTAAGATTTCATAGAAATTAGATGTTAGTTACTTCTAATATTTATCAATACTAGCTAATGTTTAATAAATACCTTTAAAAACTGAAAAATGGAAGAAATCTGGATGTAGCATATTTCAAATTTATTTATGCTTGGGAAAGTGTGGGTGTCATTTCACAACTATCCTGAAAGGTAATGATCAACGTGTGTGCTTAGAAAAAAATTTTAAAATCTGCGACTTAGTTTTATAATTCTGGGAATAAGTTTCCCTGCTACACAGAATACTTTAACGTTAATATGTCTCTAACAAAAAAGTTGTTGTTGATAGACGATATCGACAGAAATGAGAAAAAATACATAAAAATTGTCGTTCTCGAAAAACACGAAAATATTAGGTTTTTTTAAAATAAAAAAAATATAAAAAAAAACACTGAATCTTTTCTAATCACCTTTTAATGTATAAACTACTTAATTAATTTTCAAAAACTATTTCTTTTTTCATTTGAAAAGCAAATTTGGTTTATTTCTTTAAATTATCCAAACAAAAAGATTATTTGTCATAATACTTTTTTAAATATCTCATTCTCAGAGGTTTTGTTTCAAAATTATATAGAATATGTGAACGTTGTTATCGAAAAGTAAACATTATTGTTGCGAGGGTGATAGACAATGTCGACGATAAAAAAAAAAATTCATGCAATTGTAATTTTTTGAGAACATAAAATAAATTTTTGTTTTCTGAAGAACCACTGAATCAATTTTCAATTCACTTTTTGAAATAATTTCCCATAGAAACTATTGAATTAATTTTCAATTCACCTTTTAAGTTTCCTAGAAAATCTATTGAATCTTTTTTCTTAAATGCGAATTTAGTGTATTACGGAAAATGTATTATCTCTAAAAAAATATTTTACTCTATACTTAATAAATTCTTCCATTCCCTGAATTGAGACCACGCAAAATACGTTACTATTAGTAAACGCTGTTGTAGCTCAGAAGAGAGTCGTGTGTAACAAAAAATGCATTTAAAATTTTAAATAATAGTAATAATAAATAGTCTAATGATTTATCTCTTTTATTCTAAATATTTCATTCTACATTCTTCATAAAATATCGCTTTGCACATTACTTGGCGTAACGAAACAATGTTTTCTTAAAACGGGTGTCTTTTTACACCTTTTCTTTGAAGTCTTTTCAAAGATTTAAGTCATTTCCTGCACAAAAAAACAACAACTTTTATTTGAGTTCCATTTGTGTTTTTGAGAAGAAAATATCTAGGCTACAATTGTTGACATTCTACAAAAGAACGAGCAGTCGTTTTTTTATACCCTTACATACATATACCCTTTTTCTACTCTTATCTGTTTTCTACGCCTTTGGGAATAAAATTCGTTGATTGGTTCTCATAAAGCTGGCATGTACAAGTAATTCAGGTTAACTGACAGATTTATGTCATGGTGATGACAAGTAATTTTGTACAGATATACGCTGTATAGACCGAAGTAATTTAATCTATAAATGTAGAAAATGTTTTAAATGAAATAAAGCGGTATTATTGCATTTAGTATCTTGTGTTTCATTATTACAATGGTAAAATAGTTTAATATATTAGTCATTTCTATACTATTGCTAAAATTGAACTTCAAATTTATTTGACAGTTTAAAACTTATTCGTATTCAAAATATTTAAAATTACTCCAAATATGTTAAAAACATTAAGTAAAAGCGTTTTAAAAGAGATATAATATGATTTGTTAAGAGTTTTTTTTTTTTTTTTTTTTTTTTTTTTTTTGTAAAGTTGTTTTAGCAAAAATTATCTTCATTTAATGGTCATGGAAAATTTGACAGCATGGGCATATATCTCTAAGCCAAAGTATCTAGAAGCAGGAGAGTAATAGGGAAGTTGCAGTCTCTTAAAAAATAACTTAATACGGAAATAATTAGAGGATAACTGTTATTCCCCAAATTATTTCCAGAATGATTTCAAAATGTGTGGTCTTAGCCTAAGGTGGAAGCTTAAAAATAGCCCCTTCTGAGTTGAGCTTTAGCCACTATCTTATCTCGATTTTACTAAAGAGGAGAGGAGAGAAAACGATGCGACTTAAACAATATTTATCTAGACAAACGATGCATTATTTTTTTTTTCGCTGAATCGAATATTATCGAAACCATGTTGACGGGACTAATGATTCAAAAGCTATTATTATTATAAAGATGTCTTTTTCAAATATAAAACTTTTGTATGAATATCAATATATGAGTGTGACACTGCTATCTAGACGAGTGAAGTATTGTTTCTCATATAAGTTTTATTCTAAATTCGTTAAAATCGAGCAGATTTGAAGTTATGAGTGTTATAAAAAAAGTATAAGTGAAGAACTAATTTACGTAAAACTGTCATAGCTTCTAAAATATTAGTCCTAACGACTCTGTTTCGTTGTCATTCAATTTTGCGTTAAACAACACAAAGATTCTAAAACATCGACTGCCTATATAATAATATCAGACATGTAGGTAGGTCTAAGTACAAAACTGAATTTTTATACATAAAAATTTTAACTTTTGATCTCGTAGTTCTTTCTACTTTCTACCTAAGACAAAGCGCATTGTTGTATCATCTATTTTCTCAAAATCGTTTTTGCCAGGAAACATAAAATATGTATCTCTTCCAATTTTTCTGTAAATATTGTATTTTTAGTGTACTAGTATTTGAGTTAATGTGCCCGAGATAGAACGCATCTCATTTGAATTTCAGTTATAGGCACTCTACTGACTAAGGAGGGGACTCAGGCAGAAACTGATTATATGTGTGGCTCCATCTTGCAATCTGATCTAGAGATACTTGGATAATATTCGTACATTTTATGCCCTGGATTACCGTTGCATCTTGCAATGGGTTGAACTTTTTAATTAATGCCTCTATTCTTTTTAATTAATGCCTCTATTCTTTTTAATTAATGCCTTTATTTTGTCTTGGATGCAATACCGTTGTAGTGGACATGAGTTGATAAACTATAGTTTTGTAAAGTCTTCAGAGTATAGTACAACAACACAGCTCTTAAATTCACTTTACATTTTGCTTCCCACTAAAGATTTTGCTCTGCCACCTATACAGTTCATTCAAGCTTTGCCATGTGAAGTGGCAAAATATTTCCAAATTAATTTTTTTTTATATTTGACTGATAAAATATGCAAAAAATCTACACTATATTTATTTTCAAATTTTGAACTTTACTTATCACTGCATATAATTTCTGTTAGTTCATCTTATGAAGTAGAATCTATAAAGTATCAGCTATGAAGTAGAAAGCTTCTCTTGCAGTCTTAAAATAAAAGTGCAAACACTATTTTTACCCTCGTCTTTTATATCAGCGCATTTTATAAATGAGGAACAAGCAACGTTTAAGAAAAAAAGCTGCTGTGAATTATTGAACAGAGTCTCGAGATCATAATGCTGATTGAACTTCGTTCTAATATTGACAAGAATATGCCATTGCAAAGTCAACTTGATCCACTCTGGTATTTCTACTAGATATGTCCTTTAGGAAGGCATGAGCTAGAATTCTTTTAACAGTTATGGGTTCTTAAAGCTAGCCCAACTTTTAAGAATGATTTCAAATAATTCTAGTCTACGTTTGTCAATATATTTTTTATTATGTAACTATAGGCATATTTTCCCCATTTTTGCTGATCTACAATAATGAATAACTTAAAATCTATATCAATGAATGAGACATTTTTGGAAATATCGCATATACCCTTCCAACAATCGGAATCAAAATTTTTTTCACCTGGTGTACAAAAATACTTTTTCCACCATGTCCTGTCATAAACTTGATTTTGACTTTTAAATAAAGGAATAAAAAATTCATGATATTTGAAATTTGCTTTGATTTAAAGGGGTTTCCTTTGACAGCAGTACAATTTTTAGTCGCCAAGCGCAAAATTTTGGAAACAAAACTAAATGTTCAGAATGTAGCTAACAAAAAAATGTCTTTTGCCAGTATTTTCTTACTAATCCAGACAGCCATCTCATCTTTCAATCCAAGTAGAGCCTCTGAATCAGAGAAGCCACTATAGAGGAGTCTCAAATTCAAATATAGTGTTAACAATGTCACTTCTGAAGTAAAAATCATCAGAAGTAAAAAAAAAGTCTTATGCTGCTTTTTTATTAATGCTTGTACCGGCGTGATTTTTTATGAACCTGGTGGGAACCTATAAGAGAACTGGGTGTTTATCACCAGTTAGGGATAAAAGGATCCATTGTCAACGTACCCAATGAATTGCACAAGACCGTAGACTGTCTTCCACACAATATAAATGTGTCATTCACTATTCATGTAAAAATTGAAAAAAAAAAGTCTAGCTTTCAAATCATATTTCATGTATGTAGTAATTTGTGAAGTAAGGGAAGAAAAAAGACAATTAATTTAAGAATTAAACTTAACATAAGGAAGGAAAATAAGTATAACAGCGACTTTGATAGCGGAGAACTACCAACACACAGCGTTGCCGAACAATGACGACTGCTATTTAGATCGTTTTAAGGAAAACAATAAGTTAAATAAGTATTCGGGGACTTTTCCTTTGTACACAGTCTGGCACCGTTCAACTAGGAAAAGTTGTTGGTTTCGAGGATGATAGATGATGGTGAATTAAAACTACTACATGTATGAACTTGTGAATCCGAAACGGATGTATGATGCAGCTTACAATCTTCTTCAAACACAATTGTACCAATCCGAAAATGTTAATATTGATCTCGATTGGCGGTTCAATGTCTATTCAGTCATCCATCAAAAAAATTTACACAGAATGTGTCTGAGCTGCATTCAAATAAGTTTGCAATATTGTGAGCCGAGCAGTTCAGGATTAACAGTTAAAGATGTCTAAGATGAAAACACAAGTTGCTTTTCCATAAAAAATTAGACAACAACCAATTCGATAATGGATAACCTGTAATCGCCTTGAGGAGACCGCTTTTATTTTATTTTTTTCGAAAAACGAATGTTTTTTTGTTTATTTATTTTTTTATTTTTTTTATTTTTTAGTTTTTGGTATTGAAAGATAATTGTTTGTACCAAGCTTAATATGTAATATGAAGTAAATTGATTAGTTTGCATCCTCAAATTGAGATTATACGAATTTAGATATGAGGTACTTAAAATAAAAATAGTTAGTGATTTTATTACATTAATATATTTATGATATTATTCTGGCTACGCTGGGTGTATGCTAGAAAAAATAAAACCTATTTTATTTTAAGAAATATTGTATATATATATTAAGAAATATTGTGTGTAATTAGATATTTTAATGTTACTGAATACCAAGCATGGTGGCGGCTACATTACACTAAGTAGTGTAAAAGAAAATTTTTGCTGCTTCACTACACCAGGAAGTCTCCTTGGTTTTCGTGTACGAGAACACATAATGAAACACCACTTTGGTGTAAAGTAGTTACCACCATTTTAGATGTTCAGCTACATAAAAATATTTTCCAGTGTACTAAACACTCATTTCGACTCATTAAAACTGCAATGATGCCTTTATAAATTTGGCTAAAAAATAAAACTATGGGGCATTTTACATTATTTTAAAAGTTGCCTTACAGTTTTGTTATGTCACGTATAATGTCATGTAGGAACTTAAATACACGCAGTTATTTCATTTCGAACTCGTTGCAAAGTACCCATTCATTTTTATCTTATAGCTCACACTCAATTAAAATTTGAAGGGCAGGCTTTTAACTTTAATGGATTGTAATGATTGTATTGATAGTAATAAAACTAATTTACACGAAATATCTTTGACTTAAGAAGTTGATATTATTGATGCAGATTTAAATTTAATTTAGCCGAAGTATTTTGCAATCTTAATTGAATGCCAAGTTGTATCCTATCGAAACAAGTATACAGGCTATCAAATACCATCCCTAGGTTGATTATACCATACAATGGTTCAGCTTGAACTATTTTTTCCAAGATGTAAAATTAATTAGTTATCCAAATAAAGAAAGAATATACAGATGTACTGAAAAAAATATGGTAAAAACTACCAGAATATTGAAAATTTTACTGTGTTTTCAAATCTATGGAAACATTAAAAAGCTAGTTAATTTTTACCGAAATGAGTAGGTAATTTTGGAAAAATTAACAATAAAATTACATGATAAAATTTGGTAATTTTATCATGATACCTTTGAGCATGGCATTAAAGATACTTATTCGGATAAGTTTGTTTTTCTGTTGAGTAATTTTCACTAAATAAACACAGTAATAAGAAGTATAATGTTTGAAAGCCAGAATTTCCTGCAAACCGTTTTTGTATGAACGGAAAATTTACCAAAGGAAGGTGTTTAATACCGTATATTTTTGTTTCCCTAATCTGAATTATGATTTTTGTTTCGAAAATATCATTACCATATAGTTCGGTAATTTTATTAGAATTTTGTTTGCTCGTGAAAATGAAGCTATGTCGCTTGAATAAAGCACAATTTTGTTACTCTATTCACTTCATCTATCTTAATGTTTTTACAATTAGTCTTACAGAAAAAAAAGTTTAAATGAATAAAGATATGTTAGTTTTCTTTTGTTCATTTTTTATCTTTAAAAAACATACAATTTTATTTTTTTATATTATTTAAACTTGAAAAAACTTTGGAGAAAAACAAGGTAAAGACAATTATTAAAATTTATATTTTTTTCGAACTTGTAAGCTCGATTATAAAACTAAGAAGTACATTTTCGCAACGCACATTGTGTTTTTTCTGAGGGCAGTTATTAATTTTTGAAACAAATAATACAAGTGACAAGTAAACAATACAAAGCTCATTATGTTTGTTGTTTTTGAAACTTAACTCATTAGAGACGGTTGATTAAATTTTGAAAAAATATTACTTGATTTCCCTAATAAGATGTTTCAAAACAGTTTGACTTGAGCTTGAAGCCCGTAAAAATCTGGAATAATTACTTTTCGTTTTTGAGCCATGTTAAAATGCTTACGACATTTTAATACGGCATAAAACACTGCATACTGAGAAACTAAATTGCAGTATATTTAATATATTCGCAAAAGAAGTTTACTTTTATAAAAGCTATTAGTTTTACCTAAATCAGGTAGTACATGCTATTGCTTTTATAGTTAATGTTTCTAATAAAACTAAAACATTCATTTAATACCTTTGTTTTCCAAATTATTTTTCAATACAAAAATATAATACTAACTCAATAAAAAAATAAATTTCTGATTTATAAATTTTATAACTAAGCATCATGCATTCAATCATTTCAGAAAAAGAGGAAAAAAAACAAATATACAATAAGGAAGAGAAAACAGAAATAAGTAAAAATAAAGGCGAATCAGGGAAATTATTGTTCCATAAAATTTTAATCTACACTAACGGTTTGTTATTGGAAGAGAAATGTTCGCAGATATTCAAAAGCATGAAATGGAAAAATTATCCATAAAAATACATCAGATTTATTTGATCTTGTCACAAACACGAACAAATAATCACAATAAATGTGTTTTGAATAAAACTGTAACTGTCAGAATAAATTGTGAAACTCTTTCTGATGCATTAATTTTATATTTTAATGATTGTACTGAAATATCTTGCTATGTTAGGAAAATGTTTAAGACGCAATATTACCATCTATGTTTTGAATTCCTTAAATTAAAAAAAAAAATCTTATTTTTTACATAGCCAAAATCATTAGTTTTAATTTCGAAGAATTGTTTGATTGTTTTGATTTGCTTAGAATATATATATATATATATATTGGGCATTTTTTAAACATATGATAATATCCTGTAAATTTTCTGTATTTTTATCATACCGCTAAATTAAACCATATTATAGTTCTTTTTTCAATTTGATTACACGATAGTACAGTTTAAACTTTAGAGAAAACATAGTTTAATTTAACACCAAATTAAGGTTTTCGCAAACTTTCTCTGTATTAAGGTAATAAATATTATTGTTCATCATTAAAACAAAAGTTTTGAAATTTTTGGTGCACTTGAATTGTGAAACTTGACATGTTAGTGTGGAGCACACAGAGTAGTCATGCCAAGAACAGCAGCAGAATTCTTTCTAGCAGGAGCATATAAAATGCAAAAATGCGAAAAAACTGGAGAAAAATTGAGTTCAAAAATATCAAAACAACAGAAACATATGGTAATAAAACAATAGAACCAAATAACCATCAATATTTTCCAACTATACTCAATTTAAAGTACCATTATAATTCTTGTTCATGGTTAATTTATGCAGTTATCGAAGTAAAAAGCAAGTTTTTCCATGATTTATAAACCATTCATGAGGTAATTATTCCGTTCATATGGTAACAATTTACTGGACATTCTGGTTTTAAAAATTATAGTTCTTATTACCACACATTTAGTAATAAATAAAAACTGAAAATTAAATTCACCAGAACTATGACACTATGGCTTTTATGACATGCTCTAAAGTATCATGATAAAATTGACAAATTTTAACACACATAATAAAGCAATATTATATTGTTAATTTTCAAAATCGTTTCAAAAACGATACGATAGAAGTTATGATCTGAGCATGTGGGATTTATTTTCCAATTTAACTTTTTGCTTAATTAACTGAGATTAAAAATTATTCAATGAGACGAACAATTAAGAAGTTAATAGCGTTTTATATACAAAAGTGCAATCTTGATCACTCATGTATGCAAATCACGTTCCAATTTGAGAGGTGTGGTTTCCTACACATTTCCCCCCGCTTAGTTGAATGAAAATAAACAGTAATCAAAAGAACTAATATTTCAAAAGCTGCAAGTGTTTTTAAACATAATATTCTATCTTTTGAATCGTACTTATTATGGAGAAATTCTTTATTTTTTTAAAGCTCTTTACCCCCAATGACTTCATTTTTATCTCATTCCCTTGAGCATAAAATATGTCATCGCAAAATAAACTTTGCATGTTTGGATGATATAATAGCAATGTAAAAAGTGTAAAACATATTTATTTTAAATAACGATAAAAAAAATGTGTACATATAGGCACATGATAATAGTAGTACCTTTTATGCATGAAAGGCTTTTTAATTATTCCTTCTATTGAATCTTGCGTATTCTCATTCGATTCAACGTAGAAATAGAGGAAGAATGATATCAGATTTGAAATACATCGGAAATTAGACAGCAATGTTAAAGTAAATCAGCATGAGTAAATAGGTCAAAAATGCAAATTTATATGTGCGCTCATAAATCCCATGTAGCTTCTACACTATTAGTCCGATCATCTCGAGATTGGTTTCATTCAAATAATCAGCGCCTAAAAATATAACGGAAACAATACCTGTATGGAAGAAATTCAATTCTTTCCCAGCAAAGAGCAAAGCATACAGAGCAGAGTATGAAAATCTTTCGTGAAAAAAAAATACTTTTCGTATTTTTCGATAGAAAAACTTTTTCATGGCCATTATTACTGGACTAAGATATATTTCATCGAAATAGCAAGAAGTTGTTCTCATAAGGAATTGTCGTGACCACAATTACCGTAGTGGATGAAAAACTCTTGTGCCTGCGATGAATTGTAATTGCAACGAAACTTCACAGCGAAGAATCATGTCCGCGATGACTTGTCGCTGAAACGAATTGGGATCAGGACAAATTGTCGCTACCACGAATTGTGCGAGACGAATTGACTCAGAGCCACTATTTGGAACATCTTAATAATAGCGCGCAACTCTCAACATCATTAATAAAAAAATAACTGATCATTTTAATAGGATACGTTTTGGAATACCTTATTAATAACTCGTGACCTTTAAAACCCGTCATAAAATTACATTTAACAACTTTAAGAAGAGACTTTTTGAAGAACCTTATGAATAGCACGTAACATTTAATGATTTTGATCAAATAATTTTAGCGTAACTCTCAAGATTAAATAATATAATAGTTTTGAACAGATAATTTTTGGGAGGCTCACCATTTATACAATGTTATTCTCAAAATTGTTCATAAAATAAAAGTGAATAATTACATTTTATGACTATTGTAGCTATAAGTGCTTAGCTACACATTCAAAGACGTTACCAGACGTTGTTAAAAAATAGCGTGAAAAGTAATTTCACAACTTTAACAACTTTATCTTCTAATCTGCTAAATGAATTTTCTGTGACACAATGCTAGAAAGTTTGCAGAGAGTTAAACCACATATTTATTCAAACACCAGTATCTTTAGTTTATTTTTAAACGATCTATATTATCATACTTCTTAAATTTTAATAATTCAATATTATGATTCAAAATGAACGGTAAAATAAGACTTTAATTAACACCTCATTTAAGTTGCAGCAAATTTTTAGTTCAAAGTACTAATATTGCGGTTTAAAGTTGAGTTGATATTTCTGACAGCGAAGAAGAAAATCCACTATTAATAAGTTTTGGTTTAAGAGCAATAATTTTAAATGTTATAAAAACGATTTACATTGAAAAGAAACGTGCTAAACGTATATGAATTGTAATTTCAAGACACTAAAATATTTTTGGCTTAAATATCTAATTGTTTTTGTTCTAGACAATTCCTAACAACCTTGTACGCAATTATCTTTTACTTAGAAAAACAATTACAGCATACATAGCTTTCTTATAGCTGCGGGCTGAAAAAAAATGAGTTTTTTAGGATCTGATGTATTGCATCAAGATCTCATTAAGCTAACGACGAAGAATAAAAGTTTTCGAATGCAATTGATGAAAGTGTTGAATATTGTTTTTGTCACACATGTCCCCGAGACAGCGTGCTCTATTTTCCTTTTTCTTTAATAAAGTCTTAGCTTCTTTTTAATAATTTATAATTAAAGTTTGTACCCATTTTAATTCGTTATGTCTTCGATAAAAGCAAAAAAAGTAAAACAAAAACAAAAAAAAAAACGTTTTTTTTACATACATATTATATTATACCATTTTAAAAATGTAAGAGTTGGTTAAAAAAAATTTTTTTTTATATTTTATAGAAATATTTATTTTCATTTGAAAAACATAGTTTAAAAAATTCACATACATACCTGATATTTTAAATGGGTTAATTTGTGATTCACCAGGAATGTACATTGATAATGTTAGAAACTTTTAATCGTGTTTTAGTTTAAAACAACCTTTATAAATTAACCTTTAAAAATAAATTATAAATAAACCTTTATAAACTTAACCCTATTATCACGTTATTTAAATTTGGTTATACGATTTTATAGTTGATTTAAACGAAAATAAAAATGAATGAAACATTTTATTAAGAATACTGTAAACTTATTCTGGCGGAATGTACCTATATTATGGTTAAATGCTGGAGTGATATTTTGGACAATGTACTGAACCATTTTAGTTTAATTTTTTACACGAAAAATCAATATAGCCTCTATAGGGAAAAACCTTTGGTCAAATCAATACGAAAATTACTTGTAGATTTAATTTCTAAATTTGCATTAGTGCTCAATATTATCAAAACACCCCGATCTTTTTACTTTAAAAATAGGCGAAATGAATTATTCTAATGCAACATTTACTCTACTTTTACTTGTAAAACTGCTTTCATTCATTCTTGTAACAAATATTGGATGTAAAAAAAAAAAGAGTAAATAATCCTTTTACACGAAGAAAAAACTTCTTATAAAAATACCTTACTCTATAGAAATGACATTTCTCGTATAAAAACCGTAATTCTGGCTAATAAAACGATAATATACGATATTTAAACTATTCATTTGGTGATTATCCCGTTCATATGGTGACGCTATACCAAAAACTCGTGTTTTCTAAATTATAGTTCTTATTCTCACATATTTAGCAAAAAATACAAAACTGAAGAGCGATTTAAACGAATAAATGGTTTTTAAAGTAACATGAAAAATTACCAAACTTTACCAAATTTTAACACATTTTATAAAATCATATTTTATTGTTAAATGTATGGAAATCAATACCATAGGGCGTTGCTAAAAATTACAGAGCTTTATGGTGTACTTATAGGGTCAGAAACGCGGTAAATATAGTTCTGACTATACATTTTTCTTTGTGTGTAATGTTTGAAAAAAACATTTTTGCTTCAATAAAAAACTGCATTTTTGTGGGGGTTTATTCAGTGGCATATTTTTCTGTGAAACAAAACAATGAATTAATTGAAATTAATAAGCTAAAGTGTATGTAAATAAATTGGTTAAATTTAAAAATAAAACTCTTCGTCAAATAATATTTATTTAGAGGTTATTTAGAAATAAAAAGAAAAGAATTTTTAGTTTTCTTGTTTTAATTGAAACTTACAATACATTTCATTTAAAACAGTTAAAACTTGTAAAAAATTCTCCACCCAAAAAGTATGCCTTAACATATAAGTGGATACCTTTTTTTTTTCCAAATGTTTTGAGAATAGATAAATTTATTACCATAAATTCTCTATAAATTCTCTGTCCCTATAAATAAGGCTACTTTGGTGCAGGTAGCAATACAACTCAAAATAGTGATCTAACAATCTCAGATAAGCATGACAGATCGTTGGGCTACCGAAGCGGGGGTGTTATTCCCTCTGCAGAGGATCAAAATTGTGATGGCATGTCTTCGGATCATCCTCAGGGATGTTTCCCAGACCGACGCCAATTGTGCCATTGTGCAGCTCTAGTGCGACGTAAATGAACTACAACTACTACAACAGATAATCATGAGTCTTATGAATTTTTTTATTTTAATATGTTATGTAGATCATTTCAGGAAATAATTTTTAGTTTTTTTTAAATAGACAGAAAAAATTTTTAAAAATTAATTTACTATTTTTTTTACCCTAATTTAAAAAAATGCTAAGAACTTATTATTATGTTCTAAAATATTATTTCGTGTGATTTAAATTAAAGTTTATTTAATTTTTAATTACTTATTTTATGATCCTGTAAAAATTCAATAATTTAATTTCTGAGCATAACAACGCGTAAAATATTTTAAGTTTATGTGGTGCAAATATTTCTTTGTTTACTTAATTTATTCAGGTGATTGACTTACAACAATTGAATGAATTTCCTACCATTGTTAAGTAAAAGCGCAAGTGAATTCTAATTTTCTTATCCAATTCACAGAAAATTATATTTTTCTTTAAATTATAAACAATGAAATGTGGAGTAATTTTCAATAGGATCCAGTTCAACTTTACATCTCATCTCTGATTCATCGTGAGTGATTGAAACTATATTAAAGTAATAAAACTTCTTATTTGAGCATTTTTGGTCGATTTTTCTTTTAATAATCTCTTTACCGACATGAAATATCGTTTCTTTGTTTACTGGCCCGAAAACACATTTCTTTCCACATTACATAGAGTGGTTTCGAAAACTTAATTTCAAGTTCATCTAAATGCGGCAAAAGCTTTTCTATTTTAACATGAAGCTTTAAGAATGAAAAACCAATAAACCATGTCTAGTTTCAACTGTATTAAGGAAGCCAATTAGATTTCTGGCTTATTGAAGCCAAACCCGGAAAGCCAACTAAATAAAATTAAAATGAGAAGCTTGTGAAAGTGGAGTGTTTTTTTTTTCAGCAAAGAAGAATTTCAACTTTAAGACGAAGAAGAGAATAGTTTTTAAAGAGAAAATTTTAAAACTGAACGATGTTTTTAAGTAGATTAAAATGGTAGACAAAGGTTTCATACTTCACATAATGGATTTCAGTTTAAAAACTCAGGTAAGTACTTTTCTCTCTTCAATAACTTTTAAAGTTTTCAATTTCAAGTAAAAAAGTACTCGGGTTGAGTTTAGAATATCATTTCAAGATTTATAAGTCTTTAGCTTGTATTATGGAATTATATTCTTTTGATTAAAATATCATATTTTGTTAATAATTAAGTAACAATTTTATTAAATTTTTACAGCTTTAGTAACCATTCATAAAAATTTCATTCTAATGAAACAGTGAAAAATGTGTGGAGTTTGTGACTGAACACAAGCAGACTTGATTTTATCTTTACATTAGTTGTACTTATATAATAATATTATTTTTTCAAAATAATTTCAGCTGCTTTATTATTTATCCTTAAAATGATTGATTTTGTTGCCCTAGAAATTTTGATGGTATACACTTTAACGAAATAGCATTCTTAAATTAAGTATTATGATATATTTATATTAATGATCACCATTTTTATTGATTACAAATGCTTAGTTTTTGGGGCATTATGCATAAAAATGAAAAGATTTTTTAAACATATTTCATTTTTTATTTCACAAATTAAGTATTTTTACTTTATAATATTCATAATTACACTTCAAAATATTTACAGCTGCTTCGTATTTTTAACAAATTGATAGTATGATTCGAATGTTATTTTTGCTGCAGTGAAACACATACCTATATTCTAAATAAATTGTTACAATAGTTAATATACTGCAAGTTTATTTTACCGAAAAGAATATTTTTTTCACTAAACATGAATAGGTAATTTTATTTTACTTTATTGTAATCATAATTATTTTTCAAAATATTTACTATTACTCGGCACCAAAGGATTTCACTACAATGAAACAATTTAATTATTTATAGAGTTGGAAAATATATCTAATGAAGTTTTACAATAATTAACGCCAGTATGGATAATTGCTTTTTTTTTCAAATAGTTGCAGAAGATAAGGTTGGAAAAACTATTTAGCTTCTTGATCAGTTATACTACTGCAATGAAATATTTAAAATATTATAAACTCAGTAAGTAGTATGTAATTTCTTAAACTATTATTTGCAGTTATTTTTCTTGCAAAAATGTTTTAGACCCGTATATAATGCAAGTTTTGAAAGATTTAATCGCTTTTTGGAACAAACTATAACAATAATGTTAAATAGATTATTTAATTACTTTCAAAACGGTACGAAAAAAAATTCATAATGAGAAAATTTGTCTTTAAAATTTTTTTACATATATTTATGTTTTATTGTGTAACTGTAATTTTATACATAATAATTTAATTATTTTAAATGACTTCAATATGGATGTTTAAATCAGCATGCTAGGATATTTGCTTCGCATAAAAAGAAAAAAAAATTATGAAACCTAAATTTCAATCTAAATTTTAAAAAGAACTAATATTTTGATACAATTGAAATAATAAGAATTGTATTAATTACAATGAATAATAATTGTTCCCGAGGAAATATGCTTTTACCAAAAAAGAGGTAAGCACTGTTAAAAACGAATTAACTGAAATTGGCCGTTTGGAAATATTGGAAGCTTATGACTGATTTAAATATAACTATTTTTTTTAAACAATTTTGAAATATATTAACATTTTATATCATTTCACATATTCCTAAAAAAAATCTAATGATTTCATACTTAGTATTTAGAAGGTTTACAGTCTTTTTCTTGAAAGCGGATCTCAGCTTTAACAGCAAGGAGAAAGAATAGAATAGTATTTGGTATTCAAAAACAATTGGTATTTTATCAACTACCATTTGAAGCAATATCCAATTAGAATAGCCATTTCCCGGTGGATTACTGGTGTCTCATTAAATTATTCCATTCAGTTTAAAGCGATAGCCTTTCTGTTTGGAAATGCACCCTACCTTTCGGCCACTATCGTTCTCCTCAGCTGCCACGGCTTTTCTTGATTGGTTTTTCACTTTCCTTTTCTTTTCCATTTTCTTTTTAGCAATGTTCTGTTTTTCTATCAAGGTATCCGTTTTCAATACTCAGGTGTTTAGGGGTCCAGATAATGGGCGTCAATATTAAGCCCTCGAATCATGCCGGCTTTTACCAGCTTAACTTTTGGAGCGAATAGTTTTTTTCAAAAACAAGCATATATATATTGTAATATTCTGTAGCAGACGTGTGGATTGCAAAATTTGTTGAATTATACACATTATATTTATCTCGAATCTTACCCCTTACCCCTAAGACGGACCTCAGATGCGACTCCAAAACTAGAATGTTTATTTTGTGTGGTACAAGTTAAAATAAGTTTTCAAGATCGAAATCGATTTTCTTCAAATTAGTTTTCTAAAGTAAATAACTCAAGGGGAAGATTTATTTCGAATACTTATTTCATGATTTGAAACTTTTTTCTAATGCTAAAAATAAATTATTTTCCGTCAACGTAAATAACGTAATGATTACTTTCTCTTGGCATTAAAATCATTCTTTAACCGATTTTAGTAATCTTTAACATAACTCACTTCAAACGGTAATCCAATATCAGGAAAGTTAGAGGGAAAAGTTTTACTTTTAAACAAGATATAAAACTCTGTTCGCAATATTCATTCAGCTTTTCTGACAAAAAAAAGAGTAAAAGGATATTTTTACTTAATAATTTAATACACTTAAAAATAAAAGCAAATAAATAAAAACTCAAATTAAAAACTTTGCACATGAAAAATTTCAAATCATCGGCCCAATTTGAAAACAGTTTAATCGAAATTTGATCCAAAATATAATTTTTAAGCTACAGTTATCTGCATAAGCTATTTTTAATTTTTAAATTGTTTAGTTAATTATATGAAATTCAATGAAACTAAATAGCAAACAGTTGTAAAGAAAATACTGAACATTTTTAATTAATTTTTTATACAGAAACGTTAAAATAACTGCATTAATGCTACGAAAAAGAAATTGTGGATTTCAATAAACTTAGTGTGATCAATTTGTTTAAAACAAATTCATTTCTTTGGTTTAAACAAAGCGTTAAACGAAAGTTAAGAAAATATCAACATCCTTTCCTGAATATGTGCTCACCATAGACATATAATGTTGCGAACAAATCCTTCACTACTGTCTGAATAATTTTGTAAGAATAAATTTGTTAGTTGGGAACTACATAAGAAACTTTTGAACTGGCCGTTTGAAACAAAACAAAATATTAGCAGTAAAACATTTTGATTGCTCACCGAATAGGCCAGTAGTTCAATATGGAAAAATTTTGAGCAAAAAATATTTGGAGATTAGTTTAAATGTTGTGGTTTGGGATCGTTATACGAATACTTTCTTCTGCTGAACGAACACCTCTCAAAGGCACGGATCAATTTAGTAGGCCGATGTAACGATTATAAACTGTGCATTGGAGAAAATAAAAAAGATTTCCCCACGTTCGGGCTATTAAGGATTCACAGTAGGGGGACACAATAGGAAAGATCTAATAACGTTTAGACTATTAAAAAATCAAATTTCTTGCTTATGGTAACCTGTGCTGAGGCCTTCTCTCTTCTAGGAGGCTGAACTTTAACCATCATCGTGAATTAATTGTAGGAGAGATGTTCTAAAGGAGAAAAATTTAAACATTACTATCTAGCTAAGTGGGTCATTGTACCTACACGGAGAAAAAAATTCTAGTAAAACTAAAGTATTGTATAATAATGATATTTCTAGTAACAAAAATGGTAAATTAAACCAAAATTTATTAAAACCAATTATTTGTTCGTTTTTCCGTTAATTTGATAACGTTTTACTGGAAAGTCTGGTTTTCAAAATTATTGTTCATATTGCCACACATTTAGAAAAAAAAAATACAAAACTGAGAGATAAATTTAGCCGAGTAAATGGTTTTTATGCTATGCTCTAAGATATCATGATACCATTTTTATCATATATTATAAAACTATGATTTAATGTTACGTTATCAAAATCATTACCAACGAGATTTGGAAAAGTTTCTCAGCTTTTTGATATTTCTATCAAATCATAAAATGAGGTAAATTTTACATATTTTGATAAATTAGACTGTACATTTTCCACTCGGTGTATTTATAATATTACTTTGCATTGAAGTGCACCAAAATCAAGTCGATAGGACTTATAGTTTAGTGGTTATGGGGTATTTGGTAAAACTTAAATATTAGGCTTTACAACCTATTTTAGAATTCTATTTTATAAATTGACAACTAAATTAAATGCATTCCAGGATAATTCCAACAGTATTCCACTTTCTAAAATTAATGCTGTTCTTTTTAATTACTACTACGAATATAAAAATACCTTAAATTGTGATTTTTAATGCTGGGAAGTTCTTATAAAACTTTTTCTTTTCAATCATTTTTTTATTCATTTTAATCATTTCTTTTTTATCCTTTTTCTTTTTAATCATAGTTGGAATACCACTAGTATATATTTTTTCACTCCTGACTAACATTTCTTACAACATTGTGAAAAAAATTATGCATTAAATCTCAAATATGTTTTTACATTCATTTAAAATTAAATTATTTGAATTTTCTAAATTATATAATTTCATTAAATAATATTCTTAAGGAACCTGAGAAATTAATCTTGCTTCTTAATCACGACGTTGTCTTTACTTTTTGTTGAAATTTAAGTATTAAAAAGGAAGATATTATCTTAATTGTTAACTTTTACAATAAAAGGAATGGTTTTCAGTTTACTAAAAATAAAATAAATGCGTCAAGTTCTAATTTTTCGAAAAACATTTATAAAAATACTTCTTTTAGTTAAATTAATAGAATTAAAAGAATTTATAGTGTTGTTTGTATATCTAAAAACAAGTAGACTTGCTCTACCAATTTTTTTTTAAAAATAAACTATTGTTTAACTATTGTAGTTATATTCTGCACAAAATCATTGCATTAAATGAAAATTAAAGATACAAAAAATAATAACAAACAATTTATAATGACAAAATATAATAAATAATAATAATAGTAACAAATAATAACAAAAGTTTTCTAGAAGAGAAAAATTTTAAGTTCTCTTTTAAGCTATCGATTCATTTAGTTATGTATCCTTTAAGAAATCTTATTTGGAGAAATCTCTGGCAACCAGCAATTAAAATTAGATCCTAACTTTATGTAAATACTTTGAAATTTTATGACTAATCAACAACCTTCTCCCATATATTAAATGATAAATTATATTAAATAAAAGTCCAGTTTTTATTAAAATTTCAATTCACGGATCTATAAAAATCATTGAATTGAAATGTTATATTTGAAATAATTAATCATAAAATTAATAATATTCATAAAATTTGACTTATTCAGTTTAATATGTTGTTACTTGAAGAAAAAAGTTTTGGGGGCAAATCCAAGATAACGAACAAATCATATTGATTCTTAACTTTAGTATGAACGTACCTTAAATTTCCTCATTACCTTAATTTTCCTCATTTTCCTCGTTACCCTCCATTATGCTTTAATTTCATATTTTATAATATGGTAACTTAGTTACGGAAATATTTTCAACCATTTTTGAAAGTTAATAATATCTCTTTTTTTTCTTCTTTCTTTTTTTCTGTTTTATTTTGAATTTTTGTGTTGTTTTTACTTAATTATTATGTTAGCGATTTGGTCTCATTTTCATTTTGGTGATTTTTACACCTTTGTATTTATTTATTTTGCCTCAACGATTTTAATACAATACAATATCAAAAACCACTTTTTTTTTCCAGATATAACCGTGTGGATTGAAAAAGAGGTAAAATCTTTCGGTCGTTAATTTGTCAAGATTTTATTTTTAATCAATTATTTTTTTTTTCTTTTTATCTCCTTTAATTAACGCATATAGCAACAACAAAATTGTTTTAACAGTTTATTTATAAAAGATGCTTTCAATCTTCTAAATTATTTCACTTTCACGCTACTGGTGGATATTTATCCATCATGCTGTGTCGGGGACACGAAGGACTACGTGTTGCTTGCTGGTTGCAAATATCAGAGTAAATATCAGCCCGAGAGTATATATCAGAGAGTATATATCAGAGAGTAAATAAAAGCCCGAGTCATAAATCCTCTAACAGTAGCAGTGAAGAAGATAGCTTCCTGGTCGTAGAAAGTGAAATGTCTTATTTCTCTAGTCTCTTGGGATGGTAGAAACTAGAGGATTAATTTTGTTATCCTTGTGTGCCAAGAAAATAAATGAATGGAATAAAGACACCATCCGGTCTTGTAAAAATAAATTAGATTTCTCCACTAGATTAAACTTTCTTCTGTATTTAATTTGAAATATTCTGTGGCCAAATACGAGAAAGAGAACTGTGGTTTACTGTCATCATGGTGTAGAGCATTTAAACTGCGATAATTATAATGGGAAAGCTGTACAAACCGAGTCTTAAATTTTTCCTTTTTTTTTTCTTCCTTTAGCAATTACGTGAATCGAATAACTTAAACTTTTATTTAAGTGGTAAATAAGAACTTTAATTTCAAAATTAAATATTATTTATAGTAAAAACACTATATTATGAAGGTAAAATTAATATTTTATTGAAATATATTAGCACTTAATTTCAACCAATCTGGTTCTATAATCAAGAAGCATATGTAATTTTAAAATTAAAGTATTGAAACGTTTTTTAAATTAGACTGTTTCATCAAATTTGGAAACAGAAAATACAAATAAAGGTTTTATCTTGCCTCTGTACCATATAATAGGCTTTACGTGACCACGTTTAACAATTGAGGCATTGTATCAAATCTTCCTCTAAGCCTCTCTTCTAGCTGATTGCATTAGGACTACCAATTTTGCCCGACCGACAAGATCTTAGTTTTTACAAAAAAGAAGGCAGAATATTTTAAACTTTATGCTAAACTTGTTTTAATAATGTCTAAAATTTTAATTCTACTAAAATGTGGTATCATCGCAAATATAAGGAGAAAAACAGGCGTAATATTTTTGGAAATTGAAACAACAAAAATATTTTTCATAAAATTACCTCAAAATTCAAATACGAAAGTATAAGTGAAAAGTTAATTTTATTTTATTTTACAGACTATTTAGAAAAGCGTGTTTCAAAGACATTCAAAAATGTTGATTGCAAATGAGAGTTTAAAAATTGCATTGTTCTTTCAGAGAAACGTTCATATAATGAAAACCAAAAAGTGTTAGCCGCGCTTATTTGAGCCAAAAAGTGTTTGAATGTAAAAGTACTCTGGCAGCGTAGGCTTTTTAAAAGCATTGATTTCAATCTTTGATTTTTTTAGAAACTTCGTTGAATTTAAAAATGTTGTTCGCCTTTGACTATTGTAAAATTTCATTATTCTTGTAAAAAAATATAAATATAATGATAAACTAGCTGCGGAAATTCAAGTCAAGAATATTCAAAACAAAAATTAAAAAGTATACTCCATGCCTTTTCATCACGTATTTTACTTGTGCTGATACACTTTGCATACATTCAAAAACAGAGGGGGTAATTGACTAAATAAATTGATCTTGAAGTTAATAAAGCAATATTATAGAAAGTTAATCTTATTGAAAATGCATGTCTGCCTTTTTTTATGTATATGGCAAGTATGCAACCTTTTCTTGCAGAATTTAAAGAGGACTCCAATGCTTATTTAAAAGAAAAATGTACTGATTCCAAATCGAAAAATTCATAAATTTATAACTTACAATCAGAATATTTCTATCTAAACTAAATAATTTTTTTTTCTCGCTCAACAATAATTAGCAAAAATCTTAGCGTAATAAAAACCGTTTGCACAACCGATCGCAACCGATTCTACAAAAATTGAAGCATATTCACAGTTACGTATACTATTTAAATAAAAATAAAGAAAATTAGATTAAATTTTAAAAAATATACTAATGAATTAGCATTGCTTGATTGTTTGGCTTATCATGCTGAATAAGTAAATTTTTAATTTCATAGACGATATTTTGAAGTATTTTCAATATTTTAAGCCATTTTCCCTAAAATAATGTTTAATTTAAAATCCTAATTCTTTTCAAAGCTCACACTAAAAAAATTTTTTTTTTTAATTATTACTGTAAAAATTAATTTTAATAACAATAAAAACTTATATTCACGTTTGAATTTTTATTATATTAGCAATCTTGAATCCCGATAGTACCTGAAAATCCACTAATAGATTAAGCCTTTCTCACTTGTTTGCTATGATTTTTCTTTGAAAAGGATTTCTGCTAGTTTTTAAGCATTTATGGAGTCATGTTGACCATGTTGTACTAAGAGGAAAGAAATACAAGATCAAGAAAAATCAAAAATATTTTGCAATTATTAAGGTAGTCGGCAGTTAAAGGATGGCCTACAGGAATAAATTTTTATATACTTCAGTAGTTGACAAAATGTGAGGATTGCTTGATGTAATTACAAAAAAAAATTATATTGGCCTTCTCTCTCTAAGAGTATAATTTAAGTGGTAGTGGTGCAACAATGTATTTAATTGAACAAAACATCTCGTAATATCTTTGATACTAAGATAAAAGTTTTCCAATTTTTTTAAACTTAATTAGTTATTTATTTTGCCAATGTAGGAATTTAAGAAATATAGACTATTTTTGGTGTTCATTTATTGTGGAATTTTGTTTTTCATAACTGGAAGAAAGCTTTCTTCATAGTTGGGTGTAACAGTTTGATATTTCAAATGTAGGTACAGAGTGGTGTTAAGTTTTCCTTTAACTCAATTTCTTACAATTTAGTTGCAAATAAAATTGTAGTTCCTAATGTTTCACAAAACTATTTACTCTTTTTTTAAAAAAGGAAAAATGCCTTAAGATACACAGGTATAATTTTTAAATAAACTAAATAAAAAATAATAAATAAATGTTAAGGAAAAACATTTTTTTTATACTTCAGTTTCATATCCACTTCAGTATTAAACATCCCACCTATGAGAAAAATAGTAGATTAGTGATTTAATTTTCGTTTATTAAAAATAAAATGTCCTCAAAATGTTTTTTAATCAGTGAAGAGAAATGAATTGGAAGGGAGGATATGAGGCGCTGGCATTTGTCAGATGAATAGGCAGCCGAGACTTGAAAAGGGCTGTAGCGCTGACAAAGAAAAAGAAGGAGAAAATACCAATGAGGACAATTTGCCGTTAACCTCATATTTTATTCCTTTCTATGAAAAAAAAAGTATTTTTAAGGCTTAAACACGTTTAACAACTTGATATATAATTTGAAAGAATTCATTGCTTTCAATTAATTTCTAAGTAAACATTGTTGGTGGAAATAATAGAAAAGACTCGGCATGAAAAAATCAGAATTTTTTTAAAAAAATAAAAATATAATATATATTATAAAAAGAAAATATGAGCTAAATGTCATAAAAATTCTAAGATTTTTTAAACATTAGTATATCATTTTAGTGAACTGAATAATTTATAAAATCTCTGAAATGTTATCCTATTTTAATTGCGATAAAAATATTTCAACTATAAATTTTTGTTAGGCAAAATGAAATTGAGGCACATTTATTTTATATTTTTATACGGCGAGTTATTATGTTTTTTATACTCACAAATATTACGAGATAGATACAATAACAAAATACTATTCATATAATTTATGTATGCTTATGTGTCATTTCTCACTTTTTTTTGCCTCACAAGTACCGAAAACAACTTTATTACCATCTGTATTTTTGTGTTTCCTTACCAAAAATACTTACACCATACTTTAACTAGAAATAAACCAAAATATCTGAGTTAATGTTTATTATAAAGACATATTTAAATACTTCCTATGTAATATTGTGTTGGTAACTATTTTGTCTCTACTACTAAAATTCAAAATTTCGTTTTAGTTCTTAAAAAAAAAAACATTCTTCTTTTTTTTAACGCTTTCAGAACAATTATTCCGTAATGCAAATAATTTATCAAGACATGGAACAAAGTTATTCAGAAAGCTGTTATAAATCTTGCTAATGATCTCATTAATTTTATCGGTTTCTAATTAAATAAAATATGTAAATTCTTCAAACTATTATCTAAGCTAGCGAATTAGCAAAGCAGGATTAAAAGTTTTTTGCAAGAAATTTCGCAAAATTTCATCACGTATGAGATTAAATACATATTCACGGTAATTAACGCAATTACTTTCAAAATAGATTATCAATGCTTGAGTAGCTTTTCTGAGTAGCTCTATGGATGAAAGTATTTTAAAATGATAATTATTACAGCTTTCTGTAAAAAATTCATTTTTCAAAATTACTTCCTTTTAAAAAGTAAATCGATTAAGCATATTAATTTGGCGAATAACAAAAATGTATTAATTTAAAATTTTCTAATTTATATTTTGAAAATTCAAATGAAGAATACGAGATTCTAATTTATATTTATAATTAAGAAATACTAGATTCAGAATCCATCGATAGTAAAGCGGGGTCCAATTTAAATATTAATAAATTTTTGGCTAATTAATAAGTTTTGGGCAAGGGCAAATTTTGGAAATTAATAATACATAGGTGAAATGAAATAATATTTAAATATTGTGATCTTTTGGCTAATTTATAAGTCCTTGTTTTAGGATCAATTAGTTGAGAACATTTTAAGTTAAAATCATGATGTTTTGGTGCATTGGAAAATATTAGGTTCAAAATCTATAGGAAGAAAATGAAATTTTAATTTTTTGTTATTAAGTTTTGGTTAAGTATGAAACATTAGTTTTAATCACAGAATTCTCGATTCAGATTTAGTAGGTAGGAAAGGCAATTGTAATTAAATATGCATAATGATATTGATTAAATGTGAATAACGATATTTTGGCAAATTAAGGAAACTCATGTTCAGGTTCAATATTAAAGTAAGTTTCTTATAGAATATTAGTAAGTATTGACTGAGTAAGAAATATTCGTTTTAGTATCATCCCTTACACGGAAAGATTCTCAATTACGTTTTTCTGCCGTTGAACAGCCGACTCAATTTTTGGGTTTACGACTACTAATGTTCAAGTCTTGTAATTTTTGAACCTGATCCAGAAGACAAGGGAACTTCTGGATCAAGCATTGGGAGAAATTTGCCTTTCAATTATGTTGTATGGAAGTATGGTAAACGTAAAAAATATCGCGTTTAGGATCCATAGATAATAAGAAGCTAAATTTTAAATAAATGTTTTGGATAGCCGCGATGTCTCAAAGGATAAAGAGCTAGAAAATTAATGAAATAGCACAAGTTCGAAACCCAGCGATGGTATAAAATATCCTCAATGGGGTAGACGGATCACCTAGCCCTCGGGATAACTGTTGAAGGTTCTCGTGGTTATTCTCTCCATGTAACGCAAATTTGTTTTTCTTCCGAAAAAAGTCCTTTATGAAAAAGTTTGTCACAATGCTTGAAGTTCATTTATATTATGTGATTGATAGTTATTGTCATTCATAGCAACCGACCCAAAAATGGGTCGTTTGCTCAACGCCGTTTATCAAATAAAATGTAAAATAAATATTATAGGGCTTTGGTTAATTTATAAATTATAGATTTACGATGAATAGGCAGAGGACGCGGCACAAACTAAATTTTTTATAAAGATTTAGCTAATTAAAATACTCATAGTTTAGAGTCAATTAATAGGAGGAGAATTGAATGTTATGAACTTTGGGTTAGTAAAAAAAAAAGATGCATCAAAATGTGTGGAGCGAGTCTTTAATCGAACGGTATAAAATGCCGTTTAATCAACCCATTTGTTTCGGCTTTTACGCATGTGTGCCAACATGAAACGCTCTCACTTCCCGGACTACACACCGGCGTGCCTGAGCGCTTTTTCATTCACTCCCAGCCGTCATGTACAGTGTTCTAGAACGTTTTAAAAAATATAAATTTATACACAAAGCATCTAAAAAGGATTTGAGATGCATATTGATTTGGCCTTTTACTCGAGATGAGAAATAAAAGGGCTCATATGCATGTGGTTTGTGATTATATAAACCCAAGTGGAAAGAAATGTTTCCGAATAACATGTTTTATGGCGATTCTTTAAAATGCGCACGTGGTACAACTCTAATTCAAATTATTTCAATAATTAAAACATTTGACTACAAAAAGTCTTTTACTTCATTTGTTTTTACTTCTTTTCATTAAATCACGAAATTAACTATGAACTTTTAATCACAAATGTGTGTATTTCACAGAATTTTTAAACAATGAAAAAAATTAGAATCGATAATGTCAAAGGTCATTTAATGGTAAATAAACACTAAAACAATTTCTTTAAACATAATAAAACAAGAAAAAACTAAAGTTAAAAAAAATATGCGAATGAAAAAATATACGTAGTATATGTAATTTATCTACTGTACGGTACACTATTGAAGAATGCATTCATATTTAGGTAATTCAATAGGTAAAAGCTAAATAGCTAAAACTATCCGGTCCAGGTGCTCGCGAAAGACTCCAGACCTTGCTCGCAGCTCACGTCGGAAAATAGTGAGAGAAAATTTTTTTTTATATATTAATTTTACCATCAAAATTATATTCATTTTTAATTTTCAAGTAGTGCATATACATCAAAAACAAATTCATGTAGCTAGACTAGATTTACTTCCTAAACAGCAAATTCAACTGTCGGACATAAAAACTTAAAACTTGTTTATAATGATAAAACGATGAAAAAATTTACATTTCTCTTATTTTAATTTTATTTTATATTATATAACCGGCATTGTATAGCCTTTCTAAATTCTGAGTTTACGACTATCATAATTCAACTCCGTAGCCTAGTACTTTTGCACCCAACCCAGAAGACAGGAGAACTATTGGAACAAGCATTGGGACAAATAAGATTTTTCGATGGCAAGGGGATTCTAACTCATGATCCGTCTATGGTTAAGGATATTTTACGTCAGCACAGTGGTCGGTGTGAGCCGGGAGCAAAATTTGTACCAACCAGCCCCAACTGGTATACAAACCTAGGTCATCTCGTTGGGAGGCGAACGCTCTATCTCCTGAGCCACCACGACTCTACATTTCTTTTATTAAAAATTTTCAAAATAAAGTTTGGTTCATACGTTTGATTTTATTAGTTAATATGTTTTAATTTTATTAATTAATATATCACAATTATTTTTATATACTTATTATACTAATTATTTTTATATATAAATTATTAAAGTATAATTTATAAAAGTCCAACTTCATTCATAAAATTGGGTTTCCCCCAAAAGAAGATTGATCACTCAGGGTTCTATAGTTTAAAAGAAATTGGGAACCGCTGATCTAGAGAAATTGGGAACAGCTATCTACGATTTGGTAATGACAGTTTTAAAATGCAGCTTCTCAAATGTACAAAGTAGCATATCTGTTAATGTCATTTCACAGCTATTTAATAAAAGTTTTATTTTACTTTATTTTTTTATGCAATATTATACTATCTATCCCAAAACATAATCTAATTTTTTCTGTTACAGATAATTACATGCATTCTATGCCTTGTTGTAAGCGAATTGCAAGGATACCCACAACTGGAAGAAAAGGCTACAAACCAGTTATCACAATTCGCAATCTCACCAAATAAAAAAATAGAAAAGAGAAATGCTGAGTGGTCAAACAGAAATGCTGATGAGCACGTTGAATTCACCCAAACTAGGGAAGCAGTGGTAGATAGTGGAAACTATGAACCCACTACAAACTCGCCAAAAATCATACGAGTTAGGTTGCATAATGGCTCCCGATCAAGACAATTTCGGAAGGAAAATGGTGACGATCGTAATAAGACTTCAAATACTTCTGAACCAGCACAAAAACAAGATGGAAAGGTAGTTAGAGTGAAAAAGTTCAAAAGAAAAAAACCAGCTTGGGAAACTACTACACAAAAAACAACAACGACCCCCATCCGTATCACAACACCTAGGTATATACGTCAAACAACAAAAGCACCTCGCACAACTAGAGTTCCCAGTACACAAAGTTCTGCATATGCCCATATTACAGTAGTGAATAAAATAGAAAGGGATCAAAAACCGAAGAGAAAGGAGAAAGTAAAAAACTACAGTTTGTGGGTGCCAGCAACTGATTCCAGTGAGAGGATAAAAAATGTCGAATCTAGTTCTCCGAGTAGTAGAGAAAACGAAAGACGAGACTCCGGAAAGCAAAAACATCAAAATAACGATTTCAATCTTTCAGGCAGAGAATCTGAAGAAACACTTGTTTCTTCAAACTACAAGAGTCAGAGATTACCTGCAGCTAAGATAGAGATTAAATCAAAAGAAATTAACCGAAAGGAAATTTCAACAAAGCCCTTACATGACCCTGAATCAAAAAGATTTCCAGAAGATGGTATTTCACAAGGGGACCACTTTGGGCGACTGTATAATCCTAGTGTAGAATATTCTGAAAGCAAACAGGAACATACAGACAAATTAAAACCAGTACTAGGTCATGAATCATTGAAAGCAAAAACTCATAAATCTGAAGAAAGAGTTAAACTTAACATGCCCTCAACTTCAAGAGATTTTGAAATCTTGGATGATAAAAGGAACATTGAAAAATTGTCTAACGATACAGAAGAATCAAAGAGTACTTCACAATTTAATCAGTTCGAAACAACACCTCTACCAGGTCCTCCTTATCAAGACTTTGGTGTCTTTAATGGTCAATTCCCGAGTTATGGAAATTCTAGATTTCATGGACGAACTTTTGATACTGATCCGTTCTTTCAATCAAATCAACAATTTCCACCTCCTCCCATACAGCAACCATACAATCCTTTCTACGGCCAAGGCCCTCAACAATACCCACCATACTATTCAGGACCACAACAGATTCCGCCTTCTTATTCAGTACCAGGTGGTTTGGGTTTTTCTCAATATCAACCGAGTCCTCATTTGCTATCAGTGAGAAGATCAATATTAGATACTATTGAAAGAGATGAGTCCTCTGAAACGACAACCGAGTTTTCTTTGCCTAAATTTGAAATACCGTCTATTGATTTCAACGACAGAGGTTGTAGGACTGTGTACAAGGAAGTCAATGCTGTCCCTGGTGCCCAACCTTACGGTCTACCATTTGAAAACAAAGCAAAGAGCGTAATAATGACAAGAGAGTGCTTTTTCCCGGATGGTGTTCCAACAACTGAGCCTGAAATTACAGAAACTACTGAAAGTGAAACTACTACATAATTGGAAAAAAGACAATACCTTTTTTCTGAATAGAAAACAATATCAATTAATATTTATGAATCCTTATTACATTTGTCTTATTTCTGCCTTTTTCCCATGAAACACTTTTGGAAAACTGTTCTTAAAAATTCTGTAATTATTAATTTAAGCAGAATTTAGGAATAAATATCTATCAAAACGACTTTTTGAAGAAGGTAAAAGACATGAAATGTAAACATTGTATTAAAGACCAATGAACTACGTATGAATTATTTCTCAGTGCTCTACCTTCCGAACACACCATACGACATTAGCACCAAAATTTGGTTTTTAAACAAGCGTTTCACGCTTAAAGGTTTTAAAACTGCTCCAGGGGCAAGTTTTTTATTTTACAGATTGCATATCTTTGAAATCAAATATAATTAAGGATTATGTTTTTTTAAACGAAAATAAAACTAAAAACAAACAGTTTATTTCATCACATAAAACTATTTTCCAATTTTTTACTCATTATTTTCAGTTATTTTTATTCTAAAAAATTAAAAAAGTATTTGTACTAATTGAGAAATTACACATTGAGAAAAAAATATGGTCAGAATTACCAGAATATGATAAAATTGACTATATTTCTAGTTCTATGAAAACATCAAAAAGCTTGGTAATTTTTATCGAAGAAATGATTTCAGTAAAATCAGCAATAAAATTTGGTGTTATATTATGTAATAATTGGTTTTATATTATATGATTAAATTTGGTAAAGGTAGTAAAATTTGGTAATTTATCATGATACTCTAGAGCATGGTATAAAAATGATGTATTCTGTTAAATTTCGTTTTAGTTTTATTTATTTTATTTAATGTATGTAATAAGAACTATAATTTTGAAAAACGAAATTTCTAGTAAACCATTACCATGTAAATGGAAAAATTAACAAATGAAAAATTACTAAATGAAGGGTATAACTAACTACCATATAATTTAATTTCATTAACCAGATATTTTTTGCCAGAAATGCCCTTACCAAAGAGTACTGTAATTTCACCCGATTTTTTTTCTCCGTGTGTTTCGAGTATCTAGACAGATATAATATTACTTTCTTTGCGTATAAACTAGGTTGAAAAAATTAATATTTTAAATTAATGCTTTGCCTTACATTAATAGCTGTTTAGTTCTCCCTACCGTCAGGTTTAATATGCAGTTTTTTGTAGAGTTATCTAGTTATAATGTTTCGAAGTTATATTTAGATGACCTAACTGCAAAAAATGTATACATAATTTGAAACATAAAAAAAATGCTAAGTTATCCAGTTGTAGTAACATACCTAAGCATTATTGCAAGTTCATATACTAGAAATAAAACTTTCAAAGATTTGTTATAATGTACCATTGGCGTTAATGCAAACATACCATTTTATAATATTTAGTATTTATAAACTACTTAAATATTACAAAATGTCCACTAAATAGGTATTTCAAACGTTTAAGATTAAAAAATTCAGATTGGTTCTCGAATATAGACTTACCCAATTTCAATTATCTGTAAATAAAACCTGTTTTGCATACTTAATTTCATTGTCCGCGATATTCTCATTAAATAAATACAAAAGTGAGGATTGAAAATATTTACGTGATATTATTTTGTAACTAATTAATTAATTTGCCAATATGATATTAAAATATTTGATTATGTGTGTTTGACTAAATTATTTCATCAAAATAACACCCTCTAAAAAATCGTTTCAAAGTTTAAACACTTTAGAGGAATTTTGTTTTTACCTTAACTTTTTACCTTAACTACATTAACTAATTGAACAGTGTTTCTATTAGAGTTGAACTATAATATCATGCAATCAAATTTAAGAAGAAAGATAAGATGGTCCAACTTAGTCCCATATTAAGGTTATATCAAATATAAAAAATATATATATTTCCGTTTAACACGCTCCAGAATTTCTAACAAAAACTCAAAACTGTATGAACTCTGAGTAATCCATTATTCCATTTTTATTTCAGAAACAATATTTTATCGCGAAAAAAAATTTTATATAGGATTTTTCTATTTTCTTTTTAAAGGTGTCTTCCATATCTATTGTGTATCAGGATGTTTATATATATGTCTGTTCTTTATACAAATCCACAGCAAATTTGATGTTTATACTTTCAAAGAAACAGTAAACCTAACTGTAACTAAAATAAAATTCCCTCCAATCACCGGTTTATCTCAAAGAAAGAAAGAATTTGTGAGCAGTGGTGGATTGCGCTCGGTAGTTGCCTCAATTATAAAACCGAACAGTATGCGGATTGCGCTTCTAAGTAGGTCCTCATTGACATGTGAGGGGTGCTTTTTATGAAAATCAATTACTACCTTGGCTTCTACCTGACCAAGAAATATATCGAAATATATTATGCTGGGATAAAATTTGACCTATTGCAGTCACTATTACTAAATTTACAACAAGAATGCAATGCATTTTGAGTACTTTAAATCATTTGATTTTTTAAAGAAATTTTTTAATCAGCTGTGTTTTTTCTTAAAAGAATTTTAAAAAAACATTAACTTAAACAAATATAGTTTTCATAACATTTAATATGAACAAACTTAGTAAGAAAAATTATAACTTTAAAATGTTTTGATATAATATAGTTAATAAATACATCCTTAAGGATGTGATTCTTTAAAAGTCTGATTTCATTGATAATAAATGTTTTTTAACGGAGCTATTTTTTACTACGAAATAATAAAAGGCCTATACATCAAAATTACTATATTATCTCTTTCATTATTTGACTGAAAAATGTATTAATTTAAAACAATATGGATTTTTTAAAAAATATCAAAAAATTAAGCAAACTGAATAAAAAAAGTATTGATTGAAAAAAATTTACTTAATTTAAACATAAAATATTTTTATACAATAGAATTAATAAATACATTCTTTAGGGAGTTATTTTAAGTCTGATTTTATTGATAATGAGGATTTTATTACTAAGAAATATCGTAAAGGATATGCATGTAAATTTTATGTTTCAAAATAGACTAAACGTGAATAAGAGTGATATGAAACTTTTATACTGTTATTTTCCATTATATACATTTAAAATAATTTTCTGGGTAAAAACATAATTAAATTATACCCATTTAGTTTTTTGCTAATTAAAAAGCAGTGCTTAAAAATCTTATATGTAGTATATCAAGATTTACTCAATTTGAATAGCATAAATTTTTTCAGTAATGTCTCCTTATCTAACCTAATTTGCTTTTTATTAGATATCTAATTGATAAATTGCCTCCTAATTTTTCACCAGCATGTTGAGCCTGAAAAATATAACTATGATTTTTTAACTCAGTGATTGGTACGAGGGTTGCTATTTATATTTCTGGCCTAATAATGAAAAAACAAATATGTAGGATTGAAATTGGTTTTATTGTTTTTCAAAATATTCTCCCTGATGATCAATACACTTTTGCATGCGTTTGAACCAATTTTCAAAGCACTTTTTCCAGTCCGATTGAGGTAATTCCAAAACATGCGTTTTGAATGCATCAACCGCTTCTTCGGGGGTCGAAAATAGTTGTCCACGTAATTTATTTTTGATGTGTGGGAATAAGAAGAAGTCATTGGGTGCCAAATCAGGGCTGTACGGCGGATGACCCATCAGTTCGATCTTTCGCTCCGTCAGAAATGCCTTTGTTTGAGTCGATGTATGAGAGCTCACATTGTCATGATGAAGAATGATTCGCCTGTTCTTCTGCTTTTTTCGAATTTCTCCGATGACTTCTGGCAAACAAATGGTCGTGTACCATTCAGAATTGACCGTCCTGCGTTGCTCTAACGCCACTGTTGCAACATGACCGTTAATGCCGAAGAAACAAGCAATCATTTGTTTCGATGTGCTTCTTCCTCGAACAACTTTTGTTGGTTTTGCCTCGTCTTGGAAGGCCCATACAGTTAATTGCTGTTTTGTTTCCGGCTCATATGCATAGATCCATGATTCGTCACCTGTGTAGATGTTATACACAGCCTTTGATGTACCTTGAACGTATTTTTCCAACATTTCCTTGCACCAACACGAGCCTTCGACACGAGCCTTTTTTTGAGCGTTTGTCAGATTATGCGGGATCCAACGCGAACAAATTTTTTTTACGCTCAAATGTTCATGCAATATTTTATTGATGCTAGTCATACTAATGTCCAAAGACGCCTCTATCTCACGGTATGTCACATGACGATCTTGCTTTATCAGTTCACGCACAGCATCGATCTTTTCTGGCACAACAACGACCTGCACGGGATTCGTCCTGGATCGAACATCGACCACGATTAAATTCGATATACCAATTTTTTACAGTGCTGTAGGGTGGCGCTTTATCGCTGAATAAAGAATTAAGTTCATCGAAGCACTCTTGTCTTGACAATCCACGTCGAAAGTTATGAAAAATAATGGCACGAAAATGTTCACGATTCAATTCCATTTTTTGAAAGAGAAGAACTTTTCAATTTACGGTCAACAACACAAATGAAGCTATAATGGTAATTCGTCTGCTGAATTTATGTTTAAATATATCAAACTTTCGATTAAAATCGTCTGTGGTCGCCTAGCAACACTTACTGTTGCCAAGGCCAGAAATATAAATAGCAACCCTCGTATGTAATAATATAATAATAGTTTGATCCATTTTTGTCAGAAATATTATCTATTTTACTTATATTATTTTTAAACAATTTTAAGTATTATTAAAATCTTTTAACGGATGCTTCAATGGTAAATTTAAAAAACTCAAAAATATCTGATTTAAATATTTAAAAAAAATCCTATTCGAATCAAATAAGTACGATTTTGTGATTAAAAGAAAATAATGATTTTTGCCAACCGCGGGTTCTAGTCAGTGTTGTAGTTATGAACTTTTCAGTAGATGAACGGTAAAAACTCAAACATTTTATATGCATATTTTTTTAAGTAATATGCAGAAGTTAGGTTAATATAGATTGGGTAAAATTGATTTGAAATTCACTATAATATAACCACTTTAAACCACTTGTAACAACATTGTAACCACTTGTTTTTCCAATATAATTAAAATTTCGTATTGCAACCAAAACATTTACTTTTTAACCAACTTAAGGTGAAAAGAGGGCATAAAATATTTTTTTTTTAACATTTTAACCAATATTCTTGAAAAAAACCAAACCGGTCAAATTAGAATATAGACCGATTTTCAAAAATGAAAAACCCTCTTCACCTTAAAATGAACAAAACAATCTTTTTCATTGTTTAAATATAGTGTGTATTTTAAAATTGCAGAAGTAAAAAAAACTTACAATACATAAAACATTACTATTTATTGAAAATTGCACAATAGACCAAAAAATGGAGGAACAGAAAATGACATTTTAGTAATTGGTATTACTGCTATTATGTTTATTGGTGTATTTTAATAATTGTTACCAAGACACCTCTGTGAAAATAGGTTTTACAGCGTACCGAGAGGAAAATTATTGATTATAGAAATTTTTGGGAGTTCATTCATTATAGAAATCCTGGAGTTGACTTCGAGCATTAGCGCCGATGTTACTTAATTTAATTATTCTTATTTTGAAGGATTTAACTTTCAAAACTTGCTTTACTTAATCTCATAACATAAAACCACTGAGAGGGGTAGGTATCTGAAAAAGTGATTGATTTTGGTAATATTTGATTATCAGAAGTTGACCTGAAGCCACAGCATTATTCCAAATGATATTGAATGTGATTAATCCTTATTTTGAAAGAATGGATTTATAAAAACATATTTCGCCTAATCTGATAACAAAAGACCATCGGGAATGGTAGCAAATAATATAAATAAAAAAATAATAATGGAATTCTTTTAGCTTTATTAATTATGTCGGTCTTTCAATTTTGTGCGTGATTTTCTAGTGTAAGCTTATAATGATTTATGGATCGTTTACTTTTTTCATCCCGTGAGAGGAACAGATATTCAAAACTGGTATTAAATATGAAAAGCAGTTAAAAATGGATCTCTGCATTTTCATTGCTCAGTTAAATCACATGGTATAATCCCGTTTAACCACAAAAGAATCACTCAGATTTCCTTGCTTGTCATTAGCATAAATGTTATTGTACCAGTAAAATAGTTTTTATTCTTAATTTAAAGGTGTCTACATGCTATTTTTATTTATAATCCTTGGCATTCTTTTATATTATAACATTTGATTTTAAATAATATTTTAACTTAAAGACTTAAAACTAAATGCTGTCTTTCTTCATTACAAGAAAACATTTGATATTATTCAATTTTAAAAAGCTAAATGTGTTTAAAATGATATCTACTGAGTTATTAATCGTTTTAAGATTGAAGACTACAGAAAAAAAACGGTTTGTTTATGTCTACAAATGCTGATTTTGCTGGCTGAAACGCAGGATTTTTCCACAGTCCGACCCATCTTCACTGTGTACTAACTCTCGAAGAGAACCGTAATTGATTTGCCAAAGCTTAGTAATCCTCAAAGTGAAACAGATGGTGATCCAATAGGCATTTTTATGAGAAATTGGCATAAACTGTTCCTTCCTTATATTTTCAATTATTAAACAATAAAAAAATTATTTTCTTTTATTATAAGGTCTGTGTCAAACTATGCCTTTTCAACCAATGCAATTAATATAATGAATACAAAACAATGAAATATTACTCAGAATAACTTTTCACAATCTAAATACTCAAGTCAAGAATATTAAATGAGTTTTTATATAATAAAATTAAATATAATTTAAGAAAGAATTCGACTCACACAACTAGTTTAGAAAACAGTGAAACTTTCATAAAAGATAGTTGTGTTCAATTTTTACGCTTTATTTTTTATTTATATATTGAATAACTTATTTATAATAAAATTTTATTCTATGCATTACTTCCGAAAATAAAATAAACAAACAAGAAAAACAAACTTCTTTTTTGACAAAAAACAATTAAGTTTTTTTTTCTTTCTATTAATCATTTGAATCACGCATAAGCTTTTTAAACGTTAGAAGTATATTATATATTTTTGTTAACGAATAAAATGTTTATAAAACTAATGAACTTATGGAAAGCACTTAAACTAACGGCATGCTTGAAATGCTATTAAAATGAAAAAAAAATATTTACAAAAAGTATGTCCTAACTGATGTACATATAATGACCATTTCGTTTCCGTCTTTTCCTCATTTTTATAATCAACACTTTGCATGAAACTGTAATTAGAGTAAATTAAAAAACTAAAACATAGTGGATATTTGATTAAGACATTTGCTTGGCAACATATCTTAAACGACAAGAAAATTTCCTACTTACAATTCAATTAGATATTTGTTTACGGATGAAATGTAATTAATGACATAAAATCAAATTTACTACTCTTTCCCACTTAAGGACATTATTTCTTTAAGAAACTGGACTCGATTAATTCAATTTGAACTTAAGTGGAATGTTCAGTTATTGCCTTCAAAGAAGAAAGTAAGCAGAGTATGAAGTATAAGAACGAATATTTATATTATGTTCCTTACAAAGAATAGTTTTGAAAATAATATTACAATATTTTGTTAATATATTTTGACACGTACTTAACTTGTATGAGTGGCATTTGTAATTAAAATATTATTCAGAATATTCTGAATATGCAGTACCTTTGCAGTGGCTACACTGGTTTTTTTTTTTTTTTTTTTTTTTTTTTTTTTTTTTTTTTTTTTACTTGCATTAGGATTTAAGCACAATACAAAAAAAAATGCAATAAAAGAAGGTAAATATCTAAAAATTCTCTAGCACCTACTTTCAAAAGATAATATAATTTGTTCCATTATTTAGTCAAAGAAATTTCATTATGAAGACAATTTATTACTAGCATTAAGTGCTTTTATTAGGTTTAAATGAATTTGAGGTGTTTTTAGTTGGTGACTTTTATTTAAAATCCCTTTTACTTGATTGTGAGCTTTTAAATTCTTCACTCTTTTCGAAACATTCACGTTAATTAATATTGTTTAACAACCACACCCTGAAGAAACAAAAAAATTCTGTTTAACTAAAGCAATTAGATAATTTATTTTTGTATTTCAACATGATTAAAATATTTATCAAAAACTAAATCTTAAAATTATAGTATTGTTCCTACATTGAGAAACAAAATATGGTTAAAACTACCAGACATGGTAAAATTTATCGTGTTTCTGGTTCTGGGAAAACCAATAAGCTTGGTTATTTTGCCCAAGCGCTTTGGTAATGAATTTGTAAAAATTAGCAATAAAATATAGTTTTATAATATGTGATAAAATTTGGTAATTTTATTATGATGCCTTAAAGCATGCCATAAAAACCATTTATTCGGTTAAATTTGTTTTTCACTTTTCTGTTTTTTAACTAATATGTGGTAATAAGAACTATATTTTTGAAAAACAGAAATGTCATTACCATACAGTAAGACAATTTTACCAGAATTTCTGTTCTCAATATAATATTTAATAGGATAATTAAAATATAATAGCAATAAATCACAAAACAGTTCTAAGGTTTTGAACAATTTTAAGCTTTGACTTTCATTTTATGGGTGTCCCCACAATTTGAAAAAACGGTCTCAATAGTTTGATCAGTAGAGCAGTCAAAAGTTTGAGTCCCTATATGTTAATTATAGTTTTTGCTTATTTCGCCATAACTCAGCAGCTATGTTTGCAAGAAAAAAATAATTGTAGCTAATTATAAACTCGTTTATTCAGAGTTAATTCAATAAAAATATTTGATTTATTGATTAGTTTTAATATTTATTATTTAGACTATTTATTAATTTTATTATGTTTATTATTTATATATTTTTATTTATTATTTTTATTATTTGTTATATTATAGGTCATTTTCTAATGTAAAGCACACACATTTTTACTTATTAAACTAAATAGTTTTAAATGAGAAGATCTCTAATGATGAAATAGGAATGGTCGAATAGTTCGTGAGAAGTGAAATTTTTTGGATGTTCTAATGAAAGTTTTGTATTTTGTCACTTAAAATTGCATATTCTGAAGTGATGGAAAAATTTGGAGACTTTTCTATTCAAACATTTATTGACCACTAGCTGAATGAATGCCCTATATTCGTACGGGGTAAAAAGAATAAAAAATCAATAAAAGAGTGCCAAACAATACTACTAAATCATGCACTAAATTAAATGACGTGTCTTTAAAAAAGAAAAAAATTCGTAGGCTTAACGTTATCAGATTAAGCAAAAAAGGTGTTGGAAGCTCATCTCATCAAAATTGAGATTTATTACTTTTATTCAGTATTCTCTGGCATAATGATGTTACTCGAGGCCAACTCACGAAATTTAAACTTATAATGCTGAAGAAATTTTCTATTGTACTTTTCTTTCGAGGGGTCTTAAAAAACATATTTCTATAATATTTTGTACAGATTTGAGCTTCTTTTACCATTCTTTGGTAGGTTTACCCTATATACAGTGAAAGTTTATTTTGGTATCTTATTTCTTAGTTTAAATTATCGTATGCAGTAATTCATTACTATATTTATTACACTGTATGCAACCTATAAATAATTAACATTTCATCTTACCACGTGAAAATTTGATCCTTAAAACAAACTATTGAATTTTATCAAAAGAAACTTTCCTGCAACAGGTCATTGTGGGTCAGGGTAAAGCCCTGGATTACCTAGCTTAAGTAGCATCAGTGTTTTCCTAGCGACCTTTGTGCCGCTTTCGATTTAGATTGGCTGTCGCCGATCGCATGAGTAAACAGTCGCCATATTGTATGAAACTTTATTACGCCCGATCTGCTATTTCTATTTTCGCTTTTTTTTTTCACTTTATTTGTTTCACACATTTAAAAATAATAAGGCTTGTTGCGCATTTGGATGTTCTTATAAGTCAAATTTAGGTTTTAAATTATTTCTGTTAACTGTTGGAGATGACATTAAAAACACTACGGAAAGTAGGACTGTATGGAATGGCAGAGATAAAGGGAATCTAAACGAAAACAGCAGATTATGTTAGGTAAATTTAAAAGTAATTTATTCATTCAATTACTTCAAAATTTCCATATTATTTATTCGAGCAAATATCTTTGGCTTTTTTTATTCAAATTAGAAGTTCAACATATCCATTTACATTAAATATATTAACCTGAAAGAAATGAAAATTGACTACAAATATTGTTTTTAACTTAACTAATTTTTTTGGTTAAAAATCATTAAAAATACACTTTAATAGCAATGAAATATTTGAGTGTTTTTGTTTCCTGAATTATAAGTAAACTAGCGTAACATATTAAATATTTTTCAACTCAACAAATTTAAAATTTCTACGTCTTAATACGATGATCTAATTCCAATTTGAAATCTTAGTTTCTTCATTTTTTATTATTTTAAATATTTCTTAGTTAACCAATTAACTCATAACTTCACATTTAACCAATAAACTCAACTTCGTAATTAACCAATAAACCCATAACCGTAATTAACTAATGAAAAGTAGCATTAAAGAATTTTAAAAAAAACTTCGTATTTTTAGTTTTTATTTTATTTTATTTTTTTACCATCGTTGAACAATCTACTCAAATTTGAATTTCCAGCTACCAATGTACCTTGTAATTTTGAACCTAATCCAGAAGACAAAACTCCTGGATCAAGTATTGAGTGAAATTTTGAGGAAACTAACCAGCATTTGCCTTATATGGAGATGAAAACCACGATCTAACGCTAACCCATGGTTCGTCTACCACTGAAGATATTTTTGCCAGCACTGTGGTTAGTGAAACCCGGGTGCGGAATTCGTATTGACCAGCCATCACTGAGATCGATTGAGTCACCTCATTGGGAGGCGAACGTTCAATCCCCAGAGTCGTTAGGGATCCGTAATTTTCATTTTAATGTTAATTGTTTATTTGATAAAATATTTGTAGTAAATATCATGCGAGGAGAAGAATTTAAGTTTAGGTTACTTATATTTTAAGTTATGTACTTATAATTTCAAATTGGGAACCATGTTACATATTTAGACTATATTCTTTGTGGAAACATTTATATACTGAAGAAGAGATTTTAGATCAGATTTACAGCAGAACATGTCACAGCACTCTAATGGATTTTCGATCCTCGAGAAATAGGAAATGCATAAATACAGTGTGTGCTTTGCCAGGTTCTATCAAAAACTAGCTGTATAATTTCAGAATTCTATTTCCTACAACAAACTAGAATTTCATGTTTTCGAATATTTCATCGCTCCGCAAAAGAAAATTCAGAATTTCTATAGCTACTCCCATTTTATTTTGTAAATGCATTCTATAAGATTACGGAGTAAGACTATATAAATATAAAAAAAGCATTCTAAAAATGGAATTGGGGGCAGTAGTTTCCCTACGAAACACATTACAAAAACAAATATTCACCTTTTTATTGTAATAAATAAAATAAAAAATTTGCAGCTTTAGTTGAAAAAACTTTATATTTTCTAAAATTTCCTTTTTCTTTCTAGTGAAGTTAATTATTTATTTCTTCATTTTAAATTTTACTTTTCTCTGAAAAAAATAAACTATTAACACACATTATATCATTAAGTGACTTCATTAAAATTTCAAATTACTACTAGATTTTTCTTTCACAGTATTAAAAAGTTCAGTATCTTATTTTTTTCTTTGTTATAGTTGCAAGTTTTATCTCAAATTTCTAATGTTCAGATCATTTAAAAAATGTATTTCATAAATGTATGTCTTTTATTCCATAGTTAATTTTTCCTATTGTTGATGTTTCTTGCTATTTTAATCAATATATCGATACAATTATATACAAAATAATCTTTTTCTTACATCTTTTTTAAATTCTTTTGTTTTCATTCATTTAGGTTTGAATGACCCTCACCGTGCTTGTGAACGGATTTTCTTTAAAATAAATGAAGTTTCTGTCTTATTCTATTCTATTATAAGATAATTTTTAACTAGTCAGTTTTAAAAAATACACTGTTAAACACTTTAAATTCTACGAAAAAAATTATCTTTTTTTACAGAAAAAAAATAAAAAAACAGTTTAAAGATAAATACATATTTTTCTGTTTTTAATCGTTATCAACTCGCTACAAAAAATTTTCGCTCTTTTTACTGACTTTCTCTGTAAATTTGACGGTTTAAAGACGTTCTTCACAAAACAGTTTTTTTCTGCTTTTCACCCTTCTAAACGGATCGAAACTGCCCATTCAAATTCTAGTTATAAACATGCAGTTTTGTTTACCGTAAGATCATTTCATCTTTTCTTAAATCATTTTTCAATTATTTTTTATATTTTCTCTTGCTTTCAGAAATTATTTTATAGTTTTGAACATTTTATCAATAAAACTGCGATACAACTTCATTACCGTTATTGATACTCTTACCTTATTATTATCAGTCAAATATATTTAATTTTTCGGTAAATTTAAATTGTCGAACATTCTGTTTAATTATTACAACCACCGGATTACATAACATGATTTCGAGAGGAAAGGAATTTAGAAAATAAAGTTACACTATTACAAATCTTTTTTTATTGTTCTATTTCATTTTAAATGTATATGGTATGTGAGTAAAAGTCAATTATTACAAAATAATTTGTGATTTCATATAATATTCTAATTGTAGATTTAACGTATAATTTTTCTTACGGAGATATACATTGTATTTCCATGTAGTATACTAATTGTATATTTCGTGTAAAATGTCCCATAAGGAAATATACATAGTGTTTCTATGTAACATACTGATTGTAGTTTTAATGCAAAATGTTCATTAAGGATATATACATAGTGTTTCCCTAAAATATTCTAATTGCAGTTTTAATGTAAAATGTTTCTTAAGGAACTATACATAATGTTTGCATATAATGTACAAATTGTAGTTTAATTAAAAACTGTACAGTTGACAAAAAAAATAAACTTACCCCTTGAATAATTTTTAATCTAGTGATCGGATCTTCACGTTCCAGGATTCGATTTTAAAGGTTCTAGGGGAGTCTTCAAATATGTTAAGTAATTAGTGCAGACAATACTTTTAAATATGAAATATTACACAAAGACGTACTTTCTGTACATAAACATACCTTTTTTCGACGTATTCGAATTTCTGTGCCCCAAATTTAAGGGGATAGCCGCAATTTAGGAATTATGGTCCAAACAGCTAGGTTAGCAAAGCTGACCAAAGTTTGGACCCCTAAATATAATTTTTTTTTCTCATTTCACCATATCTCGAGAACTTTTTAATAGAATTAAAAAAAAATTGCTCACAATTATAAAATTCGTTATCCAAAGATGCTTTCATGCAAAAAATAACATTTAGTAAATATTTATTATTTTTTGTTATTTTATTTAATACCAGTCAAAAAAGTTTACATTGTAAGGTGTAAAATTTCTTACACCATTTAAAGAAACATAACTTAACATGACAAAATACAAGTGTGAGCAAAATCGGTCGAATAGTTCCTGAGAAATAGATTTTTTAGCATACGATCATTTAAAATTCAATTTCTCAAGAGCTATTCGACTGACGTCTCTCTAATTTTGTATTTCGTCATGTAAAATTACATTCTTTAAAATACTGTACAAAATTGTATACCTTACAATTCAAATTTTTTCAGCTAGTATTAAATAAAATAATAAAAAATTATAAATATTTACTAAAAAATATTTTTTGCAATGAAATTATTTTTCGATAAGCAATTTTTTTAATTCTGTATAACAAAATTTTAATTAGCTTAAAAAGTTCTCGAAATATGGTGAAATATGCAAAAAGTTGAATTAACATTAAGAGGCCCAATTTTTGGACTACTCTTTTGATTGAACTATTAGGACCATATTTACCACAGTGCAGCCCTCTCCTACATTTTGAGGATCAGCAATTCAAAATTTTCATGAAAAAGATATGTTTACTCAAAGAGAGTACGTTTTGTGTATGATTTCGTAACTTAAAATATCATCTGCGCTAATTACTTAGCATATTTGAGGTCACTCCCTAGAACCATAAAGATTGTGCCCTAGAACTTGAAGATCTGATAATTAGAACAAAAGTTATTCAGAGGGTACGTTTATTTATTTATATATATTTTTTTGAGCACTGAACCTTAAATATACAGAATGTTACGTAATCATAAATTTTATACCCTCCTTGTAAAAAATAATAATAATAATAAAATGCATGCTTTAAGTAGATAAAATTTGAGCTAATTTTTCATTGCAAATTTTTCGTTATTTTTCTTGAAACAAGTAAGTGGTTTTAAACAATTTAACTTTGATTATAACCACTTTTCATATGAACAGTCTCAGTTTTGATACCTGGTATGATGCAAAATTAGCCCTGGTGATAAATGAATTAAATAGTAGCAAGTCACAACTTTTGGAAGGTTCTTATGATTATCATCAAAGATATTTATAGAAAAATGCTTTTTTCTATAAATATCTTGATTTGTTATGTACTTAATTATTTTCTTCGAAAAAAATAGCTTTTCTCTTAAACAAAAACTGTACAGTTCTTAACTCTTATTTTCGTGCTTTGACTATCCTTCACACAAAACCAATTTTTTCTATGTTATTCAATAAAAAGTTATGCCTGACAAGAAAACTTTTGTTAAAGTTTAACAAAAACAAAAATAATTCTATTGACAAATTTCTTTTTTGGTAAAAACCTTAACATTTATAACAAGTTAAAAAAATTTAGACATTCCTGAAAATTAAATAATGAAAAGCAATTCTTTAAACAAATTGTATAGTTAAATTTTAATAAATGCAAAAGAACCTTTTTTTAAACTAATCAATCGGCATAATTACAAACTTTGTTTAATCTTCATTTTTAATAACTCATTCTTAAGTTTTGAATGTCAACAATGACGAAAATATCAATACCAATAAAATGAGTTTAAATAAATTCATTTTAAAACCAGGATATTGAATAAATAAAATTCTAGCCAAAAAGGTTTAAAGATGTCCAATAATTCACATTAAATATAACATTAAATATAACATTAAAAATATTTAAAAATATGTTTTCTTTGCTAAATTCAATATTTTATCATCGTACATCACATTCATTGCAGTATTATTCTTTTCATATGAAGAAAAGATTCATTTATCTGCAGCAAAGACAAGACTTTATCTCAAATAAATGATCCTATTCTATACATGATGCTTAGTAATGTAAGTTTTAATAATTTATCCATTGTTTTAGAATATTTTAAGATATTTTATTTTACAGCTTTGAATTAACTACTTCAAAAGTTTGAAAATCTTTTTGTTCAGCCAAATAAAAGCAATAAATGATCACCGTGCTTAGAAGCTATAGAAACAAAATTGCAATCGTATTTATCAAATTCTTTAAATCAAATTCTAAAAATCAATACTTATTTTTACTTTATTGTATCGTTAAGTGTACTAATGTTAACCTATAAGCTTACCATGTGTAAAAACTATAAATAAAAGAATTTAAATTTAATATTGTTTTTATGTTACAGAACCTTATAATGAACTAATCACCCGCAAGCTTTAAATTAGTAGAAACTATAAAAATAATTCAGTAATAGCCTTTATGGAAGCAAAAATACATCCGACCTACCCTCGCTCGGGCATACGGAGAGATGTTCCGTCGTCGCGACAGTTCCTATGAGGACCGCCTTCCGAATCCCGGCACGGTGCCCAGCCGAGCATCCAGATCGGCCAAACTCCGTCCGTGGCATTTATTAAAACCAAATAAAAGTTTTACAAGTAACAAAGATGGCAACACAATACAACTCTGCTCCGGGAGCACAGCCCAAATAGACAGTAATAGCCTTTATAAAATTCCTTCAATAAAATATGAGAACTTGTTTGTTTGCTTTTTCCTACTTTGCAAAGAAAATCTGAATACAGTAGTTCGTAAGTGTCATGAAAATATACAGCACATTCGTTAATGACTACCGTAAGAAAATATTTTTAGAATCCTTGTAAAAAACGCCTAAAAAACATACTCACTAGGGGTAACAATAAAATTTAAGCATAGAAAAAACAAAAACGCTATCAAAACCTATTGAATCGCTTGTGAGGGAGTTAGGACCTCAAAACAGATTAGATTTTCTGATAAGACTCGGATATGTTTTGAATAATTTTAACTCCTCATAGATTCCACACGCAATCAAAGATTGAGATGTTTTTAGTCCCGTGACTTCGTAGATAATGATTCATCGTATTTCGGTAGAGCGTTTGCTTTTAGTTTAAATATTAATTTGTAACCCCTATAGTGCATGATTTTTTTTTTTACTTCGTTTATGACAAGGAGTCGTTATTTAGGGTTATTTAGGGTGGTCATTACGGCTAGATATGGTGAAAATACTCTTTCGAAATAGAATGGAATTCGCAATTTTTAAAAGAATTCAAATTTATATTCAAATGAAATATTCAGTTTGAAATGAATTAGGTTGAAAAATGTAATATTCAAATAAAAAAAAATACAAAATAAAATCTTGTATACTTTTAAAAATAAATTACTTGCATACAGAAATTCTTTTGTGAGTGTTCATTTATCTGTTTATAACTACGCGCATTAAATTCAAATTAACCCAAACTTCTAGTATGCTTAGATTGAAATTGTATATTAAGAGATCAAGAACTGCAAAATTGAAAATAAAACACAAATGGCAATCTAACTCACGAAAATTTCATAAAAATTTTCTTAGCTACATATGATTTAAGGAATTGAAATATTTCTCAACAAAAAAAAGCTTACATTATTTAACTGAAAAATAATTTCCCTTTCATTGATAAAAAATTGACTCTCTCACTGTGCCGTATAAAAAGATTATTGATGTAAATATTTACATCACTACAACTGTCAGTCAAAGAAATGTCTCCATTTGCAACAGTTGTGTTGGCCTTACTCTAATGATTGAAGGTTGACTATGTTTTGTAGAAAAACCCTTCATTCGAATCTCAAATTCGCGTCTCGTTTCGCGCCATTAAATTGTGTAATGGAAGGCTTTTTCGAATAATTTCTGCAGGAATTTTACAATTTTCGTAGGTCATGGCTCTTCAAAGCAATTTTCATGGAAAACATTTCTTTCACGTTTTAGCTATCAATTTGAAGACTGTTTAGCTATTAGATAAAATGTAATGAGAAAAAAAACTGTTAAGTTCAAGATTTTTTATGATTAACATAAACAAAATATTATGTAAAAAAATAACTTTAAATGATCTGCACTGTAAAAGATTTTACATAATAATCCACTGGAAATCTTTTATCAGAAGACTCATATAAATTCTAATCTAATAACGAGTCTATGACAAGAGTCTCAAAAATTATACTCAGACTACTCCGTAATTTTACTTAAATAGACTGTGCAAAACTTTGCACATTACTGACTGAAACTTTTTACGGCTCTAAAACGGGGGGATTCATTGCGTTAAAAGTACAATTCAAACTCCTTAGGTAGTATCGGAAAGGATGTAAATCGATCAGACAATTAATTTTTAGTGAAGGAATCAAACCCCGATTAAAACTGCACTGCGTGAAGACTGTAGTTACTACACAAAAAGGGCAGTTACTTGCCTATGAAGTAAGTAAAAATACATTAAAATATCACACAAAATGCCCCTTTAAAAAATACGTGTTAAAAAAACACAGATATTTTCCCTAAATTTTTTAACAAGAAATTCATTTATTTGTTTTTGAACAAAAACTTACGTAATTTAGCAAATATTCTTGTTTTTCTCTCTGTATTTTTACAGTTCTTACTGTGTTCTTTTAAAAGGTAGACTTTGTGAATACTCAAAATTAATGAACACTGAAATGCTCCGAATCCTCTATAAACCCCTTTCCTGAATCCAAATCTTATTTTCAAGCCTCGTAGCGCTTATATTTTATTTTATAAGCGTTGTTGAACAGCCGATCTAATTATAAGTAGCCTTATTATTTTGAACCCAATCCAGAAGACAAGGAAACTCCTCTTCCAAGTATTGAGACAAATTTGCCTTCGTGGAGTACTTTTTGGATGGAACTAACCCGCATTTGCATTACATGGAGAAGAAAAACGCAAAAACCTACCACGGTTTGCCCGACGGCAAGGGAACTTTAACCCATGATCCGTGAGTGCCGTCTATCTCTGAGGATATTTTTACGTGAGCTCTGTGGTCGGTTCGAGCTGGAAGTGGAATTGGTATTGACCTGCCATCACTGAAATTCAAACCCAGGGATCCCCTCATTGGGAGGCGAGCGCTCTGTCTCCAGTGACACCATGGTTCGCGGTTATATTAAGACTTCAGTACGTTTTATAAAGTTCTTTAAAGTGAAAGTCTTTTTCAAAGCGTGGTTATTATTGAATATATCGTATAGCAACGCTGAAGATCTGAAATAACGAAATCAGTTGTACCAGACAGTTTATTAACAGAATAATTCTGGGATGAATTGCATAATCGCTACCGAGAGTGATTGCCATTTTCCGTGATATAAAATAATTGAATCTCATTATGACATAAAACAGAATGGTTATGTCCTTATTCATCAAACTAAAGAAACGACCAAGAACAATTTCATAGTTTTGGTCACCCATCTCTGTAATGTGCTCCACTTAGACCTTTAATTGGATCCGCTTGACTTCTGTTCCTATGCAACTCGTCTTCCATTATCATATATGAGACACGAGCTTTCCTCTCCACTGACTTTTCACTCTCACTATTTCATCAAATTGTGATGCTCTCGCAATAAAATAATGCAAATATTTATTCTTACATCAATGTCAGCCATAGTAATTGGTTCTTTGGGTCGACTTAACCGGAAATGAATAATGAAAGTAAGACTCGACCATCGTTAAATTATGAAAGCTTGGACTGCCAACAAGTCATTTATCCATATTTATCAATTTAATGATAATGAAAGTGATGAGGCTCATACTTTGAGTTTAAAACTATGAATAAGGAAGTTTTTTTTTTTTTTTTGTCATTAGTACAATTTATTTATTATAGTAATTTTAAAACGTGTGAAACTATTATATTAGGTAAATTTGCTATAATCATAATACAGAGCCATAAGTGAGATTTTGGTGAGAGTTTATCGTACTTTTGCCATGCTTTTAGTGATGTTGTGATTTCTAGGAAAATTGTCGCACTTGCGTAACTAACACGTGTGTGTGCTAACTCTAATGATAATGTAAGTTCAAGTAACATTAACTTTAAAGTTAAGAGGAACCGTAAGGTAATGCAGAATTTAACCATTTTAAACTAAATTTCATGATACTAAAGTCCAACTTGAACGGAAACATAGTTCATTCGAAAGCTTTTTACCATTGCAGATAATAGTGTTTGAAAGTAAGATATTGTAGTTTAAGGCACGTTGTTACACCTTTCATATTTTTTGCAAACTTAAGATGGTACTAAGTTTACTCATATTATCATATTTCTGCAACTTTAAAATGGGGCTAAATAAATTCATATTGTTGTATTATATTTAAACTTGTTTATGTAATAATATGATTCAATTTCAATAGAAATATCGTCGAATTTAACACAGTTTAAAGGCTTAAGCAAATTTTTATCATATTCTGGTTCGAGGTGGCAATATTAAGTTTCAACGTTGAACTGATTTCTCTAAGAGTAAACGGATTGTTAGTTTAACGTAATACTAATATGTGTTTTCTGATCGTTAATTCTTAAAAATAGTTTTCATTAATTTTTTCTATATTATTTTTAAAGATTAGGACGTAAATATAAAGTTTTATTTCTTAAGTTTTGGTTATTTGTAATTAAAGATTTTCTCGAAAATAAATCACAAAAAAGCATAACACCGCAAAACAAAACAAGTATTACTGGTTCTTTCTTCACTGTTAGAAATTTTGGACCACGGTAAACTATAAAATGGTTTAAATTTTCTGTAACTTTCTTACAGTTACAAGTTGAATCATATTTAAGTGCAAAGTTATCCATATTTTACAAGATTACACAATACTATGGTTCAAGTGGAATACGAAACATAATTTAATTAAATACCTTATTTCGATTACTGCAAATTTGCACAATAGTATAGTTTAAAAATTAAACCGATTTTTCTAAGAATATACCAAAACTAATAAAAACCCTCTGGTTTGAATAAAAACTAGCTCAATTCAATTTATTATTTAAATATTCATGAAATACCCGACATACCCTACACTGATGATTTTAAGATGAAGTGCCAATTTTGTGCCATTTTCCACGATACCATACATAGATGTCTTTTTAAGAAGTGCCCCTGCCCGGTATACATTTGCCCGATATACCCAACATTGATTTCTTAATGTTAAGTTCCGTTGCTGGCGATATTCCGAATAGTGACCGTTAACGTGAAGGATTTCCTTTGTAGTCACTAACTCGCTCGTCGAGATTTAGTACGAGGGTTGCTATTTATATTTCTGCCCTTGGCAACAGTAAGTGTTGCTAGGCGACCACAGACGATTTTAATCGAAAGTTTGATATTTTTAAACATAAATTCAGCAGACGAATTACCATTATAGCTTCATTTGTGTTGTTGACAGTAAATTGAAAAGTTCTTCTCTTTCAAAAAATGGAATTGAATCGTGAACATTTTCGTGCCATTATTTTTCATAACTTTCGACGTGGATTTTCAAGAAAAGAGTGCTTCGATGAACTTAATTCTTTATTCAGCGATAAAGCGCCATCCTACAGCACTGTAAAAAATTGGTATAAGGAATTTAATCGTGGTCGATGTTCGATCTAGGACGAATCCCGTGCAGGTCGACCAAAATCCGTTGTTGTGTCAGAAAAGATCGATGCTGTGCGTGAACTGATAAAGCAAGATCGTCATGTGACATACCGTGAGATAGAGGCGTCTTTGGACATTAGTATGACTAGCATCAATAAAATATTGCATGAACATTTGAGCGTAAAAAAATTTTTTTCGCGTTGGATCCCGCATAATCTGACAAACGCTCAAAAAAAGGCTCGTGTCGATTGGTGCAAGGAAGAAAAATACGTTCAAGGTACATTGAAGGCTGTGTATAACATCTACACAGGTGACGAATCATGGATCTATGCATATGAGCCGGAAACTAAAGAGCAATCAACTGTATGGGTCTTCCAAGACGAGGCAAAACCAACAAAAGTTGTTCGAGGAAGAAGCACATCGAAACAAATGATTGTCTGTTTCATCAGCATTAACGGTCATGTTGCAACAGTGGCGTTAGAGCAACGCAGGACGGTCAATTCTGAATGGTACACGACCATTTGTTTGCCAGAAGTCATCGGAGAAATTCGAAAAAAGCAGAAGAACAGGCGAATCATTCTTCATCATGACTATGCGAGCTCTCACACATCGACTCAAACAAAGGCATTTCTGACGGAGCGAAAGATCGAACTGATGGGTCATTCGCCGTACAGCCCTGATTTGGCACCCAATGACTTCTTCTTATTCCCACACATCAAAAATAAATTACGTGGACAACGATTTTCGACCCCCGAAGAAGCGGTTGATGCATTCAAAGCGCATGTTTTGGAGTTACCTCAATCAGACTGGAAAAAGTGCTTGGAAAATTGGTTCAAAAGCATGCAAAAGTGTATTGATCATCATGGAGAATATTTTAAAAAACAATAAAACCAATTTCGATCCTACATATTTGTTTTTTCATTATTAGGCCAGAAATATAAATAGCAACCCTCGTAATTTTTTTACGACCCCTTTTAACGGGAACAGTACCCAATATATCTGCAAATGGAAAATTCTATCGTAAATAGTCCCCCGTTTCGGGCTTTCACCGGAAAACGTTGGTAACTCTTAGACTTTATAGCAAAGGCTTGGTAAAAGTCCGAAATGGTAACAATTTAAAACTCTTCAACAACTTCCGCAAAAAATTTATAAAGAGCAATTCATTTGAAGCAATGTGTTACTTCCGTTTCAATATTGAACAAAGCATTAAGCTTAGCAATTGGAATTTTTTTCTTTCAGCATTGTTAAGAATTCTTTTTAAACATTTTTATAAAAGACTTTTCAGAGAAAAGCGTAAGAAAATTCTATTTATTGTGAATAAAAAAATAAAATAAAAAAATAAAATAAAAAATTCAAAGCTTAATTTTCTTAAATGCGTTAAAGAGTGACAAGGTTAAGTCAAACTCTTAGTTTTTGCATAATATGTGATTATCACTGTCTTTTGCTTGGAAAGAAATCGTTTCTAATTTTGAAAGGATTAAGAAGCCATTATTTATTTTTGTTTGACACACAGTATTTGTGAGAGTGAAACACTCTAATTAAGACTTTTAGGAACTTAACTTTTGAAAGCAAACACGGCGGAAATTTAAAAAAAAAAAAAAAAAAAAAAAAAAAAAAAAAAAAGAAGAAGAAGAAAACCAGTAAAAGAATTTGTTATCACATTAGAAATGTTTGTTAAGTTGGTTTGAACGTTTTTTTCTTTATGTATAAATAAGACTAATATTTTTTTAAAAAAAAGAGAAATTTAAATAACTTTTTGCTAACTTGTTTTTATTTAATTAAATAAGTATTAAAAATCATATCAATTTATAAAAAATGCAGACGACAACACTGGCCTTGTTTCTTACGGTGAAATAAATTAAACTAACTTTACTCATTAAAAATAGGATTCTACTAAGAAAAAAAGAGAGGGATGTTGGGTGTTTTATAAATAAAATAATTTTTCATTATTGGTATGAAAATAAATAAGAAATAAACATTATTACTTGAAATTTACGCATAATATTTACAATGCATTTTATCTAGGGCATTCCTCCCAAACATTTTACCACTGTTGAATAAAGAGTACAAAATCATATTATATAAAACCCTAATGTTTAAATTTAAAAAAAAAAACGATGAAATTTGTATTCCATGTTAGAAACAAAGAACTAAAATATCAAACGAGTGAGCTGTCATGAGTAAGTTATCGGTAATATCTTTTATCTCACATAGCTTGAAATGCGTGCTTACGAAAATAGGCACAATTCGAAGTGCGTGTTTACAAAAATAGACATAGGTATTTCAGAAAAATAGACATAACACTTCATTCCATTTTTAAAAATTTTTTATGAGTATTTTTCTTAAAATTAAAAAACTAATAAATCAAAATACGATATTGCCATTTATATGATATTGCCATTTGCATAAATAACTTGGTACATTATATTAAATTAGTCTTTATTTGAAAAGACTACGACCATAACCGTCGGGATCAACAATTGTTTTTACAAGGTTGCCACGGGTGTTATAAATCTATAATAGTGATCGTCAATTTACGTTGTAGAATTTTAGAGTTTTAAAACTCACTCGATTGTTCAGAGTTCGGAATACGAAGAGATCGCTTGAAAGATTGCATCTGTAATATATCTAACCACTCCGACCTGAAGCCTGACCATTTTTCACTGTAATGATTATTCTTAATGTTTAATGTAACCTTAATGTTAAATTGCTAAGTTTTGATTGAAATCTGAAAGGCGCATTTCAGTTTTCTCAAACACGCATTTCGAGCTATATCCATTTTATTAAACACGCATTTAGAACTACGTCCATTTTCACAAGCATGCATTTCGCGCTATGTCCACATTTAAAAACTCATCGACGAAATTAATATTTAAGCGTGATCCATTTCCATTTAGATCTTTTTTGTGTGGGATACAAAAAGCTGAAGCAAACTGAGCTGTAAGTTGGACAAAATTGATTGATCAAAACTGAACAGTTCATATAACTGAACAACCTGATGTGTATTTTTGTTACAATTATGCTTAATAATTTACGAAAGTAACATAACAATTTGAAACTCTATTTTTATTTACATGTGTTAATAGAAGACTTAAAACTACTGTCTCCAAATATTGAAATTTATAATTGTATACATAGTGGAAATTCTATGAATTATTTGCTCCAAAAGTTAATTTCATGTAGTATCAATCGTGTCAGTATCAGTAGTATCAATTCAAATCGTATTTTATATGAAATGAATGATATACTTATGAATTAAAACTGTCACGGAATGCGTGGGTTGCACACTCTAAGAATTTTATTTTAAAGAAGAGTATCTTCTTGTATATTAGGCAAAAATAATTAATTGTCCAATATGTGAAGGAAGCATGCTCGAAATTGCGAAGAAATCCGGAAGAAACTACTTAAACAGCTTCCTCAGTTCCGGGAGAGCGAGAGCCAATAAGCAGTGGGGGGGGGAGACCTACCCCCCCCCCTTTTTTTTTTCTAAATTTGCCCTCGTATCAATGAAACACGAATTAGGAAACCGTACAACTATATATCGGTATAACGATTGAAGATTTAATATTGATTTTTATTTACTAAATAAAATTTTTTTATATATTTCAATTAAGGTTAAACCATTTTAAATAATGATTAAAAACTTTATTTTGTTAGATTATTTGTAACTCTTATAGTAGCATTAAAAGTGGTATTTCTGCACCAAGAAAATGACACTGAGTAAAATTAATATTGCTTGCGAAAAATTGCTTCGAAATGTACCTTCGTTAACCTTCCTTGTACCTCCGAAAATGTACCCTCGGTAACATTTCGAAGTCAAAGAAGGTAACCCCTATGAACGGCCAATCTCCATTAACGACCATTTTACTGTAGACCAGCAAATACGAATATTTCTCCTCAAACCTTCAATAACGAAGAATTACTCATTATTAACTTGTTCTTTAATAATTTAATCTGTTACGACGAAAAACATCTAAAGTTCATTGAGTTTTGCAAACTTACGCAACAAATAACAATACGGTCTGATGTCAGAAACAAAATGAAGTATTTTAAACATATTTAGACTGCCATTTAAATTCCAAATGTTGTCATTAATAGGATGGTGATTATATTTTGTCATACGTTCGTGTGAATAAATACATGCATAGAAAATAGAAACTTTTTTTCTTAATCTTAAATTATTACTGCATAAGAACAAAATACGAAATTAAAATAATAGTAACTTTTCACGCAACACCTTTCAAGATAATACAAATCTCCCTAATGTCACGTGCATCAAAGCATTAAAACCAACAAAAAATAATCACGAATCTGGCAATATCTTTCGAGGTTCAGTAATCGCCATTTTCTTCAGCAGACGATTTTTTTAAACTGCATCATTTCATTCTTCTGCTGAAAGAACATTTTCACAAGAACCAGTTTTGCTCTGTTTTTTACGGTATTTTTCTAGTAAGATGGGAGGAGTCACGATGGGGGTGGGTAATTCAAACTTTTATTCGTTTCGGTTTCATGATCCACTACATAAACGATATTTAAAATGATACTCCACAGAAATTGAGAGGCCAGTAGTAACTTGACCAAAGGATAGAGACAGTACATAAGAATATTTAACTCGGAGTAATACCCCAAATCATTTCAGTACTTGGAGTCCAGCGGCAGAAGCATGACACCTGTTAAGCTCACTTCGGTATGTATTAGTTTAGAAGTGTGTCTATTTTTTTCCAAACGATTTAAAAATAATAATAACATTTAATAAAATTTAAACAATTTAAGATTTTTAGTTGTAGTTTTATAGCAAATTTTTCGAAAGATACGAATTTTCCTCGCATAGAATTATAACGTAATTTTTAAACACTAGGATTAATAAATTTTGAAAAAAAAAATCAATGAAGTATAATTAGAATGTTTTTTGATAAGAGCATCCACTTGAAAAGGAAACCATTTCTAAATAATAAAAAAAAACTTTTGATTGAAAATATTTATATATTAACAATATTATTAATTAAAATTATAATTAAATATTTAATATTAAAACTAATTTTTGGTGAATTTCAAATTTATAACCATCTCTTAATTTTTCACCTGAAAAAAAAAAGCTGTTGGTGCTTTAACTCTTTTATCGTAACGGACGAGATAACTCTTCTTCCAGGAATATTTGCTATGCTCCATCGTTAAGTGAATGCGGTTATTAATTACAATTTATTATTATTATTATTGATTTTTAATGAACTCTGCTTGTGTTTTCCTTTTAATGCTGCGGGGGAACTCTAAACGCAGAGGGTAGGACAAAAGAGCGTCATCGTCGTGATGAAAGTGTTAAATTTGAGACTTGTCAGTGATTGTCTTTTTTAAATTTATTAGTTTTGAAAAATTCCTAAAAACTGAAGTAGGAAAGCTAAAATCTAATACCAAAAGTATTCATTAAAATTGCTGAAATATTAAAAAAATATGAAAAAATAGTATTACATTGCAATTTAAATGATTAATTGACTGCATATAGTAACTAGTAACCGAATCTGGAATCGGTTAAGTGCGAAATTAGATATATTAACTACTCTTAGAACAACAAAACTAAAGGCTGCTATAAATTAGGTATGGCAAAAAAATGCTTCGGAGTCTTGGTTGTCTTGCCAGAAACATACTTTTAAAATCGAATGATTTTTATTCAATTTCCTTGAGACTTAAATTATGCATGACTTTGGTCTTCCTGTAGCTTAAAATAATTTCAAGCTTAACTCACATTTACCAATAAATTATAAAAAACACTTTTAAAAATAGATTTTAATTCTAAATATAGTAAATTATTGCCGTGTTCTAAATTTATTTTACTTTTTATACATTTTAAAACTATTTTTACAAATCTTAATTAAATTTTAGATAATCTTAATTAGGTCATAATTTAGAATCAATCAAAAATTTCATGACATACTTGGATATCTTAGTATTTCAATACTTATTACTCATAGTATTTGGCTCTTTATTTAATGCACAATAAAAAGTTTACAAAGTTTCCATTAAGATTTTTTTCGTTTCAATTTGCGTCGTTGAGGAACTTTTACAATGAGAGCTATAAACACATCTCTACAGAAAGAAAAAAAGTCAAATCCAAATATGAATGTATGGAAAAGAAAAATAATTATAATTTTAAAACGTGTCATGATGTGAAAAATTTTGTTTAACGTTTTAAATATGAAATTAAAAAGTAATTCTACAAATAAACCGGTTTAAAAATTTATTGTTTAAGCAAATTGCCTTTTTAATAAATGCTAAAATAATGCATGCTGATACATATATCTTAAAAATAGACATTTTATATTAATAAGTGATATTTTTTTACTAAATATTAATTGGAAGGTTTTATCTTTCACACAAAAAGGCAAACTAAAATTAAAATATGCCTTTAATAATAGGTTTAAATAATATTAATGATAATAAATTACTTTTTGTATTAAGCAATTTAAACATTAGTAAACCTTCATCACTAAATAGCGAGTTAAGCCATCGGAGCCATTGCATCAAAATTGATCTAAATGTTTACAAATTTATGGTTTTAATTGCGATATTTATAAATGTGAATCACAGCAATTTTAATTTAAAAATTTGCTATTTTTATCATATTGTTTTTATTAGTGAATATGATTCAATTGTTCCATCAAAACTTCTAGAATAATTTACTTAATTTTTATTCATGAAACAATTTAAGTTCCAGTTCAAATACTTCCATGTGCGAATCGTTCTTTTTTTTAATTAAATTTTCACCTAAAATATCAGTTCGAATATTTCAGTTTATCAAAATCAATTACTGAGCAGCTTATATCTGCGGTTTAATGCAAATTCAAACTAAAAACACTAGTATTTCTCTAACGTTTTTGTAATCGATTTAAAATTATCCTAATTTTTCTAAAGCATGTAAAAAGTCCAATTTTAAATCAATAACAGAATTCTTGCCTTTTGAAATAATTACACTAGATGTTCTAGTATTCATTTCAAATTATATAAGAGAAAAAAAACTTTTTTTTTCCATCCTTTCATAGCTTCGCTCCCCTTTAAATAAACCTATTCACTGGAACAATTTTTTTTAAAGAAAAACTTCCAATTGTGTCGTTTTCTAATTAAAATTCGGATTTATTTATCTCAAAATATTTCTTTTTTTATTTATTTTTAAAAAAGAACATAATAAACAACCAGGAAGCATTGCTTTCTTTTTAACTTTCTACGATAGTACTTTTCCTTATGAGAGGCAACCATTAGATGCGCTAGGGAGCGTATAATAAGTATCTTTAATGACATAATGAATTTCATTTGATTTTTTATACTTTACGAAAAACGTTCCATTCTAAGATAGTATAGACAGAATGTATAACTTCCTCATTTTTTGTAATATAAAAAGATTTAAATTTCTAAATATTAATAGGCATGAATAACCAATTTATTTAGCAAAATGATATTTTCGCCAATTCTAATACGAAATGCGTTAGATTATTTAATTGTTATTACTATGGCAACTAAAAGGTATACAGTTAATATTATTAATTGAATATTATTAATTTAATATTATTAATTCAGCATTATTAATTTAATATTATTAATTTGATATTATTAATTCAATATTATTAATTTAATATTATTAATTCAATATTGATCAACTATTATTATTGATTTCTAATTATAGTTGATCTAAAATTATTTTTGTTTCAGCGGGTTTTTTAAATTTTGAGGAAATAAAGCAACTGGTCAAACTATAAAATCGAAGTTTTTCATCTTAGCTCATAATACCCTTAGTTTAATGTAATTCAGTGCTAAAATAAGCATAATGTTCATTGTACTTTCTTCTTATTTTCTTCTTCTTCTTTTCTTTCTTCTTTTCTTTCTTCTTTACATTCTTCTTCTTTTATAGCCTTGCAGTCTTGTTTTGCTGAATAATGTTGTTCTAAATATTTTTAATCTTGAATTTCCAGTATGAAATTTGTACTTTCAATCTAAAGTAATATGAGTGCAATGCGCATTTCCATAGAATAATATGTATACATATTTTATTTACGTAGAACAGAAAATTGAACATTTAATTAAATAAAATACTAGTTGCTAATTATAAATATTAGTTATTAGACATAAATCACCAGAATTGGTTTTTAAGCGCTGAAAAATGCAACAATGAAGAATCAATGAAAGTTTGCGTAGTCAATTCGTGTCCCAATTTTCATTTTTGTCTTCTTTTTTTTTTTAAAGTATTTTTTAAAGAAAAGAAAATAAGTAATATATTAGCGATTTGTTAAGAATTTTTTTTAATACCGATATTATGATGAAATATTAAGTTAAAGGGACAAAAATAAGATTCTTGAATTCATTAAATAAAAAATATTGAGATGTATAATAAATTTTCAAAAATTTTTAATTGAATAAGTTCAGAAAACTCTAACCAGTACATTTTTGGAAAAAAAAAAAAATAAATAAAATAAATAAATAAAAAACATTCTTTAATTTTCCTCTTTCTTTTTCAGTAATCAAAAATCAAGTTAAAATTAAACGCACTTACTTTGTGGCACGACTTAAACTTCTTCCGGCTCTAAAATATTTAATTTTTCAATAAAGACCTAACAAATAATGTTATCCCCATGGAAATGAAAATAATTTAAGGAAACAACCAAAACAGAGAAAATCATTTCAAACCAACATTTCTTACACTGACGAATAAAAGTATGATCAAAATTACCAAAATATGGTAAAATTTAGCATATTTCTGTCTCAATAGGAACACCAAGAAGCTCAGTAATATTTACGGAAGCGGTTTGGCCATGAATTTGGTAAAATCAATATTAAAACATAATTTTATACTATGTAATGAAAATGTTAAATACGGTAAAATTTTGTAATTTTATAATGACATTTAAGAGCATGGCATAAAAACCATTTATTCGGTTAAACTTATTTTTTAGTTCTGTATTTTTTACTAGAAATTTGGTAATACGAACTATTTTGAAAACCAGAATTTCCAGTTAACCGTTACCACAAGAAAGGAAAAATTATCAGATGAATAGTTTACATATCGTATATTTCAGCTTTGTAAACCATAACTATGATTTTTTTTTTTTTTTACCAGGAAGGGCATTACCATCTAGTATCGTAATTTTACCAAAATTTTTTTACACTGTACTACACAGTTTTTTAATTCTAGTTAGAAATAAAGTGAAAAAGTAAACAAATTATTAGTCGCAAATTAGTATTTAAGTAAGAAAGATACGCTGTCAAGATCTTAAGCAATCATTGAGGAAAGTGGATTGATTGACAATCAAACAGGTTTCGTTTTCTATTCTTGGGAATGACTAGTTAGATTTCGATAGCGTATTGATTTGCATAAATGTCACACACGGCTGCGAGAATATCGAAATAAAGGTTGTTGTTTTTTTTATCCATATCCTAATGCAGCGTTTCAACTTTTTAGTGCTAATGAAGAAAACTTTTTGGTTAAAACGCTTTATTTTATTTACAAAAATGAAGCTTAATTTAAATTCAAATTAAACTATTGTATCATTTGCTTTGTAAAATGTGTGTTTAATTATGTTCGAAATTATCTCAATATTTTTAATATTACACAGTTCTTTGTTTAATTTAAATCGCAAATATGTTGACATAATCTTGCTCACAATAACTCTTTCACAAACATCTAAGAAAATCTTAAAAAGTTTAACTATAGACTCTATTTTATAAAATGTCAGTAATGTCCAATAAAATATTTTAGAACAACTCAAAACTCAAGTATACCTTTATCAAAAAAATCATTGAAGAGCCTCATTTAAGCTTCTTCAAATGGCAATGAAGTTAAAACATGTTTCAATATCGGTACGCTTACGAATTTTCCGATACTCGTTAAACTGCTTTATGTATAATATAAATAGTAGTTACAAAACACATACATAAAAGCTGTTTGCTAAGTAGTTAAAATTTAAGCCAATTAAATGAACATATGTAATTTTCTTGTTTATTTTTCAACGTTTAAATAATAGAAGTAAAACTGTGTAATTGATACAGACTTTTGGTGATTTCTTTATATTTTACATTTTTTCTTAAAGTTAATACGACTTCACAATCAGAAATTTTTAAGCTTGCTGATCCATAACATACTTTTAATTTGCTGCAACTTTAATTAGATGCTGAATTTGAGCCATATTATAGTATACATTAAATTATTTTAAAGTTCATGTTATAAACATGACTCATTCTAACGTCTTATTAAATTCGTTTATGTTTAACGATATTTTAATATATTTGCTCGATATTATGGTTAAGAAATGCTTATAGTATGGTGTACCGTTGATCAGATTTTTCTGAGGCAGCAGAATTTTTAGTCACAAGCAGTTCTTGGTTCAACCAATATTTTTGCTTAAAAATAAGGATCTCATTGTTTATCATGACTTGAATAACCTTTTTTTTTATTATTCTTTCAACCAAGTTATAGAAAACTTCCCAGCGTTTATTGCATTTTTTTATCTTTCTATTGTTCTTTGACGTTTAGAATTTAAATTATTTCAAATTACAAAATGGCTCAGATAAATTCAAATAAAATGTTCAATTGGATTTCGCAATATAATAAGAAAGAGTTATTTTTTTAGCTCATTTATTATGTCATTTAAGAACATTTCATCCGACTTGGTGGAAATTTTAGATAAGATGGAATCGCAGACAATGGGTAAAATAGAATAACAACTTAAATTTACATAAAATCCATTGTTTACTTTTTCACGACATCATATTGGAGAAATTGAAATTGCATTAGTTTTAAATCGATAGTGCAGATCAGAAATTTACTACTCAACAAAAGAGAATTGGCTTACTTTAAAAGAAAAAAACCATTGCTCTAAGTATTAAACAAACAAAAACGATACTTTTGATCTCTTTTAAAATATCCTTTTTATATTTATATAATAACTTGCTTTAATAAAATTTTTAACAATATATGAGTTTCTAGTATCCATATTTGGAATGTACGAAGCCAAAAATTTGTACATGCATTAAAACCTCAATTTTAAATTCATCAATAAAAGTAATATTACAAAAGTAAAAAAGAGATATTGGTTCTTATAGTTCTTGTTGCTCAACAAAGTGAAAATTTTGGTTTCGAAAACTTTTGTCTTATCTATTTTCTATCTGTATTTCAAAAACTTTTCACTTTATTGTTTTATTTTTAATCAGTTAAAGGGCAAAATTTAAATCGTCATCAAACAAAATATAATATTTATTATTGTTGATATAAAACATGGTGTGTTTATTTTTAGTACGCTAGCAACTTTTGGCTTGCACTCTGGTCATGGTTATTCCTCCTTCTTGAACGTGGTACTCCTCACTTCGGGATCTAGTATTACGTTAATATGATATTTCATTCATAAATAATAATTATCATCAGAACAGAAATGCTTGACTCAAAATTTTCAAATCATAATTTCAAAAGAAATCCCTCGAATTCTGAAAATTTGAATGTAATCAGACGGAGAATTAACTCTATTTTCGAATTTTAGGAGCTTGCGTGATTTCATTTGAAACTTAAAAACAAAACATTTTGTAGGATGCGGAACTTCTTACAATCCGATTTAAATAATTTTAAAAACTTTTGATCTTTTAAAAAAAAATAATGCTGGAAGAAATTTAAGTTGTGCCACAAAGTGTTAATTTTATTTATAATTACTGAAAAATAAAAATGAATTTTGCAACAAGAATCGATGAATTTGAAACTAGAATTTTCGACATTGCATGGTCTTGTTTTGCTAACAATTTTTTCATCTTTCCTATTTGACTTCCAAAATATTATATGAGAAAAAGTTCATTTTTTTAATAGAATCTGTATTTGCTTAAATTTTATTTTTTGTATAAACTTTTTTATAAAAAAAAAAACGTTTAGACGAATTCTTTAAGAAAAATTTAAAGTAAATTGAATATAAAATTATTTTTTCGACTGTTATCAAGAAGCTAAGCTGAGATTAAGTGTTTAGAGAGTGGTTAGCAGTTGCTTTTTCGAAATTAAACATTAGCTTCTCCTAATGCAGACGTTTAATATTTTATAAAAATGCTGTTACCCTAACAATGTCTCCCTGCTTTTAATTTTCATGCAAATAGAAAATAGACGAACTTAGAGGAGTGAAAATATTGCTAAATAATTAAATAAACTGTAGTAAAAAACATATCGTCATTTGACCCAGCCATTTAGAAGATATGAGTTTATTTGCATCTTGACCCGCCCTATTTTAGGGCATACGAGCGTAGATACATACACAAAACATACATTAAAAATACATAAAACTCTAAAAGTTACATCAATAACGAGTATAAAAATCAGAATATCTAAAATAATGATCAATACAATACAAGTGTAAATCAATTAAAATTGTAAAGTAGTGAAAGGGTTAAAAAACAAAAATCAATAAATGTTAAAACTTTACAGAAGCATGTAAAACAGTGATAAAATATTAGAAGTTAAAATTCAGTATAAAAGTTAAAAAGCAGAACAAGTTAAGAATCAAGACAACCAGTTAAAAATTGATAAAAACAATACAAGTTAAATCCTAGATAAATTAAAAATGATGGTAGATAAAAACACAAGACACCAGCATTAGTGTTCGCAGGCTCCGAGCAGAGTTAAATGTTCTTCAGAATGTCCTCCAACGTTGCCTTTATAATATTTTTAACAATGTTTCTACAGGCCAAATTAGCATAGCATTGATGCAAAGTTTGTCCTGCAAAATGGTTTCCATGGAGTGTCTGGAAGTATGGACAGTTCATGATCAAGTGTTCGATTGTTTGAATGTCCCCGCAGTGATTTAGAAGATATATACACAATGCATTATTTTGGTTACAAATAAATTTGCCGTATTAATCTGCATTACATGAATCTTTAAAATCTGTAATAAAGATTGGTATTCAAGTTGTAATAATACAAAATAAACAGTAAATAAATATACAAGGTTAAATTTAATGTTCTCATTATAGAAAATTTAATTAAAGAATTTTCAATATACTAACTTTAGGAAAAAACACCCTTCAGAATTGTATTTTTTTTTTTCAATGTTAAGCAGTGTAAGTATTAAAATATGCAAAAGCAACTTTACACATTGCAGTATTAAAAGAGGAATGCTGTTGTATATGGTAATTATTAGGGGTGATAAGCTTAAATCTAATCGAAAGTGAATAGTTACAAAAAATCCTTAATTGCTTTTCAAGTGCTTTTCAAATTTAATCCTTTTTGATTATGGTACCTACAACGTGTACCTAATGTAAACCTCATTTGATGCAAACAAACTTTTTGTGACAAAAAAACAAAACAAATAGTGGTCAATAGTCAAATTGTTAATATTGTTATCATTAAAATAAATGAAATTCAGTAATAACTTTAAAAAAAACTTCTGAAATTGCCTAAGTGTTCCTTTTTAATTCACTTTTAGTTATTTTAGATGTGTTTTTTTTAACTGTAGGTACTATTGCTGCTCTGTCTAGCATCCATAGTAATGGCCAAAAAAGAGACAGCACCAGAACCATTGGAAGAAGAAGAATATGAAGATGAAGTAGACGAAAAAGAAGTTAAAGAAGCTTTACAAGCAGATGCATCTGTGTATGGACCTTTGGTAGGTGGTGTTGGAGGCATCGGCTACTCCAGCGGTGGCGGTGGAGGATATTCTGGCCATGGCGGTGGCGGAGAAGGAGGTGGATATGGTAAACATGGCGGCCACATCGCCCACAATATCCACGAGCATGATAGTGGACACAAAGGATATTCCGGATATGATGGTCATGGTGGTCAGGTTGGGGAAAAGAAACACGGTGTTCATGAAGAACATTCTCTTGCCGATGAGCAAGGGCATCACAAAAAATTTAAAGAAGAGCATGCTGTTCATGGAGAAGGCATAAAGAAAGGAGGAGAATCATATGAAAAAGATAACCACCATGGAGGACACCAAGAACATAAAGTGGGTGGAGAATACTTCGATAAATATGGGAAAGATCAGAAAGGAGTTGTAAACGGCGGTTCCCATCAAGAAGGGGTACAAGCTGAAGAAAAACATGGCGGTGAGTAGAAAATTCCAGTTAATCAGTTTACTTAAAAGCAAGCAAATCGAAAAATATCTAGATAAATTTTTAAAATCCTAACTTTAGTTTTGAATTAAATATGGATTAAACCACGCTAAAATCGCCGTTCAAATTACTAAATTTATAAACTTGAACTATAACAATATAAAGTGATATACAAAATTATTAAAGGGAGCTGGTAGGGCATTTAACAATAATGACTAAAACTGATCTTTTTCGATTCACCTTTTTACAGTATCTAAACAAGATATTGCTTCATTTTTTTTATCACCGAATATTTACATATACACGTTTATAGTGTGAAAACTTTTAATGCATATCTTCAGTAGAAATTGTTTTAAAAAATTATGAACTGAAAACTTTTAATTTTTTAAAAAGTTTCATCAAAAATCTTTCCTAACTCAAAAAGCATTCCTGAAAATGCTAAAACATTATCACAGCATACAACTGATCTAATCTCAAATATCCCCAAACAATTTCACAGCGACGTCATAAGCAGTTTCTGAGAAAAGGCATATCGAAAAAGGTCAGTTTGCTCTACCGACTCGAAATTTTTTGTGTATAATAATAGTACATGGTAATAATGCAACTTTTAAACAAATAAAATAGAAAAATATGTAATAATATCTCATCCCCTCTATATGTATAAATGCGATAGTCTGTCTGTATGTTTGCAAATAACTCGAGAACGGGAGCACCGATTTTGTGTTATTTTCTACAGTTTGCGAATTTCTATAGTGTGATTTGTATGCAATCACCTCTGAACCTTGGATCAGAAACGGCATCGAAAATTCAAAATTTCATTGATAAAAAAAACCATACTGACAAATTAAAACGTGCGCTGTCATGGAAACAGCATTTTTACATAATATTTTTTTTAAAAAATAGAAGTAGGCAAAACCACTAGAAAAATTTTAATATCCTTAAAGCTCGCTAAACTCATAATTGCAGTACTGAAGTAAAGCGTACTAGAAACAGATATGCAGGCTAACATAAGTTATGGAAAATTGAAGAAATATTTTATTTCACAGCAGTGTTGTAATTTTAAACCTAAATATGCTTATTCTTATTTGCACAAACAGTATTTCCCTTTCAAAGCATTTAAATTTATTAAATTCCAATTCGCGATTCGCGATCGAGACGAATTCCTGCGATTTTTATAAGAACAGTCATTCAGTTGCTCTGGAAATGTCTTCGGTGTAGCATTGTAACGTTCCTTCTTTATTGTGGCTTATTAAATTTAAAAAAGAAAAATGTTTGATATTCTTTCTTACGCAAGCGAAAACAAAATGGTATCCTTTTTTTTTTCGGAGAAGGAACATCCAAAACACATCGGAAAAATATTTGTAAATAAACAGAAAAAAAATATGTATCTTCTTATTAGACTTAAAACCTAATGCCTAAGAAATAGTTTTTGAAAATTTAATAATATAACATGTCCTATTTAAAATTTACATTCCATAGTTTTAAGAATCATATTACTCAAAACATTAAAACAGGCAAAAAATACACATAAGCTCACAATTTTATGTAATTTAATTTTGCAAAAAAAAAAAAAATTGACAAAAATTTTTACCAAAAAATTTTTCGTTTCAATAAAAATCATTATTTAGAAACTAAAGAACGTAAAATAGAGCATGCTTGCGAAACGAGAAAAAAGTTCTAAAAATTCTACACATTAAAATAAAAAACTTTCATGTCTCTTTTTGCTTTTTTTTTATTCCTAATCGGACGTAGAAATATATTCTGTAGAAAATTATCATCAAATAAGAAAAACAATTATTTACAAGTAAAAATTGTTATTAAAGAAACTGCAACACTTACCTGCTTTAGAAATCCAGAGAATTCCGAAATGATATATTCTTCATTTGAAAACTTTATTCTTAAATAATATATACATAGATTATCCCTTCATTACTTTAAGATGTCATACCACACAATAAAATTTTATAATTGCAAGATCTCGATATGAATTTCAATATGTAACTTAAAAACAGAATAGCTGAATTCCAGTAGAAATTTATCATTCAAAATTTAAAAAGAGAACGATTACCAAGAAAACGATAAAAATCTATTAATAATCAACATAAATGGTATTATTTTAAGTAATTCGAATGATTCATTATGGTTGTTTTCCGAAATATATAGATTCAGAAATATATACTATTCTATAACTATTACAGTTATGCATGTTCTGAAATTACATTTGTTCATTGAAATGAAGTAAGCACTGTTGACTTCACTTTAATTTGTGATGAATTGAAGACAAAAAAAATGGGTTTTACCGTAATACACACATCTGTAACAATATGGAAGTTATCGGTTGCAAAATTGTTGATAATAGAACGGTAAAAATTATTGAGAAATTTCTTCAAATGTTGGGCGCGTTCTGTTTCTGAAAGATATACCATGGGTTGGTTTTTCAAGTTCTTCTGCCTTTTCCTTGGGGAAATTTTGCTTCTAAGAAAATGGTGTCGACTTTGCCAATGCTTATGATAGAACTAAATGCCTGATATTTTTAGGCTCCTGCTAGAAGGCGGTGTTGCGATCGTGAATACTAAAACATTTTAATACCGACAATTAATAATAATTCATTGTTCACATAAACCATGATTTTTTATGGTCACACATTGTAAAATCTCTATTATTATTCTTTAAATAAACTTCAAAAAAAAATCAGTACTTAACGTACCATGAAGCTAAGTTCTTCAATAAGTAGAACCTAGCTAGGTTTTGATTTACACAGGCTCCCGATAATGCACATAGGTGCATTGAATATGAAAATATTGGGAATATTAAGCAAAAAGATAATTATTGAATAACGTGTTATTGCTCTAAGTTTCATATGCGCACATTGAAACCCATGTAGAAATTAGATAAATTGGGAAAATATCGGGATATATTTTTGACAAGGACATTAAAATTTGTACTCATATGTGACGAGTGTTTGTGTAGGGGATAACTTGAAAAAGTAGTCGCACACACATGGTCTTTATAAGTAGAAAATGGGATACCAACAACGGATAGATGCCCCAAACGTACATAAATCGCACACGAAGAGTTAGGTCAGTGAAGTCTCAATATTAAGAAAAGAAAAGTTTTTAATAGCAAAATTCTTTCGACTAGGCTTAAAAAATTTAAATAAAACTAGTTGACAAGCTAAAGTCTATTTTAAGTAGCAATTAAATGTGCCAAATAAATGTAAAGACTGATTTAAACTTTTTAATATAAAAACTCATTTACTTAGTTATGCTATCTTTTAATTCTTTTATAGCGCCACTAAGATAAATTATTTTTTAAAGTTTTTTTTTTGTTGTAGAATTTTTGGTTGACTGTTTTATAGTCCTGTATTCTTTTAACTTAAATAAATTCATAATATTTTAAAATCATTTCATTTGGGTGAAGTATATTGGCTCGTATAATTAGTAAAAACAAATAAGCGCACAGTTTGATTTTGATAAAATTGCCAATTTGACTTATTGTCCATTAAAGGCGCCATTGAGATAATTAGCATACTTGTTTTACATGTATTATTATTATGTAATTAGCATACTTGTTATAAATTGTGTTGGACTAAACATTTTAATAACAAATTCACCAAGATACCATACGAACATTTAAGAAACAATTAATTAAATCCACTTTCACTTGAGAAATATAAGTTTATTATGCTTGCATGTTTCTCTCAAATTTTGACTGTACTATTTTAAATATCGAAATACTTGAAATTCTACTTAATTAAAAAGCTGGCCAGCTTGCCGCCAGAGGCAGCTAGTATAAATATAAACTTTAATTCCAATCCTTGAATCTAATTATTCGACGAATGCTTGATGATTCAAGTCCCTTCCATTTTTTGAAAGGCAATAAGGAATGTATACAAATAATGGACCATACATTAGTTACAGTAATCTTTCAACTATATTTTTTACCAGCATTTGATATCTGAATCTTATGTCCAAGGCAGACATTAGCTTGATATAAAGCCCTGAATTAGACATGCCAAAATAATCATTTATTTTGGAGCAAAAGCTTTTCCTCCAATAATGAAGAGCTACAAGATTTGGCGACTTATCGCTAGAAACGACGTTAACTTCAGGATAATCGGTAAAGAAAAGCGTGCAACGATCAACATTGTTTTTCGGAAACTTTTTTTTAATGCTTATACAAATTCACTGCAAATATTATGAAATGTTTTAAATAAAAAACTGTGCATGTGCTATAAGCCAATTACATAATTTCTTTTTTTTATAAATGATTTCAAAGTAAATTTGATACTAAATTTTATATTTCAGTTAGATCTGGGTTTTTTTAATTTCTTTTCAGATTTTTTTTTTAACAAAATTAAAATTTAAAAACAACATGTTTTGACCTGAAATATTTTAAGTATGTTTTTCAAAACAAAATATTTAAATTTCTCATGCAATATTCTAAATGTAAGTGTCTACAATCATGAGAAGCAATAAGTTTTGTTTTAAAATCAAGAATTGATTTAAACTTAGTGTTTTTAATTGAGACATTGAATTTTCTTTAAAACATAAAAGAACAAGACGAATTAAGATTTTAAGCTATTATTATTATATAAATAGAATTATTTGAATAAATAAAAACTAAAGTTTTATGAGGAGGATAAGAAAAGACGAATGATAAATTTATTTAAATAAGTAATACATAAATAAGGAATAAAATTTTAAACAAATATATCTATATGTTATTCATTGCTAGATCGAAATAGTTTGTACACATTTTTGGTTCTTTAATAATAAAAACTAAGCAAGTGGAAAAGAATTAGTAAATTTATACTTAGACTAGATTCAAGCTTATCTAAATCTGATCCAGGTTTAGGACAGCCTATTTCTTTCAATTTTTTTTTTTTTTTGGGGGGGGGGAAGGAATTTTTTTGGAATTTTGAACATTGAAACTTGTTAGAATAGCATCATGTCTTAATTTATTGTGACCATCTTTTCTATTTATTTCTAGTTGAAGATCTTCAAAATAAACCTGCAAAAATAGCTCGAATACGTTTTTTTCTTTTTCATACTTAAATTAAATCACATTAAAAAAAATTAGAGTTTACAATTTTTAAACATACTGCCATGAAATTTTTAACGGAGAATCTAATTATTTCAGCAATGTAACGCAAGAATTTCAAAGAAAATAAAACATTGGTAGATCCAGAAATACATGAAAGATCGCATATTGAATAGATTTCTTATGATAAATGTAAACGAATCGTTTGAACTTTAGGCGATATATTTCCATAACTAACTAAAAAACAAACTTAAATTAGCCAAGATTTAGAAAGTAACTACTTGATCTTAGTGAAATTAAAAAGAATACGATAAAAAACTGGCAAATATTTGTTTTTAATAAAAAGAAATACTTAAAAGTGAATGCAAAACTTGGCGATTCTGAAATGAGTTTGGCGAATACTTATTCAGCATTCTCTTGCCTTTATTTATTAGTTTTATTGCACATAAGCACTTAAAATTGTTAAATGAATCAATAAATGTTGTTTAAAAGTCATATTTTAAATAAATATATACTTAAAAAAAAATGCAATTTTCAATGAACGTTCCTATATTTAGTACATAGTTAAACTGTACAATTCAAGTAACCCTCCAAGTTATTCGCTTATTTGTTTTTTAAAAAATAGACAAAAATAAACATTTAAAAACAGATTCTAACAACTTAATATCGTTTATATACTACATATATATAAGTAAATAAATCTAATAAATTATAAATAAATCTAATAAATTATAAATAAATGAGTATTTAACTCACATAAGCGAGCTCCACTTCCCGACTGCCAGTTGTATCTTCTGCAATTTATTATCCATTTCTTCTTTCTTTTCACATTTGAAGGAAATCTGAACATACGAAAGACTTTTTTAGAACTGTTTGTGCAATTTGCTACCACACAACCACCCATATCAATAATTTTAGGTATCCAAATAGTCTTCAAACTCTCACGCTAATACTAACATAACGGTAACTTGCGAACTTGTTTGCTCCAACATAGTTGATAGTTCAGCTCTGATAGTATAGGAGCCTTAGCTTGATACGGTTAACACAATATTGCTAGAAAGTTTTCTTTATTTTCAAATGTCATCAAAATCTTTGCATGACCTTTAGTTTGGAGAACATAGAGGTCATTGAAGAAGAGAAATTTCAACTTGTCAGGCGTTAAAGCAAAACTGATAAAACTGTTTTATCACACCAAAATATCACAGTGACTGCTTATAATGGATTTTGTGACTTTTTATGCTACTACATACCTCCGAAGTTGCCATTTAATTTAATTTGGTAAATCACATATTAATATAAAATTCGAATTGCATCAACTGAATGTTTTGGTGCAAGGGATGAGGGGGGAAAGAGAGAGAGAGAGAGAAATCCGGCAGAAACCATTCTGCATTTATCTATTCTGCTATTAATAGTATTCCTTTTCTCGAGATTTAAAAAAATCTATATTAAAAAATAAATTGAATGAATTTCTATTTTAATACTGCAAATCATCTATTTCCGGAAAAAAATTTCCGTTTTTGGTTTAAAACACAATTAAATATTACTTATGTATCCAGTATAAAAATAGGAAAAGTATTATTTGCAAGATCAATATAACAGATACTGTATTATTAAAACTTAATAGATACATATCCCTTACTTAATAATGAAAAAAGCTCGTTTTCGAAATAATGCAATTCTCAATTTATTAAAAATGTACAAGTATTCTGCTTATTAAAAGAAGTCATTTTTATTCTTTATGCTTTAATTTTTTTCAATATTTTTAAAACTATTTATTCATAATCAGAAAAAAATTACTTAATAATAAGCTGATTTGTGCAACAATAATTTTTAAGACAATGCATTCATACCTATTCAAACTTATTATCAAGTTTTAATGATATGATTGCTGAACTCTGTTTTTTTTAAGTGCACATAAAGATTTTGCGTCATCTCCTTAGAAAATTCTTTGAAAAGAAATTTAAAACCATATTAATTAAATTTAGAAAAAGTTTGCGTTTTTATATTATAAATAAGTGTATTTAACTTGCGGGAAAATTTCTTTCTACTTTTACAATCTTATCTTTATTTTATCAATAAACCTTCGTCTATAGGCTTTTCTTTTCACTATCTAGGATCCAATTAAAACTTCCAAACGACAAGTTTATCTTACCACTCTAATAAATTCCAGTGCAGTCTAATTCAAACTGCTTACTTACTAATTATCGAAATATCTTTTCTTATTTTAAAAGTTCATTAGTATACGTTAATTATCTGTTTTATTATTTTGATTAATTAAGATTAAACATAAGACTCTTAAAATTAAACTTAACAATTTTGTTAAGATACAAATAATAATTAGACAAATGAGAGTAGAATGTATGAAAAATATATGCAACACTTGAAAAAAAGACGACTTCTTTTTAAAATAAATTATTTTAATTTGGGCCTAAAAAATATTAAAAAAGCATTGTTTAAAATCGCTGAAAAAATCATCTTGGAAATTTTATCTTATACTATAATACGAGGAATGGTTGCCAAGTCGAAAATCGCCCCAGAATTAATAAACTCCGGTAAACTTGGGGGTCTGGGGTTTTTGGCCACGAGAAATCGATTGGCGTCGGTTTTGAAGCGCTACGGTCGAGCAGTTCGGAGTTACAGATAGGATATTTTCAAACTTTATTAGTTCTGTATTAGTCTGTTTGTAATCACAATATATCGCCCCAGAAGCCTCGCCCAGGCACGAAACTCGACACATAATTGTGTTTTGACATAATGAAGAAGTATTTTTTTTCTTTTTCAAAAATTTGGATTAATTTTTTAGTTATCAGTCATTTTGTAAGAAAATCTATACTTTTTCGTCTTCAAAGTGCCATATTCAAAAAACTTATTAAAAAAATACATATCTCTTATAAATGTATGCTAATGCGAACCTTACAATTGAAATATTAATTTTCGACAACTTAAACCAATAATATACGAAGGAATTAATAATTTAATTGTAAGGTTCGCATTAGTTTACATTTATCAAAGTGGAGAAAAGTTTAACTTTTGTATTAAAAATGTGGCAACATATTCGATACGTAAATAGAACGCTTAGCTGTCGTTGTTCATAATTGTTATAATAAGTCTTTCCACGATTTAAATTCTTAAAATTTTCTTTGTCTATTGCCTAATAAGTTTCAAGCGGTAACGTGCTGCCATCTATAGCCAATATGGCGAACTAATAAAGTTTGATGACCACACGATTATTTTTAAATCACAAAATTAAGGTAAAACAAATATTAAAGAAAAAAATAAGGATAACTTTGATATTTTTACTAAATTTTCTTTTGAAAAAGTACGATTCTAATTCCACTGCTTTTTATTAAGGGAAATTTGTTAATGAAATTTTGAATTTAGCGTTCGTTCGTTAACTAAAAAGATTCGTTCTTTTTGATTCGTTCAAAATTCCAATTTCCAAATATTCGAATTTCCAAAAAAGCATTTAAGGAACTGATTTCGATTTCAAATCACCGTCAACAAAGTCCGACATTTCAACATTCATCAGATTTCAAGCTACATTTTCAACATGCAGAACGCACCTCTACATGAAATTCTTCAAGGAGCCGGAATTTTGGAACAACAAGCGATCAACTCAATTCTACCCGCAAATGGACAACTAGAAGATACCGTCATTGTCAGAATGCTTCTCCATTACGCCGAACAAGCTTACCCGACCGTCAAAGTTGCCGTACTTCACCCTGAATTTGGCGCACGCTTCTACGTTACAACAGCGGATGGCGCTTATGAAGGAATGGCTCTTCTCAACGATATCAGCGTCCAGAACAAGGCTTCCAACTATCTATACGGCGTTCAACAAGGATTCGACGTGCTACTCATTCCCATTCACAAGAGAGCTCAAATGGATAGAGGCGAGCACTGGATGCTAGGAATTTACGAAGCAAGCTATGGAGAACGTCAACTATTAGTCTGCGATCCAGTCGACAACCCGCTGCCCATCGATGCTGTTTTGAGAAAAATACTGCGACACGTTTTGAATACCGTTGCTACGAATGAAAAGCTGGAAGGATGCATCGTGAAACCTCGCAACGCTTACAACCACCAAGATGACGCGTCTTCCGGCGGAGTTTACATCGTCTTTTATGCTCGACAATACCTCTCTCATCGATGCCTTTTCCTGGACAAGAATTTTCAAGAAGCGGATGAACGGAAGCAAATTTACGAATTCGTTGTGAACAGTGACCAATTGAACATGTCGGGACCACCTGTAACCGCATCTTTCACATCTTCGACCAATATGCACGCTTTGAATATCCAAGACCCGATGATAACGCCGTTGCGCTTGACAAGAGCAGTCAAGCAGCGTAGCAAGGAACGAATCTCGGATATATTGATGGAACTTAATGCATCTCAACGAGAAAAATACCGCGATTATGAAAGACGCAGACGAAAAAACGAAACAATGAGGAGCCGCAACATTCGCATAGAGGAACAACGCCGCCGTAATGAAAGACTCCGTAGAGCTGCGAAATCTCGGCCTGCGTCAACCTACAAAAATGCTGCAACTTCCGACGTGGAATATCAAAGTCTTGGTCCATTTAACGTCGCTTGCATCCACGATGGCGCTTTGCATTTCCCAGAAGAAAGAGTGAAGAACAAAATACACGTAGATTCATTTGGCGACTGCTGCATACATGGAAGAATCAAACTACCAATGCCCGAATTTCCAGACGAATTAGCGCTTCTATTTGCACGACAACACCGCCTATCGGAAGAATTCCACAGAAGGATCCGCAACATCGACGCCTGCTTTGCACTTGCCTCATTCAAAGTCGACGACGACAGAACCGTCAATTAACATGGAATCTACGCGTTTATCGCCGGCGGTCAAGTCCATCACAAGATCAACCTGGCAACGCGCCCGACTCAAGACCCGCAAGGTGGATTTGAACAGCCGAAGTTTGCCCAAATGTACTACATGGACCCGGACGAGGCTACAGCTGCGCGATCTGAGCTCAACCGAGAGTTAAGCCAAGAACTATTGCAACTACTCGAGGAGATCATGCGCTTTAACAACCCGTTCGCCCAATCGTTTATGATGATGAGAGAAGTGATCGAAGAAACCAACCAACGCGCAATCGCAGCCGGAGAACAACCGCCCAATGTCCAGCTCGTCTTTACAAACCGTAAAGGCGACGATCCTCGACGATTCAACGCACCAGTTGTAAACGAAATAGTCGCAGTCTTGACTCTCAACGCCGATCAAAGCATCCCAGAGAATGAAATGGTCATGCGAGAACGCAGGAAAAAAATCACGCAGCTTAGCAACATCGATGGTCGCGTCGAGCCTTTTACCTACCCGCTTTTCTACCCGAGAGGAACTTTTGGATTCTATGTCGGAATGCCGCTGCACACACCTTATCCATCAAGAAATCATGTTACACGCGCAGAATTAGCCTGTTACCGAATCGCCTACCGTCTGAATTATGCCAAGCCACTCCCGATCGATTGCACAAATGCACTTTAACCAGTTATCTTTTCACCAATGGTTTCACAAATTTTCTTATGGCATGTATTGTTTTGATAAATCACAATTGAAAATTTAAATCTTCGAGTTAGCTTCGATACCTGTTTTCTCCGAGCCGAGCTCGGTAACCCGCTGGTTAATAAAGAAACTAGCGTCATAAACAAATATATGTCAGTATGAAACATATAAATTTTTTCCATAATTTTTCATTGTTACACTCCTCTTTCGTCTTTTCTAATTATAATTTTACTTCACAAAAGTAATATAAGTTAATTTTAAGCATTTAAAGCAAGTTAAAAGCGAGACTTTGATTACTTTTGAAAAGATGCTACAGTGTAAAATTTAAATTTAATTTCTTTTTCCTCTTTTTTTAAATCAATTTATAATTTATAACTATTTTTAGTAACTGTGTTTAATATAATATTTTGAAGGAACCAAGCTATGAAACTTAGAATCATTAGCTCATTTGAGATAAATCCACTAAAAAATGCCATGATATTATTAACCAGTGTAATACAAATTGCGTAATATTGACTTTTTTTTTTATAGGTCATGGTCAGAAAGGAAACAAAGTCGGGGGAGAAATCTTTAAAGACAAAGGCCATAAAAGCCGAGGATTCAAAAATGTCTACCACAAAGAAGAGCATGGAGAACATAAAACCTTCCATGATGATTTCCATGATAGCGATTACAAAAAGAAATACCAAGATCACCACGACTTTTACGATCATCATGGGGGTAAATTCCAGAAGGGATATGGGGGAAAGAACTATCATGATGAAAAGAAACACGGCGATGATTACCACAAATTTGGAAAGTCCGGTCACGATTCACATGAAGCAGGACAGCATAAAAAAGGACATGCGCATCACCACGTTGAAGATGCTAAGAAACATCATGGTGGTGCACATCATGCGTCATCTCATGATGCTGGACATCACAACAAAGGTCATCTGCAAAAACATTCAGATGGATATGGAGGAAACTATGGTGGGGGAGGATACCACAAGAATGTCTATGGACATGACGCTAAACATCATAAAGAACATGATGTTGGTCATGGTGCTGCTTATGGAGGACAACAGGGTGGACATCAGGCTGGATACGGTGGAGCACAAGGAGGTGGTCAACAAGGCTACTACATACAAAAACCTATACCTGTGCCTGTGCATTATGGATATTATTAAGGACCTTAAAAATATCCTTATTCATCTTTGGAACTTTAAGCACTCATTGACGAATAGGATTTTATTTGTATTATATTGATGTTGGATTATACATGTTGATTGGAACTTGTTGAATTTTCATACGAAATTCAATTATTGTTCACCTGCTAATTTGTTAAAAATTACTACCATGTAGTAGCAGATGACATGATTTAGAAATCATATTAGGGAATTACATCCATGAATTTTTGCTTTTCATATCCTTTATTTGCATTCCAATCTACGCCATAATTTTAAAATATTGTGCTGTCAAATAGTATATTTTTATTAACATCAAACTTTTTTCCTTGTCAACATTTTAAATACTATTTATTAATTTATTACATTTTTATTTAGGAAAAAGAACGTAAACTTTAAAGTAAACTTTTGATTTTTTAACTTCAGAACATGCAATTATAGTATAATTAAAGTACTAAACAATGTTTTTATTTCATTTTACTTTATTTGAAAGAAATATCTCCTGGTACACATAAATAAAATCTGTATTAAGAACTAAAAAATAATTTTATTTAATTATTTTTATTCCTTTTTCTTCCTTCACACTGAGCGAAAAGAAATTCATGTTACAACTCAAACCTTCTTAAAATAATTCCATTCTTTTAGAATAGTAAAAAAAAAAGGGGGTAATATAATAGAAATTTAATGTTGAAAAGTTGAAAGAGAAATTTTCAAACACATCTTACAAAGAGTCTTGGTTGGATTTAAATCAAAAATTGATCAACATGGGTATTTTTGGTGCAGTTTTTTTAATACAAATATTATTGCAATATTTGAAAGCTTCACTGAAAAGGAGCAATTAATATCACTGGTTTCTGTAGTTAATCAGCACAATTTATATTGCTAATGCACGTCAATATGTAAATACGCAGTATTTTACAGCTCTTTGGTTTTTGTGATAAAACTAAGTGCTGCAAATTAACAATTTACAATATAAATGTCTTCTGTGATGCACTTAGCACAAAACATATTAGTGTAAAACGCATTTATTTTAAAGGGTGCATGTGTTTAGTTGTTGAAAATGTACGTGGTGTTATTTGTTCTGTTGCATTGCAAGCATCATAATATTTTTTTATAAATCAAATAAAATATCTTTTGAATTAGTTGTGAATTTCTAATTTTTTATATAATACATTATTTAAAATTTATAATCATAGATATCTGTATGTATTATAATATCTGTAAAAGGTCGTGTCTTCATTAGTCGAACTTCATAGTTGTGTACTCGGTACTATAATTTAACTTGAACATGAGCCACTTTAGCACCTTATTAAAGTTTTAAAGAAATCGTACCGTATTACAGTTCAATGTACAGATATAATGGTTCAAAGTTACAGCAATTTTTTCGTATGTACAGGCAACCATTCCTATTTTGTATAGTAAAAAATACGAAATTCAAATAACTACTTTCCTGACTAAACAGTGTAAATTATACTTTAGTAAATAAAATAAATCATTTTTTACACGAAGAATATATATATATATATATATGTGTGTGTGTGTGTGTGTGTGTAAGGGTTTGTGCAGCATAAGGATGAAATAACGACGATAATATAACATTGAAACTTAACATTTAATAGAAATAAAAGGAACTAAGTGTTTAACGGTGAATGACATGATACGGGAGGCCTGCCTTCACGCAGTGGTCTCCGAATCGATTGAAAAAAATTGATTAAAATTTTCAGGTTTTGATGGAACTGGAAGAGATAGAGTTTTAATGCTATGAATTAGATTCTCAATGTTTGTTTCGGGCGTATCATTTATTGTTTTGGGAGGGTTAATTTCAAATGCTTTGTTTTTAGCCTCTAATAAGAGCATTTCTTTCCCGAGTCTTTCTAATTTTAATTTTTCTAACTCAACTTGAATCTCGCTTTGTTTAAGTTCCTTGTCCACTGTTTGTACTCTCTCTTCCACGGCGTTAGTTATTAAATTTTTGACAAATTCTGAATCATTTTTAAATATTTCGGTAGATTCAATTTTTTCTTTTAATTTAACAATATTATCGCTGCTGTCTGCGATGCTTCCTATTTCCTCTAATACTTTTACTAGGTCTTCTTTCTTTGAATTTTTATACATTTTTAAAATTGAAAATTTCCTACCTTGATTGAAGAAACTCCGTGTCCGATGGTAATCCAATGTTTCGTTGATTCAGCCCAGATGATTAATCTCGCTTCCCTTTATGGTATATTCAAGGATTTCACTGATTACTGCACTTCTCTTCTCCTGATCACTACTGCCCTTCTGATTTGCACAGAATAATCCAATTATTTCGGTGATGTATCCAGGTGATTCAGATTTCAGAAAGTTTCAGGATCAATTCTGCCCTTCGCGGCAGATTCAGGTATTGCTGCTGTCCTTCACGACAGATTCAGTTGTTGCACCTTTTGGAATGTTCACAGGTCTCTGCTGCTGCTTTTCATCATTCGCTGATTTTTTGCTGCACTTCTAGGAAAATTTATGGATCCCAACTGCCCTACTCGGCAGATTCAAGACGGAATTTAAAACAGGAACAAAATTCGGGTGAATGTTAATATAAGTTTCTGCTCCTCCTCGAGCGTAGAATTTCGGTGATTCCCCTTCTCGGGATTTAAAACAGGAACAAAATCTACAGCTCCTGCTCGAGCGTAGAATTTCACTTTTTTTTTTCGTAGCTGCACAATTCGATGATTATTCCCTTCGCGGGATTTCAAAAGTTATTTAGATCATAAGTTTATCCCCTACTCGGGATTTCAAAGTTCAAAAATTTATGGCTCGATATTCGAATCTCGGTCGCAAGTCCCCATTATTTGTAGGGGTTTGTGCAGCATAAGGATGAAATAACGACGATAATATAACATTGAAACTTAACATTTAATAGAAATAAAAGGAAATAAGTGTTTAACGGTGAATGACATGATACGGGAGGGCTGCCTTCACGCAGTGGTCTCCAAATCGCATGTGAATAAGAAATTAAAATGTTCTATGGATAAAGTTCAGAGTTAATTATAAATTCGGGAGTTTCCCATCGCGACTTCCCCGTCAGGTCTCGCTGTCGCCTCTCAATGACAAAAAGGATGATGCAACTATCTCCAAGCATTGCATGATAATGGATGACGCAATGTTCGCAGCTTTTACACTATGGCGTTGAAACTCCACATATATATATATATATTTGGTAATTTTTCCTTTCATTAACGAAAAAATTACCAAACGGCTTTCATGAGCGGTTTACCGGAAATTCTAGTTTTCAAAAACTATAGCTCTTGTTACGACACATTTAGTAAAAACTACAAAATTGAAAAGTAAATTTAACCGAATAAATGGATTTCAAGCCATACTCTAAGTTATCATGATAACATTACAAAATTTTACCACATTTATGAAATTTTTATCATATCTAAGACCGTAATTTATTGTTAATTTTACCAAAATCATTACCGAAGCACTTCGGTAAAAATTGCCGAGATTTTTGGTGTTTGGAGCCAGAAACACTTTTTTTTTCTTTCCTTCAAGATGCGGATACGTACTTAGGTTAGTAAAACCCTTACCCGTATGATCCGAGTCTGGCCACTATTCCAACCAACCTCGACCCCGTGCGTAATCAGTGGCAATTATTTAAAATTTCAAGAAAAAAGGGGTTACAGTTTTGTTTTTCATATATACAGAAATATTCATTTGAATATTGTTCAAACAAGAATTTTTTTTTATTCCTTTTTTTATAAGTACATATGTCATAGGAAGTTACAATAAATGAATTTTGAAAGATAAATTATCAAATAAAAAGTTAATGATAAAAAAAATTCTTTTTTAAACTTCTCCATTAAAATTTAGATTTTCAGGTTTTAAATAATAAAAGAAAGTACTTAAAATGTTATAATAATAAATAAAAATTGAATAGAAAAATATAGATACAATATTTACAACATATAGGTAAGCATTCCAAAATATACATTATTTTTTTTTATAATTAAAATTTTAGAATATTATCATTATCAAAAAGAAAATTCATTACTAATAATAATTTGGTTTTGAGTGTAGTGTCAGTTATGACATTTTTTTGCCAGGTTGGTAGATTTTTTATTTTATTTTATAACCGTCGTTGAACAGCCGACCCAATTTCATGGGTTTACGACTACTAATGTTCAACTCCGTAGCCTTGTAATTTTGAGCCAATCCAGAAGACAAGGAAACTCCTGGATCAGTACCCCCAGAGGTATTCATTTGTGATGGGAACATGGAGGACTTTGAGACTCGACAGATTTAACGTGTATCAGTCACCATTTACTACACGGGGAGTCTTCGGCCGGCGGGGATCGAACCCACGACCTCTTGGATATGGGCCCAGCGCCCTACCGACCAGGCTATCCCGGCCAGGGTTGGTAGATTAGTGATATTCGAGACACGAGTATGCCATGAGGCTGTATATATAGATGCATTCAGTAAGATGGTGTTCTGGAGTGCCCAAAAGGCCGCATGTACAGTGATCATTATCTGAGATGTTTAGATATTTGAAATAACATGGAAAAGGATCATGCCCAGTTAAAAACCAGATATCTTGTTTTGATGGTATCTTCTTAAAATAATCTACTTTAGCCAGACACACTTTACCATATTATAGTAGGTTTAGCCAAACGTTTATTCTCAGTGCATAAATAATAAGGTTTTGATATTTCCAACCCCTCACCTATCTCCGTGACTGCTACACAATGTTTCTTCACATAAAACAGTTTTTTTTCCTTAAAAGTTTAAAATATCCACTTAAAATGTATACACTAAAAAGAAATTATGTTTGCTCACTATCATGCCTTCCCCGTCATAATATTTCACTTATAATTCTTTTTATAAACATAAATCTTTTTTTCTTACTAATCACTTTAATTAAAAACTATCTTAAATTAAAGCTTTATTGTCATAATGATTTTGGGAACTATCATTACGCCGGTGCAAGCGATAGAGTTGCCAATAACCAAATGCATATAAATTCAACTTTTTTTTTAATTTTTTAAACACATAAAAACTTAATGAAATGAAAAATTAAATTAAATAAAAAAATTCACAAAAAAATAAATATAATAAAAAATAAATAAAAAAAATGGTTGAATTTCTATGGTAATTTTGTAATATGCATAAAGGCATTTTTTAATGATATCTTTCAATATTGTATTCATTATTTTAAGTACATTTGTGGACCGAGAAAAAATTTAAACAAAAATTGTTATAAAGGTATTGTAACTTACTTACCATTTAATAATTGTGAAACGGGTAGAAAGCTAAGCCTCAAGTTTTAAGATTTAAAATTAGAATGATGGTCAAAATCAAATGCATTTAAATTAGGAATAAAGATATTTTATGGGTAAATAATACATTTTAAACTTTCATTCATTTTATGCTGGTGATAACCAAAGAATTTTCTTTTTCTATGTATTATGAAAGCATTAACTATTTTTTCTTTCAATGGCGTTGCATATTGTCTGTTTCAACGAATTACCAAATTAGTTGCTTTAAATTTTTAGTTAAGTATGGTATATATAAATATGTATATTATGCAAGGTGGTTATAATTAAAGTTACGATGTTTAGACCAACATAACGTTCGTTCTTGCTGGGGTATGTTAATGAAACTTGGTAGGGGAGAGGGTGGAAATACCTGGTAGTGGGGTAAATCTCGATTCTGCTAAATTAGCTCCGCTTTCTAGCTGGCAAAATCTAAATAACATTCTACTATTCAAGATGAGGAAGCTGCCATATTGCCGTATTGTAATTGTTGAATTCATGGTGTCTGTGTCGATAAGCTTGTTTTACTGTATCAACTCTATAATGTTCTTTTGTTTTTAAACTATTCTTATTTATTGCTCATTACAGTTATAATTCTTTTAGCTGAGCTTATTATATGTTTACTAAGGATTTATACCGTGACAAGCAATAAGAATTTGGTCCAGTAATGGAATGGTTCTATTTTGTTTCAATAGCTACTGCTCTCGGATAAAGACCAGACATGGGACGTTGGGGTATGATCTTTGAACCTTCACTACACGAAACCGTTTTAGAATATTAGGAGAAATAAAAAGAACTTGAAAGAATATGCAATAAAGGAAGAGAAAGTTATTTTGAAGTCTCTCGAAAAACGAAAAAGAAACCACAATGACCAAAAAGAGAAGTGAATGAATAAATAATGTTACAAAATAGTTTTATCAAAAACTCTACATCATTGATTGATGCCTCTTCGGATTGAGATGATAAAGACACATTAGTTATTAATTGTTTACTTAATAATAATAATGTGTTTTCTAACTCCAAAAAAAAAGCGGAAGATAGATTTAATGTTGTAAGTGGTTTTGCTGCGTACATGAAAGCCTCGGTGAAGCGGAAGAAGAAGATAACTACTTCGTTAAATTGTCTTTTAAAATAAATTTTAAGCTGAAATTCTAAAATTTCTGAATTTTCAATAGAGTTTACAGAGTTAGAGTTCTGCATTTTCTGTAAAGTTACTTTTCCAGTTCTTTCTCTGGCAGTTTTATGGCATAAAATAATTTTATGGTATTTAAAAATGCTAAAAATTGCATAAAGATTACATAAAGAGCGCTATCTATCGCATGAAATATGAACTATTTTTTTTTCTTTTACTTATTTCATTTCCCCATGATTTATTTCTCCAACGTATTAAACAAATATTTCATCAGCATCAGTTCTTCTCAAATGACACTATATTGATCTAAACAAGGTTACCTTAATTACAATAAACTAAATTTTAAAAAAATAATAATAAATAACATATATTGGAAAAAATTAAATCCCGACAGTAAAAACAAGCATTCCATTTAATTTTCCTATGTAAATATTAAAAAATAGAAAATTCATTCTAGCTCCCAAAGCACTGAAGTACCGCATTAACTCAAGTAGGTAATTTTTAAAACAACACTTTCAAAGCAAAACTATGGCGTTCATTTTTATGAGAACAAACGTGAGCAAATAAATTTCATTCTAAAAAACTATGTTTTCCCTTAGCCATCTTAGATGCAAAATAATAATAATAGTATCTGTGATTTAAATTTTATTTTGTTCTGAAAAACAATTATTTTTGAGAAACATTTCTCTGGGTAGTTTTTACTGCTCATAATTTTCATTTTATTCACGTCTGATGCTAATGTAACGGAAATTAAAGTAATAATGTATTCACAAATTACATTAAAATTTATTCTAAAGATTAAAACAATGCTAAGCTTAAAGACTCCTAGTATGTTATTAACTCTTGAAGAAAAATATATAGATAAGAAGCTACAAAAGTTTATGCTTATCATTTGGCTGAAATAATTTTTATGGAAATAGAAGTCAATTTAAGAATAAACTTGATCTAGGAAAAGGCTTATAGTATTTATCGATACAATTATATGATAAATACGTAGTTGTGTAGTACATCATGCCAATGGCTTCTCAAAATGTTTATAGTATTATCATCAAGGTAGTAGAAATTCATATGGTTCAGCATCCACCTAAACGTTACTCTCACCTTCCTATTTATATGTGTTTGAGTTCATGTGATAATCAGAAATGTTAACATTTTGAAATACACATAACGATAAAAAAGCTTATCAAAGCTTATCAATCGCTAAGATAGAGGTACACATTTAATGAATTTTTCACATTTTTTAACATCATGTTATTCGTATGAAATCAGTTTCATTTCGAAATATGTGAGTCATATTTATCAAAAACATATCTAGGCATCTGGAAATATTTAGAGTGTGTTCTAAAATATTTAAAATACGTAAATCCAAGAATATATTTAGCGGCTAGGTATTTTTTTTTTCTTTTTTTGCACCACCCAATTTGTTTTATATGTTTGTTATTAAAGTTGTAGAATCATACGTTCCAAAAATACTCATACACGTTGAAGTATTTAAAACTCTTTTTCAAACAATCTTTTTTAGTTCAAACCACCCTAAGCATAGAAAGCGATAACATATTAAGGTACAATTTGCCTATTTTTTATAGTGTTTTGCCACACTTGGTTCATCATAAACTGGTTTCATATTGAATTATAAACGCCACATTTTTCAACTCTCTTATATGTCGAGAAATAATTCGAGCAAACTTTAAAAGAATAAATCTATTTTAATCCGAAGCATTCAAAGTCCTAAATTATTTCAGCACTAACATAAGGGGAACATTTTACGAATTTTTTATAGATGTTTTAACTGCATTATTAACTGAACTGTTTTCATATTAAAATATCGTAGTCATATTTTATGATTCTGTGAAAAATTAAACTGAAGCAATATCTCGTTTAGATGCTGTGAAAAGATACTCCAAAAAAGGTCAGTTTCAGCATCATTGGTATATGCCCTACCGACTCCCCTTAAGGTATATGACATAAAATACGACGAGAAAGAAACCATCCCCCCAAAAAAGAACAATTAGCTATAACACAATAATTACGGAGACAAACATTTTCAGTATTGCATCTATGTCTTCTCTCTCTTTTTGTGGGCCAAGAATAGTAATCAGGCAAAAATACTTGTTTATTTAACGGATATGATTTTTAAATCTTATTCTGTAATTCAAATTATAATCTGTACTACTAAATTTGCAATATATATATATATATATATATATATATATTATAATAATAATAATAATAAACTATTGTTCTCAACTTAAATGCTTTAAATGTAATCTTTTAATGACATTGTTCATTATCTCCAAATATGATTGTTTGCTACGCAAATATTTCATATATTCATTAAAACATCAGAACAAATAATGAATAACTGTCATCCTATTGTCATTTTTTTTTAAATTAACAGAATTAACAAAATTAACAGAAACAGAATTAACAGAATTTAAAAGCATAGCATGAAATGAATAAAAATGTTGAAGTAAAATAAATTCAGAACAGTTTAAATGAAAGAATTTAAACATTCATGACATTTGGGTTTTTTTCAAGCAAAGCTCGCGAAGTTTGATAAAAAGGAAAACTATTTGTTATTCAAAACACACATTCATGAAAACATATTTTGCGAGAAATTTCTTTGGCCTCCTATTTGTGCGATGTAAAATGAAAATATCGCGAATGATTTGCTTATTTGAAACTATATGTTGTCCGAAAATACATTGGGCATTGTTGCATTTTCTTAGGAATAGCCATTAAGTTTTCAGAAATTTAAATTTCTTTAAACCAATGTTTCTAAATAGAAACAACTAAAATTTCATGAATAAATTTATTTTATAAGAAAAACTAAAAATAATAGAAAATTTTATATTTAAGAAATTGTACTATTTCTAAGTTCCCATTAGTTTAAGAAAGGGGAAACAAACATTCATAAATTCTCAGTTGAAAATAAATATCATATGTAGTAATGCCTTCTGTAAATGGAGAAATCAAAATAAGGAATGACTCTCTCTATTTAAGGGACAATTTTAATAGTCCTTATCATTTGAATCGGACTCTTAAAGTGTTGGTCTCTTGATAAGGGATACTCTATGTAAGAAACTTTGAAGATGCCCCATAAAGTAAGAAGTAGAGAAATACAAATTAAAAATAGAAAAACTTAGTATGTTTATCCTTCTCTTTTGATTATTGCTGTTTTATGGAAGGAGGGGGGGGAGAACATATTGGGAAAAAGTGTGTGCAACCAATAATGCTAAAAGTTCTACTGTTTGTCTAAGATAGGTACTCTGCCAGACATTCGTCTGGAGCTGTGGCGGTGACTATGGTAACGAGGTATGATTATTTCAAGTAGGGTTGCGGGGTCCTTCTTTAGGACTGGTTTCGGCGAAAGAAAAGGAGACCTCTTCATCGAAGCTACCCTCCCTAAAATGCCCTCTTCTTGTTTCCATAGCACCAGACTACCGCAGACTTAGTAGTGGTCAGAGTACTTATCTTAGACAAACAGTATAGTGAATTTAGAGGGATTTTCCCATTCCAAGAAATTTCGTGGGGAGTTGATGTAATTAAAAAAGTAGACATTTAAAGGCTTAGTTGAGATGTTTAGAGTAAAATTTAAGAATGAGTAACAACTAAGTAAACAATATGCTGAAGTATAGAAAAGACATTTTTAAAAAATGGATTACTAATTGAAATAAACATTCAAAAATAGTCAAATTTTAAAAAAAAACTGAAGCATCTGATATTGATACAGCAGAGTTATACTGTTTTGTTTGACAAAATCAATAAGTACTTCTTTAAATGGTGTATTAATATATTAAAAGCATATGAAGTTTTTTGCTAAGTCTGGGATTACATTAGTTAAAAGCGTCAAATGATTAGTTGTTCAAATTTAGGCCACAACATTACTTTTATATATTTCTGTCGAAAGACATTCAGTAGATTAGCTACGCAACAGACTGGATATAGGAGTTAACTAAAACCTGAATTTTTAATTAAACTAGATTTTTTTACATTTATTTGTCTTTTGAATTAGGGATACTTCTAGATAAAAAACAAAGCGTCTGATCCCGGAATTGTACCTTATTGAGAGGTTTTACTATACTGTGAAGTATATTGTGTCTTAGAGCATTTAATAAGATAATATTTACAAACACAAATAAATATACTGATAAATGGGTGTTAAATATGAAATGTGTTGAAATCTGTATAAATAATAAAATAAATTATTCCCTAAATATTAAGGAAAAAACACAGATGTTTTGTTGATTTTATTGATCTATAAAAAATACTGCAAAACACCGTCCTTAATGCTTATTTTTAGATTTTTTTTAAACTTGCGAAGTAAGAGTAATTGTGTTATTTAAACTGAAATTTAAGAAAAAGTTTAGTAAATATTCAGATGAACAGAGATAAGATATTTAATTCATAATAATTAGACAGCGGATAATATGCACGTATGCAATTGCATATTCATAATACGTGCGTATGCAATTGCATATTTTAGCACTTTTTGCCATTTGTGCATATAAATGCATAAAAAGGTATATTTGCTCTTATAAATGCATATTTTCAGCATTTTATGGCTTTTCCCTCTTAAAACCATATCACTATGCTTTTTATGTTAGCATAAGGAACGCTTTAAATTTTGTTTTGTCGTTCTTTATCGCCTGAAAGGGTCAGCTGGATTAATGTTGTTGGGGGTGATTGCAATCACGTGAAAAAGATGTAGAAATGAGGTGTGTGTCGGGAAGGGGGGTACAAAGGGCCACCCAAACAGACATTCGTCATAGAAACCTCAGAAAGGGATGGTCAGATATTCTATGAAGGGATGTCTTTTCTTGGAATAAATAATTGTCAATCTGTGTGGGGAAAATAAGGCTTCTGTGGTAGGTAGAAAATGACCTCCCTTTTCTGTGATTGATTAGTTAAAAGGTGGAGTGAATACATTTTCGGAGAGAGCTGCTATTCTAACATATTTCGATAGTCCATCCGATAGATAGATAGTTTCGACATCCATCAGTTGAATACGTAGTTAGTGAAGCTTCGAACGTGATTTTTGACTGCTGAATTTTATAATATGCCAAAAATTAAGTCGACTAAATCAAATTTAATGAAGACATGGATTTCGGATTATGCGAAGGACTTTACGACCGATGGGGAAATAGTATTTTGTGTGATTTGTCAAAAACACATTTCCTGTGAAAAAAAAGTACCAAATTGATCAACATATTAAGACTAATGCTCACTCCGCAAAGAAAAAGCAGAATACAAAAGGATTTGTTCAAAGTTTATTAACTATTCCTGTTCAAGCAGCTAAAAAGGAAAGTGATTTTTCTAGTGATTTATGCAAAGCCTTAGTAAGCAGCAATATTCCTTTAAAAAGTTAAATAATCCAAACTTAAGACAGTTTTTAAAAAAATATTCTACCAATCAGATCATTCCTGATGAATCGATTTTAAGAAAGAACTACCTTCTACCGATATATAACGAAGTACTGGATGATATTCGAGGAGATATTGGAGATGGCCCTATATGGATTGAAGTCGATGAGACGACAGATAAGTGCGGTCGCTATATTGCTCATTTTATTTGTGGAAAAATGGATAATATTCCTACTCGACCACATCTTCTAGCAAGCAAAGCCCTTGAAAAAGTCAATCATTCAACCATAGCAAGTTTTGTCAATGATTCTATCAAATTATTATGGCCTGATAGAGATAGTTCTGAAGATGTTTTGATTTTTGTCAGTGATGCCGCTCCGTATATGGTCAAATCTGCAGCAGCACTGGAAATTTTTTATCCCAGAATACTTCATATTACATATTTGGCTAATGCTGTTCACAGACTGGCTGAGACTGTTCGAGAAGTATTCTCCTCTGTGAATGATTTAATTTCAAGTATCAGGAAAGTTTTTCTCAAGGCACCTGTGCTCATAAAATTGTATAAAGAAATGTATCCTGATTTGCCCTTACCTCCTCAGCCTGTGATAACTAGGATGGATTGAGGCTGCACGTTTTTACGCTAATAATTTTGATGCAATAAAGTCAGTTGTAGATGCAATTGACAGTTCCTGTGCTTCTTCAGTTTATGTCACAAAAGAATTACTACAGGATATCTCTTTGCAGAAGGACTTGGCCATAATTGACACTCACTTTTCTTTCTTAAGTGGAGCAATAACAAAGCTCGAAACACGAGGTCTTCCCCTGCTGAGGCCATATCCGAAATTGAAAAAATTCAACAGTGCATCAATGCTCTTCCACACTAAGTTGGGAAGAAAGTAAAAGAAAAATGGTGTTTCGTTCAAAACAAAAATTCGGGTTTTGCAGCAGTGAAGAAGATAAATGATTTTCTTAATGGAAACGGAACTGAACTTCCAGAGAAAGTAAAACCAATGAGTACGAAATTGTACCAGTTTTGTCCAATAACATCGGTTGACGTGGAGAGGTCATTTTCTGCTTTCAAAATGATCTTTGATGACCGACGACATCAATTCACCCTTGAAAATTTGGAAAAACACTTAGTTGTGTATTGCAACAAAAATTATTCAGTTTAATAAAATCTTTCCGGAAAATGCGATGATTTTTCTTCTCCCATTTATCATACTTCAGTTTTAGGCTTTTTCTTCAGAAATGTGTAGATTCAAGTAAGAAATATTTTGATTTTCTTCCTTTTAACAAAAAAATGTTTTAGCAGTGTTTGTTGGAAAAAGTAAGTAGTAGTATTTAAATAAGTTGAACTTTTAATTTCTATTTCAAATGCATATTTCTAGTTTTAAGAGCATATATTCAAGTTTTTTAGTGCATATTTGCATGCATATTTTGTCCGTTTTTTAGTGCATATAATCCGCTGTCTAATAATAATTATACACAACGAAAATTTCACGAGACACCATATAAAATCATGCGGGTTATGAGATTACATGCCATAATTTCGTGAGAACAGAATCTTGAATGGATAAGCCAAGTATAAGTAATTAAGAATAAGTAATTCTTCATACGCGTGAGATTTCTTCCACATACATACTATATGAAAAATAATTTCTGCTTTCGCTTTAGTCTTTTTTTATTATTATTATTTAAAAAAATACTATTTCACCGTGTTTCGCATAATAATAAGTCACATTTGTAATAAAATGTGACTTTTTATTAGCTTTTTGGCAATAAAATGTCAATAAATTCAGCTCCTAGTATTTGAAAAACGATTGTAACTTTATTTGTATTTTAGACAGAAGTCGATTGAAATCGTGTCGGAAAATTCTGATTTTCGAAACTTTGATATGCCATAAGTTTTATTTGATAAAATCATAATAAAATCTGCTTTAAGTGATCAAAAATCGATTGTCATTTAAATAGCTCGAGAGTTTGATAAGCAACAAATACTATTTAGTGATAAATTCTGCATGCAGAGGTCAGAAAATGATTGATACTTATATCATCTAACATAGATATCCAGCTAAAGAATAACTACTCTAACTAATCGATAAGTAGTCGAAATTTGACTTGCAAGATTTATCTTTAACAAAATGTATACATCATTTCCTTTGGTAGGGTACACTAGTACCCGGTATGTGTTGGTTTAGTAAAGTCTCGATCTTTTCGTCTGTGACTTCCACATATTCTTGCACCTGAAGAAATTTCATGACATGATACGAAAGCGAGTTCAATAAATCGTGGTAATGACAATTACTCAAACTTACCGTGGTGATCAAAGTGAGATTACAAACTCCCATTAAAATGGATGTATTTACCTAGAAACATTTATTGCAAAATATACAGCAATACTTTAGCAGCTTCTCAATTTAGGAAACACTAAAATTGTAACACCTGCCATACATCGGAATAACTTTCTTGTATTCACGGATCATAAAAGCAGTAAGCATGGAAACACAACTTAATGGTGCCAGGGTGTCAAGATAATTGCACGTTTTCCTCTGTGAGAAAGTGGTTCTCTTAGAAAAATGTATTCAGATGCAAAAAGAAGTGGAGAAGTTGCAACTTTAGTCGCTAGAACATATGCGTTGCTTTACAAAAACACTCACCCGCAAGAGTAACTTTTATAAATAAAAAAAAAATTCTGCTGCAGAAGTTTTGCTAGGAAGCACTCTCCTTATAGTCTCGATCTTTTCGTCGGTGACTTCCACATATTCTTGCACCTGAAGAAATTTCTTGAGCATCCAGAGACTGAATTTTATACCAGCGCAATATGAAGTCATCCAAATTGATAGAAAAAACGGATTTTAAGAATGGTCTGATCGGATGATAAGTTCAAAAAATCCTTTTTTCCCCATAAATTAAAATTCTACCACAATTAAGACAGAAAGTTTAAATTTTAATAACAGTTACGATTTTTAGAGACCTTCAGGATTTGCAGACACTAACATGCAGGTGTACAGATATTTACGAATTTCATATTTCATCTCAGAATTTCAATTATTCTTTAATAGTTTCAGAGACACATTTTTTTTTTTTTAATTTGGAAAAATTTAAAAAAAATAGGGTTAAAAAAATCTTTAAAGTTTAATAAAATATCCTTTGAAATTTATTACTGAAAAATAAGAAATAAAATGAAGGTTAGAAGATCATTTTTTCGAAAAAAAAAAAAAAATTTTTTTTAAATGTTTATACGACTGCTCCAACAAAATTCAAACATCATATTCGATAAATCAGGTTTAATGTTATTCTAAATTACGTATGTGCTAGCTGTATGCATTAGATATTGCATGTTATGCCTTCCTTTCTCAGCTAATTATAACAATACGATAGGACATATCCTTCAGTACGGAAATCTTGAAATGAGAATAAATCAGTTTAAAATAAAGCAAAAACTGTATATCATTTTGATTTCTTTTATTGATCAGTTTTTTTACTGTAATAATATTTCTCGTCAATTATTTCTACATTTCCACCACCAGGAACATGATCAATATTGTCGAAAGTTCCAACTTTAGCCTCAGCTTTTTCTCGAAAATTAAGTTTCTCGGAGAATATTTTTTTTTTACCACCGCCTGGTTGATGACCTACATTGGCCAAAGATCCAACTTTTGATTTAACTTCTTTTAATTTTGTTGGCAACTTCGGACTTGAAAATCGTTTTTCGGTTCCTGATGTTGAAGATTGGTCTTTTGAGTGATTTCTTAGATGAAGATATTCATACTTTGGAGTTTCATGAAATATCTTTTTATCACCACCACCAGGTTTATGCTTTATATTGACGAGAGAACCTACTTTTGCTTTAACATTTTTTATATCAGGTGGAGGAGCAAGACCTACGGGGGCTTTAATTGGCGGGATTTTATTCTGACTTGATGAACTGAATGTTTCATCATCCGAGGAAATTGATGAGTAGTTTCCGGTTCCATTTCCAGACACTTGTCTATGGCTCATGTTAATTATTATTAAACATTATTAAAAATCTTAAAAAAATATGAATTACATTTTTTCTTAAATTAATATGTTTAAAATTTTTTACGAATTTTGAATGTTTTATAGCACCAAGCTTAAATCCTGTAAATTAAGAGCAGAATCAAACCAAACTTTTTTTATTTTGATTCGTGTGCTTGTTTATTGTTTTGATGGCAATTGCTGCGAATCTTTGGACTGCTTATTAAAAATTAGGATTTTCATATTTTTAACTTAAGTGTCTAAGTCTAAGAGGCAGCAACAATTACGTGATTTATTTTGGGGGTAGGTCATACAAAGCAGTAATGTAGAAGCTATAGAGTGATTAAAATTAAAGCAGCCCGTTAAACATCAACTGGGCTCGAGTTAAGCATTCACCAATTCGCCAAATGCCATAAAAACGTAAATTTGGGTAAATAAAATTGTGCTTTGGCGAATATTTTTTTCTACTGAAAGAAAAATATATATAAAATTTTTTAGATTTGTATTTGGCGAAGACTTTTGATATTTTGCTAATTTACTGCCTAAGAATTTGAAATCCTTAGCGCAGGCTCTGCATCTATAATATCAATGACAACTTTCGCATTACAAATAAAATAACGATTGCAAGAGACAACTTACATTTTTTGGCGACTTTTATGTTTCCCAAGCTGCATAAGAAATCAGGTTTTCTTTTATTGCGTTTTCTATCAGCACTATCTAATGCATACATTAGTTGTTAATTAACGCTATTTAGTTAATAATATTTGAAATTTTAATTATACGAGTTTAAATATACTTCCACTCATAAAATGTTTGTTTTTTTTCAGTGCAGCTCGATAATTGCAATCGCAAACAATTCCGCATTTTCCATGCTTATGTATTTATTTATTTATTTTTGTCAACCTTGCACTTTTTTTAGTACATAGTACATTGAGAAATAACTTACAGTTGTATAAATATTCCTTGTTTTTATAAACTTTCAGGGCACTACTGATTATTGGTAAATTTAAGGTCACAGTGTGTATTTGTTTTCGATCAGTACAAGTTTCAAACGGTTTTTATATGTAAAAAAGCGGTTTTTATAAGTATCTGGTGTCTAGTTTGGCGTAAAAGGCTTATTTAACCATAGTGCTGATAGAAAAAAAATTTACATTTTTACTCCATATATTAACTTTAGCATAAATTTTTCGGTCCATATATTAACTCTAGCATAAACCTTGTACAAAATATGTGATGACAAAAAAAAATGACACTCTTGGTTGTATTAGTTTAGGCTAACAAATTTTTGCCGACACTTTATTACACTGCAAAAAAGTTCAGAAATGTTTCTGAATATATAGGGCATGTAGTTTTCTAAAATGTTTCTGAATATTTCGATATTCTCTTTCTCTAACATTCAGAAACATTTCGCAGTACTTCAGATAAATTTTGAATCATTTCTTCCAGTTTAATATTTTATTTTCTTCATATTTCTTCAGTTCAGTATTGAATAGTTATAGTGATAGCTGCGATACACTCTGAAACTCAATCGGGGTCAATGCGATTCGGTTTCCTACTTTTGAAAAAACTTTTTTAGAAACTTTTTAGTCGAGTCAAAATTGGTTTCTGAATTTGCTTACAGTGTAGAGGTACAACTAGCTGGACTATTTTACGCCCCCAAATAAAATATTTGACCTGTTCTTGTGCAACTAATATGTTGTTTCAACAACTTCCAAAAGATTGGTAATGCAGCAAGTGCAATGACCGTAATCCGTCTTTTACAAACATCATATTTTATAGCTGAAAAATTAATTAGTAAAAATTAAGAAAAAAAGATATCAATTCCTTAAATGTAAGAAAAAGAAATGAAAAAAAATTCAATAAATAAATAGAAAAAACACCAGTTGACAATTGTTAATCGTTTATATAACTCATTGGAAAATTTCGAAATAATGAAAATATAACAATTATTGATTGATTCTTTATTTAAATTTTTCTACAAAAATCCTAATTAATTACTGTAGATTTAATATTTATTTCCAGACAGTGCAAAAAATTTAGTCAAATTTTTTTAATACAATAGTTAAAAATTGAATAGTTATGTAATTATTTAAAAAATGTAATGAATTTATGCGCTCGAAAAGAGAATATTTGTATTTTTGAACCTTATTACCGATTTCTTTTGTCATTGAATTTGTTTTGAATTTTGAAACTTGATTTAATTTTTAAAGAAAACTTCAGCATTTTTTTAAAAATTATTATCAGTTTTAGATTTTTCGAAGCCCATTAAAATTTTATTTTCTTTCGCTTTCCATGGGTTTCAACAGTCGATAGTGCTGCCATCTTTGTTAAAACCGAAAAGTTTTTCTGTTAATTTAAAATCATTTATCATGTGTAGTAATTTTATATAGTAATAACGTTAAATTTTTTACTAATCTTTAGTACATCTAACTAATAATTAACTGACAATATTTTTAATTGCAAAAGCTGTTGTTTAATATTAATTATTTTCTAATAAATAATAATAATACAGCTTGTTATCATCAAATAACATTATGGGTCAAACTAAAAAATTTGAGAAAATATTGTTAATAAATTTTTGTTAATAAATTTTTTCACTATAATAAATTATCTTAGAATAATTAAATGTTTTTCATTTTATATATTGCGATTCAGAAACTCATAAATAAATAACTGAATGCCACAGTTCAGTAAATTCAATAAACTGGCAGGATGGTGTTTCTTTAAATCATATCATTTATCTTAAATCGAAAATAAATCAAATGATACTAATAATACTCTACTAATAACTAATAAATACTAATAAATAATGATACTAATAAATAATAATGAGCAGAAACTTGAAAAAGGTAACATTTTATTTCTGTTGTAGTGCTTCTTGTCAGGAACAGAAAAAGAAAACATATATATATATATATATATATATATATATATATAAATGAATGTGTGTCTGTCTGTCCTTTATAGACTTCTAAACCATCCGACAGAAAGCTATGAATCTTTGCATACAGTTAGTTCAAAGCACGAGGAAGGTCACTGTCGACATTATATTCTGCGACAAACCGTTCCAGCGGTATCAGCGAAAACCGAAATAGAATATTCTAATTGGTTAAAAGTTAGTCATTGCTTTAAATTTTGCTATAAACGATCCAGTTTTCAAATATCTTGAAGATAACCATTGTGATATTTTCTATCTTATAGCTCTATTCATTTAGAAAAGTAAATTACATATCTATATTATATAAAACGCTAATACGTATGTATCAATGAAACCGATGATATTTCTTTTCTCGCGTTGGCAACAGTTTTCATTTTTAACGAAGTACTTAGTACAACTAAATAAGATATTTTTCACTTAAATATTTACTTTATATTCTTCATTTATAGAGAAAACAGTCGGAAGAGATTTCTGTTAGGTTAAAAAACATTTTGCTAAAAAAAGAACGAATTCTAAAAGAAATAAAAATAAACCACTTAAAAAATAAAAATGCTGTTGCCAGCCATAGAATTTTTTGAAAGATAACTTAGCAACATAAATCAAAATGACATAGAAGAGAAACTAGATCAAAATTAAGATACCTGAGCGCTTGACGTCATAAATCCTTCAATTCTATAAGTATTGTATCACCAAATGCCCAAATTAACAATTGTGTTTTTAGAGAAACTCTCTCTCTCTCTCTCTCTCTGTATATATACATATATATATATATATATGTATATATATTTGCATTTTACAACTTCATATTAAACTTCTATTGTGTGTCTGAATACTGACATTTAGAACAAAATTAAGGTTTAGAATTGCCTCGGAGAAATTTGAATTGTTAACAATGACTTAAACAAAAAGTTTTATTTTAAGTGACAAATGCTATATTATAATTTTAACTTTTTGTATGACTATACTCATTTTCTTACTCTTTTCTTTGTTTTTTATATTTTTGTGATAAAATAAAAAACTTATAGTTACTCTGCTTTTGAACACTGATGAAAACACAAAATGATGAGCTTCATCAACAATCAAAAATATATACATTTATTTTACAGATTCCATATTATTAGGGTGGCGCCCTTCAGAGAATTAAAAATACAAAATTTTCTTCATCGAAGCCGATGCTTTACATCCGGCGTTCAGTGGCAGACTACTATTTCATATTGCTTTACAACAAATGGCTTTATCCCTCTGGTGGGAAAGACTAAAACAAAACTTACAACAGTTACTTTTCTCAACAACTGAAATTTTGAATAGTGTGATTAAGAAAAGAACTGTTTGCAATTTCAAATTAATATTGAAATGTACTGGTTTAGAATTTTCTACAGTGAAAAGTTTTCAGAACTTCAGTATTGAAAAAAGTATACAAACGCTAGACGTTAAGAACGTATCCAATGAGCGAGCAAAGCGAGCATTGGATTGCGAAGCAATCCGAAATGAACTGTGAAAGCAGTTCCGGGGGTTGGTGAGAGCAAGCGAACAGGGGGCGAAGCCTCCTAGTGAATTTTTATTTCTTTCAAAAAATATATATCTGTTGCTATTCTTTGACAAAAACTGAAGTGTCCAGAAATTTTAAAGTGCCATCGTATTGTTTGTTGAGAAGTTGTTCTTCAAATGCTTCGCGTGTTCTGCTTCAATGCTTGGCATGTTCTGATTAGTTTTTTCAAGAAGTTTTACCTTCTCTTCAGGGAAATTTTGCTTCTTTTTTGATGCTAAGAAAATGGCGTCCGTCATTGCCAATGGTTATGTGGGAACTAATGCACGATATTTTCAGGCTCCCGCTAGATGGCGTACTCGAGTGTTGCGATCGCGAATTGGGAAAACTGTTTAATAAAAATAAAGGCAAAAGCAAATTTCATTCAAATTGCACGTTTTCAATATTTATATTTAGTATGCAATTTTAGGTTAGCACAATTAAATATGGTTTTAGAAGGTTTCATTGCTGACAGTTGTCATTTGAAAACTATTAGATTGCTTATTATTACAAAGTTTTTGAATTCCCAATCATTTTATTTCTTTCATTTAAAAAATAGATTTTTGTTTTAAATATATTTTTATATTTTTTATTTAAATTATTTCATTTTTATTGCTTTTTTTATTACTTAAAATCAATATGTGAATTTTCGATTTAGCAAATTTGCGACCACTGTCAACTTTTACATTTCTTTTTGTTTGAGAGAGAATATTTGCAAAAATATGTCGCCTAAACGAATCGCTCTTAGTCGATCAACATCTCAAGCACGCAAAAAGAGAACTACCCGTGTTTCAGAAACATCGGAGCAACGGGAAAAAAGACTTGAAACTAATCGAGAACACAATGCTTTAGCCCGTTCCTTAGAAACGTCTGAGCAACAGGAAAGAAGACTGTTAACAAATCAACTACGCACTACTCAAGCCCGTTCGTTGGAAACATCAGAGCAACGGGAAAGAAGACTGTTAACGAATCTACTACGTACTACTGAAGCTCGTTCGTTGGAAACATCAGAGCAACGGAAAAGAAGACTGTTAACAAATCAACTACGTACTACTCAAGCCCGTTCGTCGGAAACATCAGAGCAACGGGAAGCAAGAATGAAATCCGATCGAGAACGCACTACTCAAGCCCGTTCGTCGGAAACATCAGAGCAACGAGATGCAAGAATGAAAGTCAATCAAGAACGCACTTCGCTATTCAGACACTGCCAATACTCTGATTTGAATATCAGTGCATTTCACTATGATCCGACAACCAACTATAGTCTTCAACCAAGCGTCATCATCGGAAAAATGGATCAATTATGTATGTTTTGTAGTGCTCTCAAATTTAAGAATGAAACAGCTGGAATTTGCTGTTCTGGAGGCAAAGTGAAACTACCAGATATAATGTCGCCAGCCGAGCCATTATCAACATTGTTATCGGGTCAAGCAAATCAATAGAAACTTTTCTTGGCGAATATATGTCGGTACATTCGTGTTTCCAAATGATTTCATTCGGTGCTACAAGTATCGGTGCGCATATGGGCAGCCAGAGTAATTTATTACATTCACATGCAATCCTGCTTGAGCTAAAATTAAAGAGCTTTTGTAACCTAGGCAAACATCATCGAATCTTCATGATGCATTACCGCACGTGAGTTTAAACAAATATTAAGCTCTATACTTGGTTTTATTGCGAAGCGTCATGTTTTTGGAGAGACACGGTGTTTGATGTATTCTATTGAATGGCAAAAAAAGAGAATGATTTGGCTGATTGAAAAAATCACACCATGACAAATTAGTCAGCTCATATCAGCAGAAATACCTGATGTAGCCATTGATCCAGACTTTATTCAGATCATCATCCAAAATATGTTTCATGGTCCGTGTGCATCATCATACATGTCTGTTTGAAAATGCACTAACGATATCCTAGAGAATGAACTATTGAGACTATCACTGGTTTTTTCACCATTAAATGAAATTCTCATTTCAAATTATAATGGAAAATCTCATTTACACACTTAAATACAAAATAAAAATTCAAACTGAAAGCGTTGCAACGCATGCAGGGTACAGCTAGTTAAAATTAAAAAATAAAAATAAAATTTAAATACACAGTTCGCCATCTAGTGACTAAATTCCCCTACATGCACTAGCTAATACTTCTTTAGCCATATTTCTATATAGTTAAATAGTAGAACTTACCTCCTTAAATTACAACAATAGCAAAGTCTTTGTAAGAAAATATTCCATTACTGATAATTAAGTGTTTTTATTTAATAGCTTAATCTATATTTCTCCTAAACAAGAAAGTCTTCATTTCTTTTTAGAGCTGGCAACAAAGAATTGAAATATCAAGTGTGCAAGCTGTCCTAAAAATGAAAGTGTAAACATACATGCTTAAAAATTTCGAAATGAAAATTCTATTTACTCATGGACAACCAAAAGTTGAAGCAAACTGAGTTATAAGTTAGAAAGAATTAAAATCTTAAAAGCGATTAGTGAATAGCAATAAAATATTCTATATTATGTTTTAATTATATTTATGCAGGTTATATAATAATAATATTCACTGTTATTCTAATTCATTAAAAAATGAGTATTGATCGTGCTGGACGCTTATAATAATAAAAAACATGCTCGAAGAGCAGAATAAAGCATTAATGAGTGTTAAGTAAAACGTAACACTGGAAAAATCTTAATGCTGTTTTTTTTTTTTTTTTTTTTTTTTTTTTTTAAAGAACAATTCCTGTTTTGTTTTTGCAAGTTTTCCTATTGAGTGTAATTTATGTCAATTAATTTTTTCATTCCAAAACCTTATTATCAACTAAATATTTTAATTTTTAGCGAAGCATTGGTTATTAAGATTTTAATAATTAATTCAAATTTGTGAACATATTTCAAATGTTCTAATGATCAAATGTTCTAAATATTCAACTTAGCAAGCACAATATTCTTGTGTGTGGAGTTCACTGTAATACATTAAACAGGAGCGAATATGCCGGAAACATTATTTTCAATTAAAAGATCTAGAATTATAGATAAAAATTTCGGATTTCTTTTTGAAATTTCAAGTTTATACACTGATGCATAATATTAAGAAAAAACTCGTAACACTAACATATATTTACGCAACCTCGTCTTAATTCAAAAATTCAACCCAATTTTAATTCAATTTGAAGTAAAAGGCAAAAGAAAACATTCATATGATAGTACAGAAGGAATATTACGGAGATACTAAATTAAAATGTGTAGAATGTAATTATTCAAACATACAAAATCAATTCCTTTTAGTGTTGCTAGCGCGTATTATGGCCAATTGGCCGAAAAGTATGGAAAAATCAGAAACCACCACTAAATGGCGTCATTAATTGTCATTTGTAACCGTAAACCTTCTTAAAAGATGCTTGTAAAAAAGACATCTTATGTAGTAGTATCATCCATTGTCCTGTATCATCATGTTGATAAAATTTATTATTTTTGTTACACACCCCTTTGACTAGTTATTTTTCATTTGAGTAGTTTACCTGTATTTCAAGAAAACGATCCACTAATAATAGTTTTACCAATCTTCAGTGTAATTATAAACCCGATAGAAATAATTGAAAAAGACAACAAAAAAAAGAAACTGTAAGATAAGTGTTATGATGTCGTAACAGAGAATCACTCTCTTTTTATTAACGTTCATGATTTTGTTAAATCTAACGAATAATTTGGGTTGCATTTCCGCAGGAGCTAAATACTAGATAATAATTATTGAAAGAGGACTAAGGAAAGCGTATAGAATTTTCTTGACTCGATAATTACCTGATAATTGACCTTAAATTGGCAAGAAAGTTAAGCATAAAACTATAGTACGAAGTTAGTTAGAAGAATGAAATTTGCCGGAAAATAAGCCCTAAATGTAGCAGAAACAAAATCAATATTCAAATTTATGGTTACTGATTCAACTTTTATATAATATGGCCCTAAACATTGGGCCATACCTGATTATTTGAATACAGATATAGATAAGTTATAAATTATTTAAGAAAATGTGATATAAGCCCAATATGAAAAAAATCTAAAGTTAACTTCTTCGGAGGTGAGCTGTAGTCTCTAGAACTTATTGAGAGGGAGAAGGCAAAACTTACTTTTTGCTATCTAGACAAGTAATGTAAACTTTCCAATATAGTATTTTACTCTGATTTGATGGAAATTACACCCAGATCAATATATCAAATAGTTAAGAAGTTAATTCTATTTAATTAACAGTTAGTTAAACAGAATAAAGGCAAATTCGGACTCATACATATATATGTGTCTGATATTGCTATTCAGACAAGTTAGGTATTGATTTAAATGTATTTTCAAGCAAACAATACACGGAGAGTAAAAAATTGTGCCAAAATTACCGTACCCAAACACTTATGGCAACAAAAAAAAACTATTTATGGTAATTAAATCAAAATATACGGTATTTAAATCAATCATTGGGTAAGTTTATCGTTCGCTATAGTAACATTTTACCTGAAATTCCGACTTTCAAAATTATAATTCCACTTATTTAGTAAATTTAACTGTTTGACGTCCATGCACTTTACCAAACGGAATAATGATAGACAGTTACACTATGGTTTATTTAAAACGGTGGTTTATTTAAATAGTTAATTAGAGTTAGGTGGCCATTAATAATTTCTTATTCTAATATTAATTTTAAAATATAACAAAGCGGTAAAGGGACATGAATCATGATTTCAAATGTTTAATTAAACTGTCTACATTGACTGCTGAATCCTTCTTTTGGGGGGATTGTGGGTTTAATTTATTTCTTTAAATACATTTGTGGCTTTCTTTGTAAATACGGTGTAAAATTTATTTTCAGTTTGAAAACTAAATAGCAAAATTCGTGAAAGACAGGACACTTGTGTTGTAGCGGAATCTACACTTCTGAAGACGAGGCACAAATAAAACAATCATAAGATTGTTGGACTCTCCTCTTGCAGCGGAGTTTTTGATTATGTAAACATTCTTGGGTCGTCTCAAACCATACTGTAAAAATTAGCGACTTTTGGTTAAAAAATAATAACTATTTCTACCAAACAGATAAACCATATTTTATTGTTAATTTTCAAAGAGTTTCGCTAAAAATTACCGTGCTTTTTTTTTTTTTTAGCTCCCATAGAGCCAGAAACACGATAAATTTTCCTAATTCTATTACTTTTAACCCTACTCTTTTTTTTAGTGTAGAAGTATAAAGTTTTAAATTCGTTAAGTGCAAGAAAATATATAACAATACTTTTTGTACACAATGGCAATACATTCACCTCAATTTACATTTCATAAACAATATTAAAATGCAAAACGTGACGTCGATTAAAATGCACATGTCAAAATAACAATCACTTTGAAAAATAACGTATATTACTTAATAGCAAAGTAAAATTGCTAAAAAGCAAATTACGACGTGTTTTTCTACTTTCATTTGCTCTTTTATGCTTGGAACTTCCTTGAAATAACAGGAAGAGTTCTCCCTGAAGGCAATTATGGATCAAATTTCTTCATTTCTTTAAGAGGATAATTTTAAAATTGAATAAATTTATATTTTATTGAATTATTTATTTCTAACACGATTTCAATTTGCTTTTACAGATAGAACAACGTACCGTAATCAAACAATAAAAGTAATAATGATTTTAGTATAGATATATTACTTTCCCCATTACCCATGAGAATGAAACCATGCTTTTATTTTAATAGCTTTTATTTTAATAGATTTTCTTTTCTCTGCATAAAAAAGTTTTGAATAAGGTTTGCATAAATACAATTGTTGTTCAAACTGCGATTAAAACTAACTTTCATTTTTTTAGATATGCATAAAAATAAACAGAACAAACAGGAACAAAATAGACATCATTTTGCAACATTTCAAAAAAAAAATTATTCAAGTTAACATTTTTGTTTTTGAGATAAGCATGTGTGTATAAAATATTCATTGTATAGTTAGTATTTGCTAATATACAAAATGCTATAAAAAAACTCTTTCATGTAGTAGTGTTGATCTAACCAGGATATTTTTTGCTGACATTATATTTAATTTTTGAATGAAATTAGTAGAATTGTTTAAGAAAGCAATTTTAAGTAAAAGCAATTTTAATATAAAAAATAATACGTTAACCCACACCTCTAAACTAAAATTTTTATAGTTACATAAAGAAGTAGCAAAACGTATGCTTTAATATTTGATTGAAAAAAAGTTTTGACTACCACAACATTTTAAGAACAATCAAACAAATATTGTAAATAAACAATATGACAAATATAGCGTAATCTTTTCATGTAATGATGAAATTTTCAAAATACATGCTGGCCTGATTTTTATTTTGCTACTTTTATCAATATTGTTTTTACCATCACTGAAAAACTAATCTTGAGGGAAAAAAATACATTTATATAATAAAATTTCTGATTTTTGTTTAAAGGGTTTATCGGAAATACTGACGCCTTTATCTTTTTGAAATTATTCTTCTCTTTTTGCTATTTTATATTTTATTCCTTTTTTCCCTCCATTTTTTAATGTTTTTAAATTTAATCATTTTTAGTAAATATGTTTTTCTTTTTATGCATTTCTTTTTACTTTCAAACCGCTACATTTTATTAATGATTTTATTAAGTTCTTTGCTAGAACATTTGCAAGAATTATCTGTTTGACATAATTACATGATTTTGAAAATTAATTAGGAAATTACTATCATACTTGAATTTCTTAAAAGCTGTATAGTTAATTCTAATACATTATCTCTCTGTTTGCTTGAAAGGTATACTGTATAATACAGGAAACATTTTAAAATAATTAAGTCCTTATTAACACCTTCATGAATAGAAAAAGTGTCAAAACATTACAGATTAAGATTTCAAGAAGGAAATACCATGTGTTTAAAGTCAACAATATCAAAATTCTCGTATTCTATCAAGCGTAAATAACATTAAAAGGAATTAGAAAACTAATATATTTTAAGTAAAAGAAATAGGTTGCGTCTAAGATTTATTTTTGTTACTTTTAAGAAGATTAGTTATTAATTCGTGAACTTTTTAGACGGAATGAATCATATTTTAATAGATATCACAATATCTGAGATCCTACATTTAACTTATCCTTATTTATCTTAAACATACAATAAAAATTAATTGAAAATATTACAATAATCTTAGTACGTTGTTTGAAGCAAAATTAATTTAAAGCTTAAAATTTGATTCATAATAAAATTGGAATATAACACTAAATTTTTTATTTTTTATTTATGAATTTTGTACATTTAGACCGATATAATTATTACCCCAGAGATACACATAGAAAAATTATTTCTATCGTAGGTAATTACTTTCCTAAAATACCTATTATCTATTCAGTTAATTATCTATCATCAGTTATTGATCCGTTTCTTCAGATTATTTTAACGAATTGCAAAAAAAAAATCCTAACAATTAACACAAAAACAATTGCACTATTTATAATACTGTACTTAATAAAAAATCACATCATTTCAAACAACATTCATTGCTTCATGTGTTACTGATAGTTTGATTAATAATAAATAATTACTGCACTAACTTTATAATTTTGCATTATATATCAATCATAATATTTTTATTGGAAAATTTTTATGTTTTTAATCATTTCTATGATTTAGGGATTAAGTAGTCAGATTTTATACTAAAAGAATATTATTCTTTAATTATTTCTTATCCACATTTTTAAGAATTTTGAAAAGAGTTTATAATCTAAATATAATTTAACAGTAATATTTTATTAAGAGAAAATAGCTTTTCTATTTATTCGGGCAGCAGTTGTATGTTGTTGTTGCGTATTGTATTTCAGCAGTTGAATTCATGCTGCAAACTTACTCTCTTATATAATCTTTAATCAATTTTTCATCGCAATGGTAATTATGATAGTTTTTTCTATGGTTGCTTTTTTCATTCTTTTATCCCATAAGTCACGATGGCTCAGGGGATAGAGAGTTCGTCTTCCAGAGAGGTGAACTGGGGCTCGATCCCGGCGATGGCTGGTTGATACGCATTCCGCATCCGGCTTGCACCGACCACAGTGCTGACGTGAAATATCCTCAGTGGTAGACGGATCATGCGTTACTGTCCCCTTGCCGGACTACCTGTCTAGCAGCCACAAAGGGAACGTTTGCTCCCAAACAGCTCTGGATTATTCAATCCAAAATAGTGATTTTTCTTTTTTATCAGTGCCAATTCAAGTAAAAACAAGGATGTAAAGGTCCAAGGCATCTCCGGTGAGTCTTTTTTCCCCTTGGGGTGGGGCTTATTTTTCTGGTTATGAGCGAAAGAGTAAATCATGATTGCAATTTTTAGGCTTATAGTAGAGGACGGCCATATTGTTTTTGTTTAAAAGAATATTTTTAATTCCATAAAAAATATAAAATATGTATTTTTCTTTTTGTAAAAAATCTCAAATATAGACAAAAATATTTACAATCTAGCGGTACAAACCGCATATTTCTAACATTTTTAGTTCTTGTTAAATAAAATCTTGAACTTTTATAATAGAACATTTTCCCCATCTTTTCATTTTTCAAAATTCGCTAAAAAATTGTTATTATTGTCATTTTTTCGAAATTTCTTTTTTTTTTTTACTTAGTAATTAATGAGTATTAATGAAATAAATACTTTTTAAAAAATATAAAAATTCAAAACCCTTTTTTTCAGGCTTCCGAAAAAAATTTTCAGCACTTTTCGGAAATTTTGCTAATTTCAAAATTTTTTTGGGGGAGCTTAGAGTTGTCATTTTTTCAAAACGCATATCTTTCCTTTTTCACAATGCGATTATCTTTAAATAGAGGTATAATTTACGAAATTCCAACTATCAGTTCCAAAAATATGGCAAAGACGCCAAAAAATAAATATCAAAAAACGTGTTTTTCGCACGTTTTTTTCTTTTTTTGAATGTAAACATTGTCTTTATACTCTTTGTTTATATGTTTCTTTTTACATTAATTTTATGATTTTTTTATCATGAAAAATTTGAAATGTTCCTAAATCCGATGCATCTTCTTATTTTTTTCCCATCACATTTAGTTTTTTTTAACGATTTTTTGAAAATTATCCGTTTTTTCCGATAAGTTTCCGAAAAAAACACATTTCAATCAAAACAAAGTTCATGATTACAGTCAAAGTTAACTTTCAAAATTCGGCTTACAAACCTCGAAAAATCGTTCAAAATTCTGTTTCCATGTTTTTTAATGCTAATCTTAGCCTTTTGAATACAGTTTTAACAATACAATAGGTTTTTTTACTAACTTACGGTAAAATTTAGAATTTTTTTTTTCTTTTTTTTTTTTTTTGTTTCTTTTAGCTTTTTTAAGTCTTTTTTGTTGTTTTTATTCTTTCTTTTCCAAAATTAGGGCCATTTTTTCTTTTTTTGAAGGTTTTTCTTCTTTTTCGAAACCCAATGTTTTCCTGTAATGTTTTAAACGCTTTTTTGAGAAAAACGGTAAATTAGGGAATTTTTAATTTCATTTTTTTTCAAAATTTATAAATTTTTTTTAATTTTTCTAAAAAAAATGGCACCATAGGATTAACATGTAAAACAAAAATCCTCTGCAAGGGACAACATAAATTAATTAACTCAAAGAGGAATAGTACAAATAATTAACAATTAACTCAAATTTAAAATAAAAAAAATATTTCTCCTTTGTTGTTTTGGGGGTTTCTAAATCAAAAAGGGTTCTAAACCAAATAACAACTATTTTCGCTCATGACCGGGGGCTGGCTGGGAAGTCAGTCAAATTCCACAATTATTTCAAACCAAACTTAAATACAATCAAGACAATGAATCAACGTAACTCAAACATTAACAACACTGAAACTATTATAAACTATAACAACCAACTAGAGAATACCTGGACTTTACTACACAACATAATAAATCATCATACAGGAAATAGAAGCTCCTTAAGTTCAGAATTAAGAAAATCAGGAAATGAGGCATTAGTAAACCTTAAGCAGTTATGGTACTTAACAAAGAGCAACACAGCAGAAATAAATGATATCAAAGAAGAAATAACAGAAACCAAGCAAATACTCACAACAACCAACAACAAAGACTTAGGACAAAAAACTACAAACAACAATAAACCACCTGCTCCCTTAATAATTGAACTAGAGAAGAATAACCTATCTACAGAGACAATCATCGAAAATATTAAAGAAACTCAAACTATACCAAAAATAAAGAACATCTTTAGAAACAACAATGTAATGGAAATAAAATTCAACACAGTCCAAGAACAACAAGAAATTCTAAAAAACGTCGAAATACCATTCACAGAGAAAAAAAGAAGAAAGCTAACGATAATTTTGTTTAACGTACCAAACGATTACAATACTGAAGATATCATTGAAGAATTAAAGAAAGAAGAAAGATACAAGGATGAAATAAATCATATTTTTGATTTGCCAAATAGTAAACGAGAGGATCTAAAACACTCTGTTTTTTCAATTACATATTCCCTAGCAATTAAATTACTTAAAAAACAATCATTCTTTTTAGGTTTCAACAAGATCTTAATTAGAGAAAGGCTCCAAGTTAAAGTTTGCAAAAATTTTCATGCCATAGGTCATTTAACATCGAGCTGCATTAACAAAACTGCATGTAAAATATGCAGTAACCATCATGACAAAAAAATGGGATGTCATCCTTCATGTATTAATATCGACTATTCAAATCACTACTACAACACCAATTTTCACACAAATCACAGTACAGGCGACAGAGACTTCCCTGCTTATCTCATTGAACTAGCTCTACTCAAAGAAGATGAAAAGAAATATTATCAAAAAAATCATCAAAACAGGCCTCTGTACTAATGAATCAAACCAAAACCAAATCAAACATTTCAAACAACATAAAAACTTTCACATCATTATTAAAGACACCACAAAATTGAAGAATCAACTACCTGTAGTTAGCAACCAGTCTAGATTCAAGCACATCAAACAACTTACAGTTTCTTCTATTCATCATGCCTCCACAGAAAGTTCTTAAGATCTACAATCATCAATTCAAGAACATCATTCTTTCAGGTCATCCATATTTTCCAGCCAAATTACTTCAGGTTTCCTCATCCAAAACAACATTATAGAAAGACGTTAAGACTACAGAATTCATTCACAATCTCAGGCTGGAATTCCTCTTCCTACTTGACCATCCTCCAAGAACCAAACTTTCAGTGTTTTCTTCCAATCTCTAAGAAAACAATCCACCAGTGTTCTATCTACATCATAGACTCAATGACAGCCTCACAACAATAATTAATCCAATCCAGTACCTCAACATTTTGGCCTAACCACTCCAAGTTTCCATAACATAAAACATCACAGAAAGACCTAAAGACTTCCTGATTGGAACTCCTCAACATCTTTGACCATACTCCAAGATCAATCCATCAGTGTACTCTCCTTCCCACAATCTCAAAGATAACAACATAACAACAAATTGTCCAATCCAATAGCTCAACACTTCAATTTCCACATCTTCAACAAAACCACAAAAACTTAAACACTTCAATTTCCAATTCCAATCTTCAGAACAGAATTTTTCTTTTTCCTCGACCAAACCCCAAGACCAGTCCATCAGAATTCTCTTTCCTCCACAGAATCTAAGACGGCCTAGCAACAAAAACAATCCAATCAAGTAACGTTATTTTTAGGATAACATTAACTTTGATTTTTTTGTTTTTTGAATTTATGCTGTTTTTCTTTTTTAAGTTTTTTTCTATTTAATCATTCTTGTTTTTTGGTATAATGTCTTTTTTTTTTTTTTTTACTTAAATTCTCTCATTGTCTTATTATTGCTTTCTTCTTCAAGAAGTAACAAATTTTGTATGAATGTGCTCCGTCCTGTCATTTTCTCTCCAAAAGTTGTTTTTTTTTATTAATTTCAATACTTTTTGCTTTCTTTGATAATGTCAACTTTTAATAATGTATACAGTCACTCAAAAATTGTTTAAACAAGGCTATTGGTGAGTACATTTTTTTATATTTTGTTTAAAATACTTTTAATCAATATGTCAAATCAAAACCTAAATTTTCTTAACCTTACCAAATTTCTCTCCAATACAATAGATATTCCACAATTAAACATTATACAAATTAACCTCCAAAGGTCAAGACATGCCATGAGCTTATTACAAAAAACAGCCATTGATCTAAAACTGGACATGGTCTGTTTTCAGGAGCCATATTGCCCCAAAAATCAAATTATAGGTTTTCCCTCAAATTGGAGACTGTTTAACTCTAGTAATAATAAAGCGGGAATTTTTCTTATAAACAAAAATCTTAACCCCATTCTTTTAAAACAATTTTCTAACTCTGTCTCAATTTCTATTAATTCTAACAACTCAACCCCACTTCTCATTAATTCTTCCTACTTTCTCCAAAATGTAATATAGACAACCTCATTGTTGAACTTCAACAAATTATTAACAAATACACAACAAATTCAAATATCCTAATCTGCACCTATTCTAACGCACATAATACCCTCTGGGGCTATAGCAATAACGATGATCGTGGAGAAACCCTATTAGATTTCCTACAAGCAAACCATCTTGTTCTTTTAAACACAACTGGAGCACCACCAACATTTCAAACATCTATCCACCAGGGATGGCCAGATGTTTCAATAACTAACTCTCCAACACTTAAAGACTACATAGATTGGCAAGTTTTAGAAAAATTCAATAATTCCGATCACAAATACATCCAAATAATTATCAAAAATTCTTTCAAGATCTCCACCAATACGAGATTTAAAACAAAATTTGGCAATTTTTCAAAATTTAATTCCCTCTTCAAAGAACAAGAACAGTCCCTTTTCTCAAAATTAAAAGACGTGAATAACTCAAAAAAACTTAATGCTTTTCTCTTTTCCTAATAGAAACAATTTTCAAAATATGCAAGAAATCTCTAAAAACAAAAAAATTTTCAAATAATAACAAAGAAATCCCTTGGTGGAACTCCAGCCTACAAACTCAAAAAAAATAATAATTATAATAGCATTAAGAAGAAGAATTCAAAAAACAGAAAATCAAGACTCCAAAACTCATTTTACTAAAATTTTCAAAAAAGAAAAAGCAATTTTCAAAAAAATGATCAAAGTTCAAAAAACAAACTCATGGAAAAAATTATGCGAAACTTCTAAAAATCTATACGGAAAACATTATAAACATGCATTCAAAGATAATCCTCATCCAGCACCATTTCATACTATTCTCAATTCAAACGATTTTAAAAAAGAAGCCTTAAATTATCTAGACAATATTTTTACAAATGATAATATAATTACTCAAACACCCCTTTATTTCCAAAATAGAAATCATGACCCATTAATAACAAAACAAGAACTTTTTAATGTCACTAAACAACTTAATAACAATAAGGCACCAGGAATTGATGGAATAGATAATATAATCATTAAAAACTTAATTAATCACTTTCACAAATTCTTCTTAACTTTTTTTAACAAGTGTTTTCAACTTTTCCGAACTTCTTTAAATTTGGTCAACTTTTACTTTTTTTTAAAAACGGGGGAAAATCCCGAAGATATTAAATCCTATAGACCTATCACACTTCTTCCTAACATGGGTAAATTACTAGAAAAAATCATAACCAAAAGAATATTTTTTCACATCGAATTAGAAAACATATTAACACACAATCAATTTGGTTTTCGAATCGGAAAATCAGTTAATTCTGCTCTTCATCATTTTCACAACACACTAAATCAACTAAAACAACAACACAAACACGTAACAGCCATTTCATTAGATATAGCAGGTGCTTTTGACAACATACAATATCATTTAGTACACAAAGAACTCTCGAAAACAAATATTCCAGTTAACTTAGCAAAAATGCTCATTAATATTAACAACAATAAAAAAAATTCACTACTAACTCCAGAAGGTTTTGTTACCAAAAATCTCTTAAAAGGATGCCCTCAAGGTTCCTGTTCAGGCCCACTCCAATGGAATTTACTTTTTAACGACTTATTGAACAATTCTTCATTTTCAAATAAATTTTTAGCTTTCGCGGATGATCTTTTAATCTTACGGGGGGGGGAGGGGGAATCAAGGAAAATTCTAGAGCTAGAAAGCAATAAAATTTTAAAACACATAGAACAATGGCTAACTTCAAGATTCTTAAAACTCTCAATCAATAAATCCTCCTTCACTTATTTTAAATTTACTTCTAGAGGCCCAATTCTTAAAATCTTCAATAATTTTCCAAAAAGAACAAACAGTTTTAAATATCTCGGAATTCAAATAGACAGGGGTTTCAATTGGGGATCTCATTCTAAAATCCTAAAAGAAAAATCTCTAAAACTTTTTAAATCTTTAAACAAAATTGCCTCAACAAATTGGGGTATCAATTTTTATTCTAGGATTCAATTATACAAAACAATAGCCATTCCAACCCTTTCCCATGGAGCCAACCTATGGGCACAAAATATTTCACCGCGATTAGAACGAGTATTGACAACCATTCAAAGAAAATTTCTACTTTCAATATCAAGAGCTTATCATTCAACTCCAACCTCAGCCCTACTTATTATAACACAGATTCCTCCTCTCCATCTTGAAATTCAAGCAATAGGGAAAAAAATTAACATCCTTCAACTTAAAACCAATGCAACATTTTTGGATACACCACTCCAAGCAGATAACTTTGAAACATATTTTTATGAACAAATCTTCCACCCAACACAAACATTTGAACACAACCTAATTACACATGATACTTTTGACCCCAATAATAAACAACAAATTCTTAATAATATTTTTTTCACGGACGGTTCAAAACAACCGTTGGGTACAGGATTCGCATTTGTTAGTAACACAATTCAAAAAAAATTTAAACTATCACAAGACAATTCAATATTTCAAGCTGAACTTTTGGCAATTTATAAATGTATAAAATATATCAAAAATTCAAACACACCAAATCAAAACATTAATATTTGGTCAGATAGTAAATCGGCACTTCAAGCTATTCTTAGTAACACACACAAAAACAAAACAATTAACAATATAAAAAAACTCATCCTTAACATAAACATTAAATGGATTAAAGCACATAATGGAACTCAGGGAAATGAATTAGCAGATAAAAAAGCAAAAGAGGCAGCTATTTCAAATCAACCAATCTATTCACATCCAACTCCAAAATCAGCTCTTAAATCAATCTTAAAAAATAAAATCAAAGAAAAGTGGCAAGAATCATGGGAAGATATAAAAACAGGAAGACTTTTTAACATACATAATAACATAAAAGAAATAAAAAAAAATTTAACTAAACAGGAAATATGGTTTCTGACGGGCCATGGTCCATTTCCAAAATACTTCAAATATCTAAATATTACAAACGCTGAAAATTGTACCTGTGGTGATATTGGTGACCCAGATCACTACCTACTCAATTGTCCTCTAACAGCTTCTTGGCATACTCCAACACCAAATCAAAATTTCATTAAGGATCGGAGACTTTCATTTCTTAAGAACAAAATTCTAAACAGAAAACTTCACGATGCTATGGATTTTCTAGCAAACAACGACAACCTACTAAAACTAGATTTAAAAAAAAAAAAAAAAAATTTTTTTGAATAACAACCAAAATATAAAATTCAACTTTAGCAAAAGTTTTTAATAAACTCAGAGATTTCTCTTCAAAAAAAGAAAAGAAAAAACAAACTAACCAAAGCAAAAGTCTTTTAAATTCAAAATAAACTATTTTATAAAACTCAGAAATCTATTCTGGGGAAAAAAAAAAAAAAAAATTCGTCACAAATGGCCTTGTTCACATAATACTCATATATTGTTAAGTTTTTGTTATGTTTAAGAAAAAACAAATTTTATGTACAAATATTTAATAAACCTTCGTTGGTTTTTTCGAGGCTCGTACCCAAAGCAGTGGCTAGCTAGATAGGTAGTCAGGTGAGATTGTTATGGGTTTGGGGATTTTCAAAATTCTAGTCTCACCTGGAGGCGTGTCCCCTTGCCGGACTACCTGTCCAGCAGCCAAAGGGAACGTTTGCTCCCAAACAGCTCCGGCTAAAACCTTTCAATTTTGTGTTTTTTCTTTATTTTCTGTGCCAACTTCAATAAATTACAGTATGTAAGGTCCCAAAGCATCCCAGGTGAGTCTTTTTCCCCCTCGGGGTGGGCCTATTTTTCTGGTTATGAGCGAAATAAGTTTTTAAGATTGATAATTTTAAACCTAGAGTACCCAGCGGCCATATTGTTTTTGTATAATAATATGTTTAAAATTCTTTTAAAAATACAAAATATGTAACAATCTTTTTGAAAAAATTCACTTTATTAGATAAAAACTCTCTTAATCTAGCGGTACAAACCGCATCATACTATCATTATTAGTTTTTGATTTATTAATTCCAGTATTCTCAATAATAGAACTTTTTAAGTTCTTTTCATTTTTCAAAAATTTTTAAAAATAGAAAATATGGTCATTTTTTTTTTTAGATTTCTTTTTTTATTTAGCAATCAATTAGTTTTATCCAAATTTATACTTTTTAAAAAATCTAAAAATTCAAAACCCACTTTTTCAGGTTTCCGAAAAAAAAATTTCGGCAATTTTTGAAATTTCGCTAATTTTAGTATTTTTGGGGGGAGGCTTAACTTTTCCTTTTCTTTATTACGCATATCTTTTGTTTTTCAAAAAACGTTTGTCTTTCTAGCCATATATAATTTAAATAATTCCATCAGCCGGTTCAAAAATTACGGCTAGGACGCTAAAGAAAAATTATGAAAAAACGTCATTTTCACATGATTTTTGTCCATTTTTCAATGTAAACAATGGCTTTTTCTCAATAGTTTCAATATTCAAATCAACAATCCTATCTCGATTTTCTAACCAATTAATCACAGAAATGTTCACAAAAAGAACATATATTTTAAGTTTTCCCTGACTCATTTTCCTGATTTTTGGCCATTTTTTGGAGAAAAAAACCAATTTTTCCGTTAGATAACGCTCCATCTACCTGTACAATCAAAACAATACTAGGCTTAAAACACAATGGCTCTACTGTTCAACATAATAGAATGCTTGAAAAATTCCAAAAAAATACTAATTATAGCCCTTTCTTTTTGAAAAAATTTGGCAACATAGTTAATTTTCTTCTTAATACAGCGGTGAAGACCAGATTTCAAAATTAATAACAGTTTTTTTTATAAAAATTCTATAATTTTCAAGAACAGAACTTTTTCACAATTCTTCATTTTTCAAAAATCGCCAAAAAATAGTGAATAATGTCATTTTCTCGAGACTAATATTTTTTTATTTAGCAATCCCCTTCTTATAACCTTCCAAATACTTTTCAAAAAATATAAAAATTTCTTTCCCATTTTTTCAGGCCTTCGAAAAAAGTTTTCGACAATTTTTGAAAATTTCGGATTTGGGGGGGGGGGGGCTTAATATTGTCATTTTCTAAATACGCATATCTTTCCTTTTTCAGAAAGCGATTGTCTTTCTTGTGAGGTAAAATTTTGTCAATTCCACCAATCGGTTCTAAAATTATGATCAGAACGCTAAAAAATGACCATCTAAAAACGTTATTTTCACACGTTTATTTTCTATTTTTGCATGTAAACAATGACTTTATCTGTATTGTTTTAATAGTAATTTCCACAACCTTCTTTTGATTTTTTAACCAATAATTTTTTGAAATGTTTACAAAAAGAACAGATTTTCAATTTTTGTTTAACTTAATTAGTCGATTTTTGGCAATTTTTTGAAAAAAGTACACTTTTCCCGATAAAAAATATTTTCAATAACTTTTCAAGTTTTAATGGCTTTTTCAATGTATCTTTGCATTATTGGAGCTAATTAGTTTATTTTTCACTCTTTTTAACTCTTCAAAAGTTTTTTTTAATGTTATTTGTTTTTAATTTGACTTTTTTTTTGGGGGGGGGGGGGCTTTTTAGCCAAAATTCTAGGTTTTCTTCTAAATTAGTTGGTAAATATTTTTCTATATTGAAAATAATGTTTTTTCGGGAAAACGGTAAAATATGGAAATTTTTTAATAAGGTTTTTTTGCGAAATAATATTAATTTTTCTCAAAAAAAATGGCACCATTGGTTTAACATGTAGAATTGAAATCCTCTTCAAAGGCTTTCATAATTGAGTAAATACAAATTGGATATATACAATAAATCAACAAAAAATTCCAATTTTTAAAAATAAAAAAAATTTATTTTTTATTTTAATTCTTTAATTTTATTATTATTTTTTTTTTAAATGATTTACCAATATCAAATAAGTAGGGTACCAGGACTTGAGCAACATCTTATTTCGCTCGTGACCGGGGAATGGCTTCGCCCGGGGGGGGGGGGCAAACCAGGAAGCCAATCTCTCAAATTTTCAATAATTAAATTCATAATATAAACATGGCAACAAATCAGCATGAACTAAGCAGCAATAACTTAGACATGATAATGGACTACAACAATCAATTAGAAAATATATGGAACTTTTTACACAATGTAATCAATCATCAAACAGGAAATAGAAGCTCACTAAGTGCCGAATTAAGAAGAACGGGAAATGAAGCGCTGATCAACTTGAAACAACTATGCTATTCAACCAAAAGCAATACAGCTGAAATGATTGAAATAAAAGGAGAGATAACGGAAATAAAACAACTGATCACAGATAGCAAAAACAAAGATCCAGGACAAACCACAATTAATCAAGAAAACACCAGATCACCAGCTCCTCTCATTATTGAACTTGAAAAAAAACAACCTATCATCAGAACATATCATTGAAAAGATTAATGAAGCACATACAATCCCAAAAATAAAAAACATCTACAAAAACATGATGGAATTAAAATTCAAAACAACAAACGAACAAAAAGAAGCACAAGAAATATTCAACAAAGTAGAAATACCATTCATCGAAAAAAGAAGAAGAATGTTATTGATAATCTTATTCATTGTGCCAAAGAACTATAATACAGAAGAAACAATTAATGAACTAAAAAGAGAAGGAAACAATAACAACGAAATCAACTACCCCTTCGATATTCCAAACAAACATAGAGAAGACCAAAAACACATAGTTCTCTCAGTATCCTTCGCTTTAGCAATCAACCTCTTGAAAAGACAATCAATATACCTTGGATTCAATAAAATCTTCATAAGAAAGCGTGTACAAGTCAAGATCTGTAACAAATGCCACGCTGTAGGCCATCTAACAAAACACTGTACAGACGGTACAGCATGCAACAATTGCAGTAATTATCACGATGAAAGTAGAAAATGTAATCCATCCTGCATCAACTGTGACTACTCGAACTACTATTATAATACAACATTTCAAACAAATCATAGTCCAGGGGACAGAAACTGCCCTTCCTTTCACAACGAACTAGCCCTTCTAAAAGAAGATCAACAGAAATATTACAAATCAAACCACCAAAACAAGCATCTCTACTTACAAAACAAATAAACTAACTATAAGAAATCAAGCCAAACAAAAACCAATAAAGACTCAAAGACTCTCAAACTACAATTTCCTTCTTCTTCAGTCCAGAAACGCCCTCTTATAAAGAACAATTAATCAAGCCTGCCAATCAACTTTGAGTTTCCTCATCCTCACAGGCCCAAAGAAAGATCAACAACATTGACCTCTCCAAACAAGTTACTTAACAATAATGGGTAACTTTTAACTCTTGAACATTAGTCTTTAAATTTGTTTTTTAATTTTGTTTTTAAGTTTAGTTTTTAATTTTTTTTCCTTTAAGAATTGCCTTTGGCTTTGTGTTTTTTTAATTTTTTTAAATCTTTTTTTTTTTAATGTTTTTCTTTTTGTTTATTATTTTTCTCTTTTCCTGATTGTTTTCTTTTTTAAGTGCTTTTAAACAATTGCATTAAAATAGTTAACTGGTTTTTTTTTATTTATTTATTTTTTTTTTTATTATTATAGTTAACTTTCTTTTTTAACAATCCATTCTTTAATTCTAGTGTTATTTATGCTTGTCCTCAAACTCTTCAAATTTAGAATATGTTCTCTACAAAATTGTATACATCTAAAAATATCTTTGTAAAAACAAGCAACAAGGCCAAAAACAAGGCCACTGGTGAGATTTTTTATAGTTTTCTTCTTGCTTTACACCTTTTCAAAAATCATGATTGTTCAAAGTTTAAACTTGACAAAATTCCTCTCCAAAACAATTGACATCCCCCAAATTAACATTATTCAAATTAATCTTCAGAGATCAAGATATGCCATGAACCTTTTACAAAAAACAACCATGGACCTAAAAGTGGACATGGTCTGTTTTCAGGAGCCATATTGCCCAAAAAACCACATTTTAGGTTTCCCATCTAGTTGGAAACTTTTTAAGTCAACCAACAACAAAGCCGGTATTTTTCTAATCAACAAAACTTCAAATCCCATGTTAATCAAACAATTTACAAACTCAGTCTCTATCTCAATTAATTCCAATAATTCAATTCCATTACTTATCAATTCATCCTATATCTCAACAAAAAACTATCAAAATTCAAACAAAGCAAAAGAATTAACAAAAATTCAAGATTAAATTCTAAAAAAAAAAAAAAAACTCGCATATGGCTTTGCTTATTGTTAAGTTTATGTTATATATGTAAAATTTTATAATAATCAAAAGTTTATTCAACAAAACCAAAAATGGAAATGCATAAGCCCATGTAAAAATAAAATGTAAAAACATACTATTGTAAACCAAAGATAATGTCAAGAAAACAAAGAAGAACTTATGTAACAAAACGAGCAACAAATGTAACAAAAAGTAAAAAATATCTTTCAAATAAACTAACCCTGCTGGTTCTTCGGATCCCTTACCGGAACTGTGGCTAGCTGGATAGATAGCCAGGTGAGGCTGTTAAGGGATTCTAAAATTCTAAGGTATACTAAGTCTCATCTGGAGGAATGACCCCTTGTTACTCCTTAAACTCACTCCTATCTTAAACTCAAAAATACATAACACAATGATTTTCCTGGCGGAAAACGAACATATTCTCAAAATCTAAAAACTTTTGTTTCTTTTAAATTTTTATTCTTTTTTACTATTCTTTTCCTTTTTCACTCTCTTCTCCCCGTACATGTTTCTGCAAAAAAAAATTAAATTTCAGACATTTTCTTCTACTACCTAGTCTTTCAGCCTAAAAAAAAATCAGAAACAATATATTTTGTTTATATTCTTATTTCAGTGCATATTGTTCTAATTTTTATCATCATTCATCATCTGTTCAAATATTTCATTCATGTAATTTTACATTTGACTTTGTAGTTTCACTCCTACATTGATTGTCACATTGTACATTTGCATATCTAGATGTTGCAAAAGCATTGTATTTATTTTGGTACTCTATAAAAATTCAATAAATAACTGTCGGTGGTCGGGACAATATTCAGCTTCGTGTCTCTTCTCGGGTTCATCCTTTTGTCTGGCTGGGTGGGGTCTTCCCTCCTCGCTGGCTTCTCCGGTTTCCGTTGTCTGGGTTCTGGTGGAGCTGGATCAGTAACCAGGCGTATGACATTTCGGGTAAAGATTTTAATTAATTTATGTACGAGTCTGCGTCCTGGAGGCTGTCTCCTTGCAGTCCAGCTTACCGTGAGAGGTTCTTTTGGTCTTCCTCTTCATGTAACGCAAATGCTGGTTAGTTCCATCAAAAAAAGTCCTCCACGAAGGCAAAATTTCTCCCAATACTAGATCCAGGAGTTCCCTTGTCTTCTGGATTGGTTCAAAATTACAAGGCTACGGAGTTGAACATTAGTAGTCATAAACCCGAAAATTGGGTCGGCTGTTCCACAACGGTTAAAAAAAAGGGTTATTAAAGTTTTTTACGTGTTTTTATTTCTATTGCAGTATTTTGAAGAAAAAAATAGTTATGGTAGTTTTTTACATTGTATTTTTTGCATCGTAGTTTTTTACAACAATTTTTTTTTTAACTTTTCGGTTGTTAAAATTCAGTAAATGTAATGATGAAAAATCCATCAGTAAAATTAATTTAGCAAATTATGTATCCCAGTAATTTTTATTTTAATAATAATATTATGATTTAACCTTATTCCAGTATATTCGAATATTATATTTTATGACACTATTGCAACACATATGAACTCAAAAAATGGAGGCAAAGAAAAAAAAAAAAATAAGGACACAAAAATAGTGTTAAAGTAATAGATAATGTAGTTTGTTCATGAATATTATGCATTATTGAACTATTTTATTTATTACAGCAACGCAATTGTTATTTTCTTATTTCGTATCATTAAAATCATTACAATTGCGTACCTTGATTTGCCGACTTGTCTTTTCGTTCTCACCGCCTATGTTTTTATTTTTTTTAGTAAAAACCTAAGCAACAGAGAATTTATTATTTCTAAAGAACATAGTTAAAGTTTACGCTTTATAAACAATTAAATACATATCGTGTATACACAATTATCAAACTCGTTTATTGGGCAATCAAAAGAGAGCAACTAAGTGCACGAGATCTAAATATTCATAATTGCTCTTTAAAGCATACAAAACTTATCAATGAGAGAAAAAAAAAATTACTTTGTATTGTTGCAATGCATGCGTAAGCGCGAAACCTGCTATAAAGAGCTTTGGGCACTCCTTAATGAAAGTTGTTAACGAGTCATAAAACAGTTGTTACGAAATAAATGTTTACTTTTGAGAAAGGGTGACATAGTATTTAAAAGGTGTAAGGAGATTCTAAGACCTATTACTTGTTATTTCAGGTCTGAGGTTTATCTTAATTATAAGATTCAATTTACAAAATCAAGAGGTTTCTTCACACGGCTGATCAAATTAATTAAAAATATATGAAGGAAAAAAAAGAAATTTTTGATTTTTAAATTAAATAAATTGTTATTTTAACATAATGGGAAAATTCAATTATTGTTGAAAATACATACAAAGTACTAACAATCGTAAAAGTTTTAAAAATTTATCACTTAAATACATAAGGTCCTATGCTGTTAAGAAAATTCTTCCGACTAATTTCATGGGATACTTGAAATAATTACACTTCTCAGAAAATAAAAAAGCTACGTTTACACTAATAAATGAAAACATCAGACTAAAAATGTCAAATTTGAAGGATGTGGGAGGAAAGGATGGAAGTTTGTCATAAAAATGATGCACTTTATGTTTTGATTAAACTAACATTACCACCTTTTGGATGCATTTAATATGAACCGTTTAGAATACTGTTGTACCCAAGTTGATAAGAGTTTAGAACCCAAGCTTACTTTGAATGGTACTCTAGCTAGTTAGAAAGCTTTCAAAACTCAAATTGACGATAAAATTTTTGTTTAAAAAGTGACTATTTAAATTTTCAAATTGTGCATTTTTATTCAAATAAAACCTAATACCAAATAAAACGTAAATAATAATAACCATACCTAATATTAAAATAACCTAATGAAAATTTTACGTTAATGACATTTTTTTATCTTTAATTTTAAATTTGAGAAATGTAAATAATATTTTATAAATTTTAAGACACATAAAAGTTAGAATGCACAGATGTCGTGGCTATGTTTTCATTTGCATTCGGAAACGAGAACCAACCACTAGAACAAGTAAGAACATATAGGAAAAAAATAAGAATTTTTTTTTTTTTTTTTTTGCAGTTTGCTGGATCCTTATAGGAGTTTCACCCAGTCAATGGAAAAAATCTTTATTTTCCCTTAATAAGTAACGTATTTTTACAGCAGTTGAAAATCTTAAAACTTAGATTCCATATTACCCCATGGAGCCGACCGGCCTATGTAGGGGCAGGGAACTGTCCTTGCATCAGAAAAGTTCTGGGTTCGAATCCCGGGCAAGGAATGGATGTTCTTTCCTTCTCTGTACTATCTGTCCTTACTGGGGGAGCGACGTTGGCCTACCTAATATGATGCCCCTGTAAGAGATGCCAGAATTGACGGGTGTTAACACAGGCGGGCATTAGAAAGAAAAATATATATATATTACCCGATGGAAAACTTCATTCGCTTCAAATATATACAAATAGGAAATAACAATCTACATGTTTCAAGCTCTTCAAAAAACGCTTTTTATATTTTTATATATTTATTTATATCTTCTTTTTTTTTCTCTTTTTCTTTTTTTTTTTAGTTTTTTTGAAGTTCTTAATCAGGTAATATCTTACCGCTTCAGTTTCTTGGGATTATTTACTTACTACTTTTCATACATTAAAAATTTTATTAAAATAAGTTTTATTTATTTTAATATTTTAAAATAACTAACTCTAAACCCATTTGTTTTAAAATAAAATTAAATAGAAACATAAAAAAGTGTAACTAATATGTCATCCACTTTTCATGCCCAATGTTACATAAGGCCCTTCACTCCCCCGTGTCAGCTACAGCCCCTCATGTTTCCTGAAAATGAGTCCATCATTCCTCTCTCTTTTCATCATTTCGAGCCACGTTAGTTATGGGAGTCCTCTTCGTCATTTTCTCTCAGGTGCCCTGTTTAGGGTGAAGCTCTAATATTTACTAACCAAAAAAAAAAATAATTATGTTTTCAATATTAATTTTATGTTGTGTTTTCCACATCAAATTGAAAACACTACATAATTCACGTCGTTTATTTTTTACTCATCTTTTTATTTTATATCTTTTCATTTTTTATCATCTTTTATTTTTTAAACATCTTTTTAATTCACATCTTTTTATTTTTTACTTTTATGACTAGTAAAGGATTGCGGAAAAGGATTATATAAATTACATTGTGTAATAAAGAACACAAACACTGAAAAATAGGTTGAAAAGTGCTTTACGTAACACTTACGTAATGAATGATGTATCAATTACGTGATTAACTGTTAAGCATAATAATGACTTTTATCTGTTTGCAAAAGCATTGTTTAGAATATCCATAATTCTATATTATTTTTTTTTTAAGATTCATATCTCGTCATTATTTTTCCTATAAATATAAACTTTTGAGTTAAGATAAAATGTTTTCTGACACATTTTTAGAACATTGCTTAACACATATTCTAAATATGTTTAGTTTATTTGGTTTTATCTATAAAGCATCGAATAAGTTTTTACTCCAGTAAAATTTTAACTCATAAGTTTGATTGGAAAAGTTATTTGTTAGTTTTTGTAAGTTAAGTGTTATATACGGTTATTGTTATATTAATTGAGAAGCGAAGTAGTTCCAATATTAGAGCTGCGGAGGGGTTAGAGAACATGGTAAGCAAAGAAATTATTTCTTGAAATGAGTAACGTGACTTAGAAAGGTTGGTTTTAAATGTTTTTGAAGATATCACATAGTTGTTTTTTTTAATTATACCTTACGTCTAAAACTTACAAATAAAATGACACGAAAACTCTCATTGTAGATTAATTAAATAAATTATGAAAACATCGAAACAGTTTAGTTTATCCAATGCCTAAAGTTGTTTTAGATAATATCTATCGAAAATGTTAAACAAAAATGATGTAATATAATTAGTTTTTTACAAGACCACAAGTGTTACTTATTCACGGATTGTTTAACAACAGTTTTAGAAACAAATAATAAAAATATTAAACATGAGCGTTTGTTTAGTGAGTGAACTTCGTGCTCTGGTTCACAAATATCATTAAAAAAACTGAATATCTATTTTGTGAGAATATTGTTGTCAACAACGTGCATTCTTATCTCTTTTTTTTTTCCTAAATGTTTTCTTTTAATGAAACGGCTCAGGGTCATTACCGCTTTTTCGTTGAAAAGGTTTGGAAATAGCATTTCATCATGCCACCTCACTTATTTTAAAGTAAATTAATTTTAGAGAAAGTTTACATTATATCTTACATATTCTATTTTCACACGGTCTGAATTGAAATTTAAGTGTAAAAGCTAAAGAGCATAGTGACGAAATGGTTTTCATATTTGAGTCTTTTCTATGTTTATTTATTTTTGTTTAAATATGTTTTTTTTATTATTATTATTATTTTGGGAGAGAAAAAAAACATTTCAATACCGCTACTATAGCAAAAAAATAATAAATAAAACACAAATAAATAATAAAAATAAAGTAAACTAGCCCCTTCAAGGTTTCTAAATCCATGTCAGTAAATAGAAAATATAATAAGGTTTAAAAAAACAGGTAAAGAAATATACTCATAAAAAAACCTTAACAATATGCAAACCTATAATTTAAAGATGGCAACCAAAAGTGTCAAGTTTTGTACATAAATTTGGACATAATTACTGGAACACATTTACAGAAAAAGTTAGTGCGTGGATAAATAATTATATTAAAATATATATTAAGTACAGATAAAGTAATTTTTTTTTTTAAATGTGAAAACTTTTTAGGATGTTTGCATCTTTGGTTCCAAGAGGTAGAAGATAAACTTATAAGATATTTCTTTTATTTAATGAATTTCACACTTTCAGAAAAATATCAGTAGAAAAACTAACCTTAATATCTGAAAAATCAGACATCATATTATTATTTATAGTATTCATTATACTCAAAACAAATCACGAAAAAACGAAAAAGAAAAAAACGCAATGAAAAAAGACATCGGAAAAAATATCTCTTCATTAATTTATACATAAATTCGGGCGGTTAAAACCGAATTTAATGTAATTAAAAAATTATTCGAAGGATCATAGATAAATAGATTTTTTTTAAAATTAATTGATATTCAAAGTTTAATTTGTATTTGACTGTAAGGAATTTTCAATACCTTACATATTTTTAATGTATAATCTAATGTAATGTTTAATGTATATATATAATAATATTATTATAAGTACTGTACCAATTTTCAACAGCTTCTGAAAAGGTAAAAAGATTAACAAAAATGATGAAGTATTTTAATTCAATGCAATTTCTTAAAAATGGTTAGTTAAGAAAATATTATTTGTTTAATATAATTATATCACAATTTAATGAGTGTAACTTTTGAAAGTTAAACGAATTTTAGAATTGCTTAAGAGTCCCAATCATTTTTTTTAATAGAAGGAAGTAGGGAAAGTTCATTTCCGTAAATTTTAATTATGATGTACAGTTATTACCGGTTATTTACTGTTATCATTTTACAAGTTATTTTACCATAGTCTTAGAATGCAATTTGGCATGGTGCTTTTGTTCAAAACTTACTCATGATAGTCCAAATTTACCACAATCAAGCAATCTTCTTCATTACCTGAAAGCACAGTACTAGCAGTATATAAAAAAAAGTTAAACGTTAAAAAAATATTGTCATTGCCAAAAATATGCATGGAGATGATTTATTTTTGGTTGCAAAAAACAAAAATTAAAGTATAGGTACTTTTACTCGTTTTTCTTCACTATTTGAAAGATAATATCTTTTCTCATAGTGCTTTTATTAATAAGTTAATGATATTGTATCGTTTCTCAGTTTTTTAAATTCCATCTTGTATGCTTATACCTTTCAGTTTTAGTTAATTTTTAAAAACTATACGCTATACAGAAATATTTTAAATAATTTTATAAATAAAGCTGCTGTGTTAAAATGAAATCTCAGATTGGGTATTGGGATATGTAACTGCAGGGTGTCCAAAAAAAAAAAAATCATAAAAGATTCTTCATACCTGAAATCATAAAAAGAAAAATCATAAAATCTTCTTCATTACCTGAAAGCACAGTACTAGCAGTATATAAAAAAAAGTTAAACGTTAAAAAAATATTGTCATTGCCAAAAATATGCATGGAGATGATTTATTTTTGGTTGCAAAAAACAAAAATTAAAGTATAGGTACTTTTACTCGTTTTTCTTCACTATTTGAAAGATAATATCTTTTCTCATAGTGCTTTTATTAATAAGTTAATGATATTGTATCGTTTCTCAGTTTTTTAAATTCCATCTTGTATGCTTATACCTTTCAGTTTTAGTTAATTTTTAAAAACTATACGCTATACAGAAATATTTTAAATAATTTTATAAATAAAGCTGCTGTGTTAAAATGAAATCTCAGATTGGGTATTGGGATATGTAACTGCAGGGTGTCCAAAAAAAAAAAAAAATCATAAAAGAAGTAATTTCGATATCAAGCACAGATTTTTAATGAAAAATTATAATTGTTGATTCATCAACTATATACAGTATACAGAATAGGATTATATGTGGGACAGCTTATCGGGTGAATGTAGTTCATCTGATAGAGGCGTTCTTTTTTGAACAAATTTTCATCTGCCATTTAACATAAGTGTGGCTAAATTTCATTAATACAGCCTCTTTAAAGGCATAATAAGACATGATGGTATCAACTTTAGATTAAAATAAAATGTCCCACGGCTTTAAAATGCATGATCTGGGCAGCCGATTCTCCTTGTTGCACTTTCATGTTGCTCTCCACGTTAATTAACCCTGAAATTCTTTCTCGCGTAAATAAGGACAACCTTTATTTTGAACGTCATTTATGTTGTAAGCTATTTCTGCTGTTGCGTTTATACAACCTATGTTATATTTTAAACTGAGTACTGTCTCAAATTTCGGAATTTTTCAAACCATATTATCAATTTAAAATGCATTATTCTTATAACAGTGCCAATTTAAATCAGTTTATCGCACATGTTAATTCTTATTAAATTTGATTTTTTACAATGAATCAATTTAAAAACATTGCTCATTTTAACAGCTTATTAAGGTAAAATCAAATTTGCGCAATGATTGAAAGTAGCAACAATTTTTTCTGAAGATCAACTTGATACAAATCATAAAGGTCAGTTTTGCATTAAAAATATGTTTCAAACAAACAGTCAACTTTACATATAAATAATATTTTCCTACATTTTTCAACAACTCCAGAGATATGTGGATTACAATTTTAATTGTTCTAGTAAACTGGTTTTTAAGCAATAGTTTAAATAAATTAATTCTAAAAAAATAACATTATAATAAAACCACTTGACTGTAATTACGATAAAAGTATTGTTCCAATGACCGTTTTTGTCATTCAATTTGAAGTCGTGAATGATTCAATCCTTTGTTCTTAACTTTCATTGATAAAACTACAAAAACAAATTAAACATTAGTTCATTTTTCTTTAGCAGTAATGTTCGTGAGAAATAATTTGAAAGCAATGAAGATAAACTTCATTTCATGGGCATATAGGGAAAAAAGTGATAAACAACAATGGTCATTTAAAAATACCGCAATATTAAAAAAATTTACAGAAAAAAACTATCGGCTGGTGTGCCAATAACATCCTTTATTTCACAGAAAATTATTGTTATTTAAAAACGAAAACCTGTTTTTTAACCTCATAAGTACTGTTATTTTAAGAAGAAAACTCTGTTATTTTAATAAAAATAAATTACTCTATTAAGTAAATATGTCAGCATTGCGTGGGGGAGAGCAGGATTCGTATAAACAGTCTGGCTTGGAACCTGTGTCAGATTATTCAAAGGTCTTATCATTATATACTAGTCATATCCATTATGAATAAAAATCTGTCTTCATCTTATAAGTTTTACTTATTGAAATCATATTTAAGTGTAAAAACATTTAAAATTAGAGTGACCCTCCCTTATAAAATTGTCTAGCAACATAACTTTCCAAAAAATTATATCTAATGACTGGTAATAATCTTTTGATAATAAAATCGAATATTAATTTTATTAAACGATGTTCAAAACCATAAAATAATTGCTGAAAATTAAGAACAAGTATTATTAATTGTAAAAGGATTTTCTTAAAAAAAGGTATATTACGGTAAGCAAAACTACATACAATTGTTAGAATTTGAACTGACGGTTTTATTCAATTTTCGGTTAGAGGGAAAAACGTAGAAAAGCCGTTTTGAGAACAAAACAAATTAAACAGTCAAATATACGGGAAAAGTCCGTAAAAAAGAGGGAGTTTCTTATACTGGGCCGGTAACGGTTAAAAAGAGAAAATTCTCTACTTTTTAAACAGTTCTTTCTGAGAAAAATAATTTTTTTTCAGTAGAATTTTGTTATTTTTTTCAACGTGGCTAATGGCATTACATTATTTAAATTCTCATTGTTACTACGAAAGAACTTAAAAAGACTATTACCTTCCTTCTTTTTTTAATAAAAACTAACACATAAAATAACAACTAAATCCTCCCCCAATAATTAAATAAGTATCCTAAAATAATACAACTAAAAACAACCGAATAATATAAGAAAAAATTAGTTTCATTACACAAAAATAAAATGAAGCCCAAGTAAATAGCTATCCCATAAAAAACTGCATGGCTCTTTTACGCTCTCTCGACTTTAAAAAATCTAGTTTATGTCTTTTGAAAGGAAAACTTCATTTCTTTCATACTCAGCTGAAAACCAAATGTCTAAAATTCATGAAAATTTTATCACTTGAATCCACTTAAAAATAACCACCAAGGTTTGGTGTAATATTTAAGTATTTTTATTGCCGCTATTGTTTAATACTAATTTTGTAAAGTTTAGGGAAATTAATCAAGAATATACATAAAATAAAAAGTTTGAATAATTCGTTTTAAATTATTTAATAATTTAAAATCCCTTGCATCATAAAAAGTATATTTAAGACACATAATAATATATATTTATATAGATTTTATTTAGATATTTTATAAATATAATCAATAATTTATAACTAGCTGAAAATTTGTGTCTAATATTTCATTACAGGCTTTTGAGACTGTTTTTTTTTTTAAATTGTAAACACTACTTTCGTGTTGTTTTAAATGTGTTAACAATTTTCAAATTTAAGAATTAAAAAACCATGTTAAGATTAATGTAATGTTATAGCATGTAAAATTCAAATATGAGCTTTCGTTTCAATAATAAAAATTTTATTTCTTTACATTAAGCATACGTCTGCCTTCATTGGGTTCTTAATACAATCTACGTTCTGTTTACATTATAAGAACGCCATCTAGTAGCTCTGAATAGCATTTTTATTATAAGATGCCATCTAGTGGCATATAATTTGTCAGACTCTAGAAACTTCCTCCCCCCCCCCCCCCAAATGAACTACAAAGCTCATTTAACTTCAATTCAAATTAACAATAACAAACATAAAATACAATGAAAATTAACTTCAAATTACTAAATTGAAAAATTATATTTGACACTTTCTTGAATTAATAAAAATTTCTACCTTATGAATTTTAATACAATTTCACTAAAACATTTGCCAAATATGTATTTAATAATATTTTGCATATTAAATATGCAAAAAAAGGAAGTAAAACATTAAGTTATTTCTAAGTTATACAGCAACTGCAATGGACGGCGAATAACTCCTAACTTTTATGGCACAGGCTCTTATTTGTCCATCACGTCCTGGATATACCTCTATTACTTTACCTAATTGCCAGACTTATCTCGGTTCTTTACTTCCATCTGAAAGAATAATATCATTAATTTTTATGTTACAACCATTAGCAGGAGAAACCACATGATTTGAACAGATGCGAAAGAAAGCTTTCATATTTATTTGTTTTTTTATTTCCATTTGTTAACAAGATTTCTTTATAATTTTTCAAATTGTAATTCATTTGAAGTTTATTAGTCTCTTGCGCTAATTTTAAGTTAATTTTCAAATAATTTGTCATTCTTTGATTGATTACTTTGCTATTTCAACTGCGTTAAAAATTAAGAAAAATCCAAATGTGCATTAAACCAAAAATTAATAAAAAAAATACAATAATATTCGTAAAATAAAAAGCGGATTACATTAATAATTTTTGACAAAGTGATCAAGTTATTACTTATGATTGCGGATTCTCACTGTTTGGAAGGTCTAATCCTTAAATATTCCAAATAATGTGTGCTTAAAATTATTTGTTTTCTCCGAATAAAGCTGGTTCCTTTGTCTGATTTTATCTGTGTCTTTCAAAATATAGTGAAGATATGGCCCCGTCACCTACTCTTCATTTTACTATTTCGCTATACTAGATTTATTTTAATAAATTAAAGTAAATAGAGAATTGATGCTACAGACCTTACACGAGTTTAACATCCCTCATAAATTAATCAGGTTGATTAAAATGACAACTTCATCTACTAAAGCGAAAGTAAAGGTACAAAACAAAATGTCCAGGGAATTTGATATTGAGACTGGATTGCGACATTCAATAGACCTTGTTGTTTAATGTATGCTTTGAAAAAGTGAAGCGTAACACAGTGTCAAATAGAGGAGGTACTATTTTTAATAGAACGAAACAAATCCTTGCTTTCGCCGATGATAGCAACAAGTCAAAATGCACTTGTTGACCTTTTTAAAGACTTAACCAAAGAAGCTAGTCGTTTAGAAATAAATATTGATAAGATGAAATACATGATAATGGATTGTAAGGGAACGGATATGGGCACAGAACTACAAATTAATGAAATGACAAAATTTGAAAGAGTTAAGGAATTTAAGTACTTGGGTTCAGTTGTCACTGAAAACAATGATATTATGCCAGAGATTAAGCAAAGACTAAATGCTGGAAATCGCAGTTATTTTGCACTCAAGAGATTGCTGACATCAAAAGTAATAACGAAGAAAACAAAGTTTCAGGTTTAAAGAACTATAATCAGACCAACCGTTATCTATGGGTCAGAAACATGGACTCCAACCCAGAAACAAGAAAAAATGCTGATTACCTGGGAAAGAAAAATTCTTAAAACTATTTTTGGACCTGTCAAAGAGCATGATCTGTGGAGAAGGCGATACAATTTTGAAATTGCAAGACTATTTAAAGTAAAAGATATAATAAATTATGTAAAAGCAAAAAGAATTCAATAGCTAGGACACCTCGAAAGAATGGAGGAAAACAGAGGCACTAAGAATATATTCAAGGGCCAGGGCCAAGAGATGATTGGACGAGGTGGAAAAAGACCTTAAGACTCTTAAAAGTCCGAAACTGGAAACAAAGAGCTAGAGACGGGCAACATGGGAGGAAAATTGTTAGTGAGGCCATACATGTTTATGGTCCAACATGGACTGTAATGCTAAGTTAAGTTAGTTTAATAAATCAAAGAGCATTTGAACATAAATGGAAAAGCATTATTTTTTTATTAATTATAATTTTTTAATTTAAAAATAGTATGGAAATTTTATATTTATAACTTTTCAATCAAATTCATATCTTATTTTAATTTTAAGTGTATTTGATATCAACTGTAATTGAAATTTTAAGTGTCTGAAAGGGACTGTAACCGAAAGCGACTAAATACAAGATATCAGTGGAAGACTCTTTGAGAAATTAAGAAATAAAAATACGATTTCTTTGTAAAAGTTTTGCAACACGATAGTTAAAATTGCATAATTGAAGCAAAAAATCAGCAGTTTTATGCCTAACAGTTCATTTGTTTTTGTCCATTATTAAATCAATTGCTAAATAATAATTTTTTTCACAGAATTCTTCCATAAAAGAGTTTTATAATAGTGAGTATTTTCCAAATTGCGGCTACTCGCCATATTTTGAAAATTGGAATCTAAATCCGTCGAAAAAAAAGGTACGTCAATTCAAAAAAGTACTTTGTTGTGTGTTATTTCGTAACTTAAACGATCGTCTGCACAAATATTTTAGCGTATTTAAGTTCATTCTCTTGAGTCATTAGTATTACTTTAGTACGTGAAAATACTTTCATTCAATGAAAAGTTATTAAGGTTTTAAACAAAATTGTTTAAAGTTATAAAGGATTTTCTTATTTTGTACTGTTTAGAGAAAGTACTGCAAATATACTAATTTTTTAAGAGTTTATATATACTTTATTATTTATACTAGCAAGCATTCCTATCACAGCCAAGTCAGCAATTTTCTTCGTTAGCTGATCCTATGTTGACTATTGAACCGATCAGTTTTTTGTCGTTCGCATTACCTGCAAACATAACAAAGTGTTAATAGACATTTCTTCACAAGGGATTTAAAAGTACATAAATATGAACTAAATACAAAGGGACCGATTTTTTTATGAATTCACTAGAAAAGGGCTTATATACATTAAAAATTGGTTTTTTGTAACCTGAATAAATAAAGAACCAAACTTAAATACTTTTGATTACTTATTTTAGTGCGATTTCTTAAACTAAAAAAGTCAAGTCATCTAGTAAAATATCTAAAATTAGTAAATCTTTGGCGATTGAGAGAGCGAATCCATTAAAAATATTATGTTGTGTCAAGAACATTTCTGATAGTCATAAAATATGGTAAGGTTTTGACCCCAAAAACCACGATTTTTTTCCGAACACGCTTCTTTAGATCTAATACTAGCACAATTTCTCAAATTTTACAGAATCTTCAATAAACTTATTTTAAGAATGATAAAACACTGACCCTAGAAAAGATTTTATCCCATCTTGAACAAGTCACACCGAAACATCCCTTCAAAGGACTTCCTTCCTTCCTGAACAAGTAATTTTAAAAATTTTCAAAGATTCACCTTATGCAGAAAACTTGATACTTTGCTCCATGGAGACTTATTTCGTTCACTGTCCTGTTCGTACTACATAGACGTTGTCGAAACCGTTCTTATATTTTTCTTAAATGTATTATAATCCAAACAAATCCAATTGAATTCAAAGAAAAATTCTTATTCGATTCCCCTTTGCATAATCATATCATTTGTGAAAAATAGCATGTAGTTAGCAGGGGCATTGCATTGAATATAAAGGAAATAATAGAAGAGAAGTATTAAAAAAAATTTAAGACCCTAATATTAATACTTTAAGAATATTCGTAAAAGACTATTTACATTTAAAGTTACATATTCAAACGACTTTTGAAAATGTATACAATTTTTTTCACCTCGCTGTCCAACACCAACACAACAAAAATGGAAGTGGACAATGTGTGGGGAGCTATCTTGACCTCAGCAAGCTTTAATTTGAGTAATTTCTTGTACTTTTAAATTACTAGTATATATTTATCTAGCAAAGGGGCATGAAATATTATTTTACATTCCTTCAAATATAAATAAGAATGCTCAAAGTCCGCTAACAATTGTTTTTTAAAAAAACACCATAATTAAAACACTTCAAAGAATGTGTGTTTTACTAAAGGAATTTCTCAAAACAATTTTTTAAAAATACTTAAATATTTGACAGTTATTCTCTTAATTTGATTCACTTGAGTCATCTTCTTCACTTGAACTCATGTCTTCACTCTTTATACTCAATTCACTCTTTATACTCAAAGTATCGTCTTCGCTCAATTCACTAAAAGTATAGTAGTCACACAATTCATTAAAAGTATAATCGACACTCGATTCACTGGAAGTTGAGTCGTCACTCGATTCACTAGAAGTATTCATTAGATTCACCGTTTTACCCGAGTTTCCATCCGTATCTCTAGAATCACCTTTCCCAAACATATTCTTTCCAGCCATTTTACTACAGTTATCATTTCCACTCATGTTGTCTGACACTTTTTCCATATCACCTGGTTCTCTTTTGACTTCATCTAGACTTTCTTTATTATTCATTCCACCCGATCCTCTTTTGCCTGAGACACGGTGATCTCCAGTTTTCCTTTTTTTAATCCCAGGAAAACAGTTCCTGCTTTTCATGTAGCTTTGGTCACCTGAAAATAAAGATAAAGTTTTAAGATAATGTTGATCATTTTTACACAATTACCTTTCTCATACATTACTATGTAAATACTTTTTTGTATTACAGAAAGGAATATGTCCTATACTCAAGCAGCAGTTCCGAAGCTGAGACGGAAAGAATTAGCTAGATCTTTACCAGAGTCTTGCTCAAATTATTCATATTACTAACTTATTTTTAAAATGACTATTATTTCCACAATTGTTTTTACAGTCATGTTATGTAACTCTTAAAAATGCCTGTAATTGAAAAAAATAAAATTTTTACGATCCATATTATTATTTTAATTCAGATATTTCATTCATTTTAAAAGTATTATAACGTTACTGATAAACAAGTGAAGCTTGATAAAAAAAAAAATAATAAGGATAATTATAAATTTTAAGAAAAATCAGTCTTATCCGGCTTATTTATAAGTTTTAATCAAATTAACCACAAAATCATGTTTTTAAACATTGTCTGTCAGAGATTTCAGACAAAGTCCACTCGATTTTCGTTTTGCTTTAATGAAACGATGTGTAAAATCCTTAACAATAAGACATAAAAAAATTTTAATTTTTCTAGTTCCTATTTTTCTCAAATGTTTTATATTTATATGAGCTTTTTTTTAATTACCTTTAAATGTAATTTATAATTTCTTCCATTGTAAATTTTTTTAAAAACTTTTCGAAATTGAAAAAAAAAAAAGCTTGCGTTACGCGGTAATATTCAATATCAGTAATTAAAATTTTTTCATTATTAAAATTTCTCAGTAAATTTTTTACTAAGTTTAAAAACATCTTGGATTAGGAGTATGTGCAACACTCTTTTTGCATGAGTTATCAAACCATCTAGTGACCCTACGTAAAATGTCATAGGCATTGTTAACAAAAATTAATTTTCATGTTTACCACATTCAATAAGATCTACAAGAAACACATTTAACTTTGTTAACGTTACCATCATTACTACCATCCATATCACCTGGATTGTCATTATTGTTTCTACCTCCCTTACTATCTGAAACTCTTCCCTTTCTCTTTGATCCTATTTGGTTTCCAACCATTCCACTAGATTTTCCCTTGTTACCAGATTCTTCTCTGTCACTTTTGCTTCCGGAATCTCTTATGACAATTTCGCTCGACCCATCTTTGTTTTCATTTTTGACACCTATAACTTTTGATTCAACTTCTGAACCTTTTTTGTCACCTTCTCCCAATACCATTATTTCTTTCATTTTTATAGTTTTTCTCATTAGCACGTTTGTTTTCATTAACTTTACTCTTTTTATCATCTTCGTCTTTTTATTCCATTCATTATCTTTCGTATCCCCACCTTTTCTATTCTCCTTTTTTTTTTTTTTTTTTTTTTTTTTTTTGCTTTCTGTATCCTCTTCATTATTTCTTTGTTTGCCACACGTACGTGTATGCTATTATCAGCACTGCTACTTGAAATAACTCTAGATTGTCCTATAACAAAAACATAAAAGTTAGATAAAAACAATAAAAAAGATAAAAATTACATAACAACATTGTCTAATAATTTTGAGGGATACAAACTCTACTATGAGAAACTCAACTTGTTTTTGAAAGCTTTAGTTAAAAGTTTCTGTTTCTCAATAATATGTACATCATTTTATGTTTCAAATAAGTTACATAATAATGTTTTTAATTAGTATTTACATTTTGCGGATATGAGCAGTTTTTGAATTTATCATTACTTTAAGCAATTTATCCACCCCAAAAATTTTAAAGTATACCATATATTTGAATTTGAAAATCTCTATTAAAACAGATATCATTGGTTTAGACTGCACTGTTTCGAAACAAAACTTATATATAACTTATAAAGCTTATGTATTCTGTAACCACTTCTGGAGACCAGCTTATAAGCTTTTTTAAATTCTAATATATCTAAATATTTTAATTAAAGAAACACTACAAAATTTTAATTAGAAATGAAACTAAAACTAATCTTAATAAACAACAAAATATCACATTAGTTAAATAAAGACAGTTTATCTCCTGTACGTTTTATGGGGTTTCTTGAATTTTTGAGGAAACAATTTTTTAAAATAAGAGTCATTTCTAATATTTTTTTTCTCTTTCTAATACTCATAAGTAGCGTATTTGTGTAAAAAGTTCATAGGAGAAGCTTTGTTCGAGAAAACACAATACCCATTAACTAAAACATTCCGGATATGTTTGCCAATTTCAGATGTCATTTTTTAAAACAACGAAAAATATATTATTGGATATGTATACATGTACATCAGTAAACCGTAAATTCCGCTAATATAATTTTACATATAGCTTACTTCTATTGAATTAATAAATCAAATAATATTTTATCGGAAAAAAATACTTTAGAAATTAAACAGTCATGTTATTAAGGAATATTATTTACCAACTTAGTGTACAAATCTTATTTGTTTAAATAAAAATCATACCTATCATAATACAGAAACAAAACAAAGTGAAATTTATAATTAGCGCTAGTCTTGTTAAACTTCATTATTCTTTACTCTTTCTAACTACTTAAATCTTTACAATGCTTTTATAATCAATTTAGAAAACATTTTATCTACATTTCATCATTTTGAATAATAATTCTTTCCCTTAAAGCCACTCAAAAGTAATTATCCTAATGGTAATAGAATATTTTAACAGAATTAAGTGATATCACTATTGCATAAAACTTTTGTAATGTATGATTAAATTACACAAGTACACAAATAAACAATAAATACACAATAATAAATAATACAATAAATACAAAAACAAATAAATAATAAACAATAAATACACAATAAATACAAAAACAATTTAAAGGTTTCATTCAAATAGGAAATGCACAAATTCTAATAAAAAATTATTATATAAAACATTATATCTAAAACGAAAAAGTTTATCTTTATTAGATAAATTGCTCCTTCTAAAATTAAACTCCAACGTTATTGACATTCAAATTAAACAGAACAATTACTAAATATTTAAATACATAGAAATTCATTATATTCATAACAGTTTACTACACATGTTTTAATCATATTTTCTCATTGCCAAATATAAATTTATATTTTAAAAAATATGCTGTTTTAAAATTTATTATAATATTTTAACTATTACTACCCATGGCTGTAAAAGTTAGCCAGCTTTTGCATCATTCTACACTCTTATACACAATTTAAGGATAATTCAGAATCATACAGAAATCGAACACATAAGTAAAAATTTCATTTGTCGAATACACATCTTAAAAAACTATAAACAAATTACTGGAAGCTACCAGATGACGCCGATAGTATGTCACAACTACGAAAGTGTAGGAGTGGGGGTATATAATGAATGAGGGTAACGAAGTAAAATTGTTCACATGAGCTCTGCAAGCCGCTTAGTGCCATAATTGAATAATTATGACACAGCGGATGCAAGTAGTGATTTTTTTACGTGATAGAATTATCAGCCGCTTGTAATAAGATCACACTCAGAGGGAAGTATCTGAGGAACTTGGGATTGCCCAAAACGTCATCACCAGGCTTTTGTAACGATTCCAAGATGGAAATATCAGCTAATAATACAGTACAGGTCGCTTTCGAGTTATAACGCTGAATGGTGACTGGTATTGGAATAAAGTAACTGCAAAAAAAAAAAAAATTGACGAAGCACATCATCCGGCCTGTCTCGTTAGCTATCTGCAGCCACGAATTTTAAGGCACAGTTTCAAGGCAAACCGCGTACATGCGACTGGGAAATATTGGTCTATATGCTCACTGGCCTGTACAACTCCCAAGAACTCACTGTCGCCAGCGATTAGCCTGGAGAAGAGAACATGCAATGTGGAGATCATCATCACAGTGGACATGTCCAGGTTAAGATTGTAGTTTAATTCAAGTCAAATTATTGTCAAAGATGATATCTTTGAACGACACCGTTGCAGTGGTGCAGGATTGCCTGTTTGGGGGTGGAATTATGCTGGGCTCCAAAACTGATCTGCATGCTGAAATCGGAACCATGACAGGCCGAATTTATCGGAACATCATTCTGGAACAATCTATACGTTTTTTTTTTCAGGATGCCATGGGAGTAGAATTTGTGTTAAAGGGCAACAAACCCCATCCTCATCAAGCAAACATAGTGGATATCACGTGTATGAAATGGCCAACATTCTCATCTGACTTGAAACAGATAGACCATGTCCGGAACATGCTTGGTTGACGAATTGCAGCTCATCAACCATCGCCTACATGTGTACCGGAACTTCAGAAAGCATTGCTGTTGAGTGGAGTTATCTTCCGCAACATCGGCTCGATAATTTGACCTAGAAAGGGAAATGTTAAATTAAATCGGTATAACTCCGAACTCAAATTTAAAAAATTAAAAGTCAGTTATAATTTTACGGACTAGTAATAAAATAAAAATTAATCAACAACCTAATTACAATTTTCAATTTAAAAGTAGCTACATTTGGTGACCAGCTTAGACGCCCTTATGAACTTCTTATTTCGTGATTCCAAACTTTATTAGCTGTCAATGAGCATTATAATAATAACAGTGATTCTAGATTCTAAGCACTAACACATAATTTTAAATGAACCTCCAAGTTATTGTTAAAATAATATCATTATTTATCATTTAAAAGTCAGTTTGCAAATTTTATTTCAAACTCTAAAATGCCCATTTTTGAATGAGTCCTAATTAAAATATAAATTGAATGCTGTTATTTTAGCAACTGAAAACTATTAAAAATCTGAAATCTTTTAATTTTACAGGTAACAGTTGCCTAAAATGTCTGGCTAGAGACAATTTTCAACCAAAACATCCTGAGCATTGTATAAACCCTTGAAGTTGCTAATCGTCTACTAAGAAATGCATGCATTGTTAAATCGAAACCTCATCAAATATAGACATTGATACAACATGTGTATTAGGAAAATTGAAGAGGGACATTGATAACTTGATTCCCATCAATTACCCTCTTGAATTTGAGTTTAAACCACTTGTTGAATTTGCTTTTAAAGGTAATTTTTAGTAGAATAAGCAGACAATAAATATTCTCTAGATTTTCCTCTTTTTTCTTTGATCTAATCTTCCCCTTACCCGCAAAATATTATTTTTATCTAAACATTTAGCGAAGTAATAAAGAGACTATTTTTAGATATATGTTTACTATTTTTATTGCATTCCAATTCAGAAGAGTAGACAAGACTTTGCTCATACCTAATCCAATCCATCTCAGCTTGTGAGAGCTTAGTTGCACTGTAAGATCATAACTCAACTGGTAATTTGTTGATGGATATTTTAGCCAGTACTGTAATTTTTAACACTCTATTTAAATTACTATACTTATTTAAATCTAAAACAAATTCGAATTAAACACTGTACATTTACATTAAAAATCTATTTCACATTCTTTTCTAATTTCTAAATCTCCAATGGGTTTTACACTTTCAATTTTACAAGGCCAAAACTCACTAGGTTGACTCAGCCAAGGTGGTCCATACCACAACGAATTTCTGACAAAGTCCGAAACAGAAATACCCCTTGAAAGGATATCTGCAGTATTTTCCTTTCCAGGGCAATAAGACCATTCTGCTTGTTCAGTTAAATATTGAATTTGATTTACTCTTTTTTTAACAAAAGTTTTGTAGTTATTGGCCTCACTTTTTATCCGATACATGCATATTATAGAATCTTTGAAAAAGTGATGTGTAGTTTCAATTTTTAAGCATTTACTAACTTGTTTAACTGACCTAGCAGACAATAAACCTCCTAACAATTCTAAACGAGACAATAAGATAGTCTTAATAAGGGCAACCCTAACCTTGGAACATATAAAGCTAGTAATTACTCTGTTTTCTAGAGTAATTCCTCTCAAGTAGACCACACAGCCATAAACCTTCATAGAAGCATCTGAAAGAGAATGAATATCATATGAAATAAAATAACATAAAGTTAACCTGAAAAATAATGTTTAGAATTGAATATCTCATTCAAATGTCCAATTTCACTGCCCCAAAACTGCCACTTGCTGTCCAGTAAAGGTGGAAGTTCAATATCCTAGTCAATATTAGCATCTACAATTCTTGGATAAGAATTTTCAGCTTCATAATGAAGAGACCAATGTGGCCAAAGTTGCGACCCAGAAGGTGTAATACAAATCGTTTGATACTACTACCATAGACAACAATGTCTTTTCAACTTACTGGCTTCAAAAAAGATTATATCTTTATCTGTATTCCATACTAGTCCCTGAACTTAACTTGGTCTTGGTACACCACTTCCACTTATGATATTTGAGTCATCAGCTTATATGCCTGATCTTTTGTATTTCTCACTGAGTGGTATCGAAGTAATTTGCCATTCCCTTAGCACCTTTCCAGCTTTCTTCATTATTTCTACACTTTCGATGCTGATTTTATGAGCCGTTTCTAAGTTATCAGTTTCTTCAACGAGATAATCGACCCACAAAGAATTTTTTAGCACTTCACAAGTTTTTGGAAGCAAATTTTGATGCCTTTCAAAATGGTACTAAAGAGTTGCTGATAGTAAGTAAGGACTTGGTTTAAGTCCATGTAACACTCTAGTAAAGTTTAGAACACAAATTCCGTCTGAATAGAGTCTTCAATCCAGAAAAATTTTGTAAATCGTCAATCATCTGGGTCTATCAAAATTTTTAAATATGCCCGTTTAACATAATCTATATATGTTATAGAATTTTTTCTAAATCGCAACAACAGTTCAAACTAGTTAGAATACAAGTTCATTTCAGTATGAAAACAATTACTGAGTCAGCATTCTTCCTCTGCATGAGCTGTACCATCAAAAACTATTCTGAGGCGACAACTTGCTTTATCTTCACGAATGACAGTATGTTGGGGAAAATAAAACGTTGATTCATCAATTAAATCATTCAACAAGTCAACTATTCTGTCTTTAAGAAAACCGTCTACAATCTCCCGATACTCCTTATAAAAAGATGAGTCTCTCTTAAACTTCTTGACTAAACTAGCAAACCGTTTTAATGCCGCCTCCCTATTGTTCGCAAACTTTTCTTACATCCCTTCTATCCACGGCAACTTAAAACAATATCTATTTACAACAAACTGAATCGAATCATTCAATTCTCTCAAAAGATCTTGTTCTTTCTTACCTTAAGTCTCTCGTTCGTCAACTCTAATTCCCAAAAGCGTCTAAGCTCCGAAACAGGGTCGAAGGTAAGGGGGGGGGGTTTAGGGGGTTCAAACACCCCCTTTGTAAATGGCAACTTTTAATATTTTCTCTTACTACTCATTAAAAAAAATAGTCTAAAATTTTTTTCTTCTTTTATTTGGTAAAAAATAAAACTTAAAAAATCATTTTAATGACATGGATATGAACCTCTTCCTTGTTCCAAAATATAAAATCTTTGTTCTTCCCTCTCAAGGTAGCAATACTCTGGTCGAACCCAACGTTCCTACTAAGTTAGCCGATTCCTATTTACGATGGGAAAATGTTCACAGCTTTATCAGAAAATTTGCCTTAATTTAAATACTTTAACTTAATACATAATATAGAATTAAAATATTCATTCAAAAAACTAAAAATGAAGTTATTAAGGACATAAAAAGAAATAAGTTATTTTAAAGTCAGTATTTTCATTGAAATTGGGTTGCAAAGAAATTTTCTTCAGTATAAAGTTTAAAAGTAAGATGTTTTTTGCAATTTAGCTTTCAAATTTGTGCCTAAACAACGCCAATTGCCCAAAAGGTTTGATTTTGAGGAAACATATGTAACGTTTGCAAGAAAAAATTTAATTAGTCATAGTCACAAAGTTTTTTTTTTATTTCTAAAAAGGTAATCACTTTAAGAGAAACATAAAAGTTATATAATGAAAAATGCAATATTTCAAATTTTAAAACAATAATTCATCTAACTATCTTACCTGGAAATTATGCATTTGGGATAAATTAAATCTTTAATTTAAAAAAATAGCCTTCTACAAATGTGAGACTCACAATATATTCAACCTCTTTAAAATACTTATAAAACTTTCATACTTTTATATCTGTTTTTCAAAAATCATGATTTAGCCTAAAGTACAATAAATTATTAGAAGAGTTGAAAGTATTAGCTAAACCTGCTCTAAATACAGATATCATTACGCATTCAATCAATCAAATGGAATTAAAGGCAAAGTCATTTGTTAAAAGAGTAGCAAGCAAAACAAAAGGAAAAAATAGCGAATGTAATAGGTATCTATCTGAAAGAGTTAAACCGTAAGACGAACAAAAATATTTCAAAATATTTTAATAAAGAAAATATAAGTTAAAAATAATCTCATAAAAATGTTATTTTAATAATATTTTACATTTAACGTTTATTCTTTACAATAATTCTCGATATTTTTTTACACAGCACACAATTAAAATTAAGTAACAAGATAAAAACAAAACAAATAATGAAATTTTAAAAAATTTCATATAAATTTTCATTAAAGCTATTATCAGCTATTAAACAAGTTTTTTATACATATTATAAAGTTACTTATTTATGATTAATCATGTATTTTTAAAAGTCATACCTTAGTTTAGTATAAAGCTGTCGCATGAGGTTAGGGAGATCGTTTAACTACAAATTCTAATTAAGTTGTTGTTTTCTTTGCATATAAATATATATTAATTTTATTTTACTGTCTTTAAAAAAAATTTCACGCGTCATAGTGTCTAGAATTTTGTTAAAACATTTTATATAATTTGAAAATATTCATTATAATAATTAGACAGCGGATAATATGCAATTGCATACGTGCGTATGCAATTGCATATTTTAGCACTTTTTGCCATTTGTGCATATAAATGCATAAAAAGGTATATTTGATCTTACAAATGCATATTTTCAGCATTTTATGGCTTTTCCCTCTTTAAACTATATCACTATTCTTTTTATGTTAGCATAAGGAACGCTTTAAATTTTGTTTTGTCGTTCTTTATCGCCTGAAAGGGTCAGCTGGATTGATGTTGTTGGGGGTGATTGCAAACACGTGAAAAAGATGTAGAAATGAGGTGTGTGTCGGGAAGGGGGGTACAAAGGGCCCACCCAGACAGACATTCTTCATAGAAACCTCAGAAAGGGATGGTTAGATATTCTATGAAGGGATGTTTTTTGTTGGAATAAATAATTGTCAATCTGTGTGGGGAAAATAAGGCTTCTGTGGTAGGTAGAAAATGACCTCCCTTTTCTGTGATTGATTAGTTAAAAGGTGGAGTGAATACATTTTCGGAGAGAGTTGCTATTCTAACATATTTCGATAGTCCATCCGATAGATAGATAGTTTCGACAGCCATCAGTTGAATACGTAGTTAGTGAAGCTTCGAACGTGATTTTTGACTGCTGAATTTTATAATATGCCAAAAATTAAGTCGACTAAATCAAATTTAATGAAGACATGGATCTCGGATTATGGGAAGGACTTTACGACCGATGGGGAAATAGTATTTTGTGTGATTTGTCAAAAACACAGTTCCTGTGAAAAAAAAGTACCCAATCGATCAACATATTAAGACTAATGCTCACTCCGCAAAGAAAAAGCAGAATACAAAAGGATTTGTTCAAAGTTTATTAACTATTCCTGTTCAAGCAGCTAAAAAGGAAAGTGATTTTTCTAGTGATTTATGCAAAGCCTTAGTAAGCAGCAATATTCCTTTAAAAAGTTAAATAATCGAAACTTAAGACAGTTTTTAAAAAAATATTGTACCAATCAGATCATTCCCGATGAATCGACTTTAAGAAAGAACTACCTTCTACCGATATATAACGAAGTACTGGATGATATTCGAGGAGATATTAGAGATGGCCCTATATGGATTGAAGTCGATGAGACGACAGATAAGTGCGGTCGCTATATTGCTCATTTTATTTGTGGAAAAATGGATAATATTCCTACTCGACCACATCTTCTAGCAAGCAAAGCCCTTGAAAAAGTCAATCATTCAACCATAGCAAGTTTTGTCAATGATTCTATCAAATTATTATGGCCTGATAGAGATAGTTCTGAAGATGTTTTGATTTTTGTCATTGATGCCGCTCCGTATATGGTCAAATCTGCAGCAGCACTGGAAATTTTTTATCCCAGAATGCTTCATATTACATATTTGGCTAATGCTGTTCACAGACTGGCTGAGACTGTTCGAGAAGTATTCTCCTCTGTGAATGATTTAATTTCTAGTATCAGGAAAGTTTTTCTCAAGGCACCTGTGCTCATAAAATTGTATAAAGAAATGTAACCTGATTTGCCCTTACCTCCTCAGCCTGTGATAACTAGGATGGATTGAAGCTGCACGTTTTTACGCTAATAATTTTGATGCAATAAAGTCAGTTGAAGATGCAATTGACAGTTCCTGTGCTTCTTCAGTTTATGTCACAAAAGAATTACTACAGGATATCTCTTTGCAGAAGGACTTGGCCATAATTGACACTCACTTTTCTTTCTTAAGTGGAGCAATAACAAAGCTCGAAACACGAGGTCTTCCCCTGCTGAGGCCATATCCGAAATTGAAAAAATTCAACAGTGCATCAATGTTCTTCCACATTCAGTTGGGAAGAAAGTAAAAGAAAAATGGTGTTTCGTTCAAAACAAAAATTCGGGTTTTGCAGCAGTGAAGAAGATAAATGATTTTCTTAACGGAAACGGAACTGAACTTACAGAGAAAGTAAAACCAATGAGTACGAAATTGTACCAGTTTTGTCCAACAACATCGGTTGACGTGGAGAGGTCATTTTCTGCTTTCAAAATGATCTTTGATGACCGACGACATCAATTCACCCTTGAAAATTTGGAAAAACACTTAGTTGTGTATTGCAACAAAAATTATTTAGTTTAATAAAATCTCTCCGGAAAATGCGATGATTTTTCTTCTCTCAATTATCATACTTCAATTTTAGGCTTTTTCTTCAGAAATGTGTAGATTAAAGTAAGAAATATTTTGATTTTCTTCCTTTTAACAAAAAAATGTTTTAGCAGTGTTTGTTGGAAAAAGTAAGTAATAGTATTTAAATAAGTTGAACTTTTAATTTCTATTTTAAATGCATATTTCTAGTTTTAAGAGCATATATTCAAGTTTTTTAGTGCAAAATTTGCATGCATATTTTGTCCGTTTTTTAGTGCATATAATCCGCTGTCTAATAATAATATAAATTGTAAGTGACTCAGGAATTCAGACATAAACTTTTCCAGGATTCAACATAAAATATTCAGAGTGAATTTAGTATTATTAGAAACAGATTGATTCCCATATTATCCAAGGCTAGGGGGAGAATTTATCATTAAAAAGAACTTGTTGCTGAATCGGTATTTAATAATTGCATTTTTGAGGGCAGTAATGATGCCTAAAATAAAGCTTATACATATTCCGTGTCAAAAGATTTACAATAGTAGAAGTTTTGGCAATGAAATTATTTTCAGCGAGGCATTTGAGGGATGATTATAGTTACCATTTTCAGTTCATTATAAAACAGAAAACTAATAAAAGTCTCATGCATAAAAATCATATTGAAAACTGAAGTTACCTTTAAATGTAAGTTTTTTGTTATTGCATTGAATCGACACCAACGTTCATTCCTCTGGATGATGCCTTATCCATGGGCTGCATGGGACATTCGTCCATGATTTTTTTAATTTATAAAGTTAAATAACCCCATTTTTCATTTATATATTTCAACTTAAAATTGTAAATAAATAATGTGTGTCTGTCATATAGTTAGTTATATTTAAAATTCTGTGAATATTTTTTTTTTTAAATCTTCTTTTCGTTATGCCGTTGAGAAATTTTCTTTCCGTTTTAACTCCAAGTTATGGGTAGATTAACTTTTATTTTTACTTAAAAAAAAAAAAATCATTATCGTTTTTTAGTAGTTTTATTTCCATTTCGTTAATTTTTTTTTTCTTTTCTAAAAACTAAACGAAATAAACTTAAAAAAGCAACATAAGCGCAAAAATTACTTCAAATACATAAAAAAAATTCTTGAATATTCTAGCGATAATAGTGTTCAAACAGCAAACAATTTTTCATTTCTTAAATCAACTTTCCCAATTTTTCAACAAAGCGGAAAAGACCGATGCCATTTGGAAATTCATGGGAAAGAAGGAACAACATACCATACTTCATTTACCTTTATATGTAAAATATATTTATTTCTCATAATTTTTTCCCATAAGATTTTACAGCATAGTAACATGCAGAAGTCTGAATTAGTGTTACTAATATCTACTAAGAAAAGTTTAAATACTAAGTTTTAAAACTAATTGATTAAAAATTTTGTTAAGTAAATTAATTTCTAACAATGGGTTGCAAATATTACTCACTGTTATAAAAAGAAGTTTAATAGTCTCTTTTCTATATTTCATACCGTTTTGGGCAACTTTCAAACAGATATAGACCTTCCCGTACATCGATTACACATGTTGTTTCTTTTTTGTTTGAGTTTCTTTTCTGAATTGTTTCAATGTATTTATGTTCTTTCCTGGACTTCTATACAAAACTTTCGGGGTACTGAGGGAGTTTATTTAGGCATTTGCCTCTCTCTCAATAGAAAAGGTTTTGTTTTTATGGCTACCGGTACCCCTTGAAGACGTCGGCTTCGGTGGTCATATTTTTATTTATTTTTTCTTTCGTTTCCTTTTTTGCAACACTAAAACACACTTACTTTGAGAAACTTATTTTTCGGCGGATCCCCAGTCTATAGGTGTAGCCACAATCTGGAAATATTGTATCAATAATTTGTCAGGAAAGCGATGCAATGTTAGGAAGTGTTAACTTTACTTTTTGCGAATTTCACCATATACTCGGGAATGAACTGAAAACTTTTTTGCACTCAATGTTTTTATGTTGATTTAATTTAGAATTTCTTTAATCCCCTACAACTAATATAAGATATTTACTTTTCACCTAAATTGTAAAATTAAAAAGTTTAGAATTCTTTACAAAATCATTCAGGTGAAATGATTATGTTTTATTTAAATCTTATTTAGAAATTTTTTTACATTTAAAGTTTTTATCTAACTTTTGTTTTTTATTTATCTATAGTTATTGAAAGTTAAGTTAATATTTTTTGATTCACATACAAATAAAAATGAATGTCGCCCGGCTTTGCATATTTCAAAAATTATTTCAAAAGAAGTATAACTTAGCATTAAACACTCAGGACTGACTTACAATTATAAATCAAACAATCACTATATTTATTTATTAAAAACTCTTATGTGAACTGATAATAAATTGATTTAAGTCTTAAATGTGAGTTCTATAACATATAATTTATTTAAACTCAGTACATCAGCGTTTCTCAACCTTTCAGTCTTCGCGGTCCAGTTTTTAATCAAAATTTTCATCGCGCCCCCCGCTTACAGTAAAATGTATACAACAATAATGTGTATTGAGTAATTTGAATTCTGTCTTTAATTTATTTTTAACTGCCAAAACAAAATAAAAGCCAGCAGCAATTTAGATTATAGAAACTATGTTTGGAGATAACAACTCAAAACAATTACTGTCCATACCACTTTCAAATGATACTGCTGCTCGTCAAATTAGTGATATAGTTGTAAAATGACAGCTTTTCTCAACATTGCGTGTCAAAATGTTTTCAATACAGCTTGATGAAGCAACAGATATTAATATAGATACGTTTTTAGTTGCCTATATTTGATTTTGTGATAATATGTCAGTAGTAAAACTACTTTTCTTCAAATCAATCGAACTCAACACAACAGCGCTCGCATTATTTGCTATTTTAAATGGTTTTATGAATAAGGAAAACATAGAATACAAAAATTGCGTCAGAATATACACCGATGGTGCTCGTTCAATGTTTGGAATATTCGAAAGTATACAAGAACTTGTAAAACAAAAATCGCCTCAATGCGTCTGGACACATTGCATGATCCACAGAGAAGCTTTGGCTTCGAAAGAAATGAGTCTTGGTTTGAATATTGTGTTAACTACGGTTGTAACCATAGCGAATCTAGAATCTTTTCCGCACTTTGTAAAGACATGGGTTCAGTACATTCAGCGTTACTATTTAATTGCGAGGCAAGATGCTTACCTTATGAAAAAATTTTTGCAGCGTGTTTATGAATTAAGAGAAGAAATCGCCCTTTTCCTAGAAGAAGATAACAGACCGGAAGCCGAGAATTTTCGCGATTGTTTATTTGTGATGAAATTGAGCTACTTGGTTGTCATATTCAAGAAATTAAATAACTTAAATCTTCTACTCCAAGGTGTAAATACGCATATGTTGGATACCAGTGATAAAGTTAACAAACTGATAGCAAGTTACGAGTGAGTTAGGGATCCATCTCATGAGACTCCCGAAGGACTTTCAATTGATGAGGAAGAAAAATTCAGAGACTTCACGACAAGTGACGAAACCAAAATACAATTCAGTAATAAATCACTGTCTGAATTTTGGGCAGGAGTAGAGAATGATTTTCTGCACTAAAAATAAGGGCATTTCGCATACTATTACCATTTTTAACATCCTACCTTTGGGAAACAGGATTTTCTGCTGTGGCTTCTTTGTAGACAAAATATACATCTCGGCTAAATATAGAAACAGAACTGAGAGTGGCTATTTCTAATATTAAGCCTTACCTCGAAAAACTTTGCATTGCAAGACAGGCCCAAGGAAGTCACTAATAATTATTAAATTTGTTTTTAATTTATCATGTTTTGATTAAGTAGGGTGGGTTAACCAAAGGTTACCCACCCTACTAGTAGTGCTCCTAACGCAGCCCACCCACCAAAAGTAGAACTAAATTTATTTTGAATCACAAGATGGCCTTGCTGCATTGTAAATCTTGTATCTGAGGTGAATTGGAAGATATTTCCTTGAATGGCCTCCATTGCATGAAATGATTTTATTTTTTGCATTTGTCGTTCTAATTTCCGGGTATAAGAAGATATTGTAATTTATATGTGTTTAAATTCTTAGAACTTTGAGTCATAATATGTTTTTTGAAAGTTTATTTCTTTTTATTTAGCCACATTACTTTCAGTCTAATTAATCTATCAGATTAATAGTTTTAAGTAGTGCAAATGGTGACCATATGCATGTTCCCAAGGGGGCCCGACAACGGTGCTGCCTTGGGGATATGTGGGCCACCTTCGGAAACAAACGTGAAATCTATAAAAGAGTTAATTATAAATTATTACGTAGCATATTATTTACCAAAAAGGAATGATTTAATTGAATACCAATTGATTTATTTCATTTCAAGCAAATGTGGAACTTTGGTATTTTTTAAATTTTTATAATATTTTGGCACTCTGCACTTTATTAGAGTTTGCGATATTTTGCTTCAAGTTTTTTTTTTTTTTTTTTTTTTGCATTTTAAAGTGATTTTTTAGAATTTTTGTGATAGTTATGAGTGTTTTTGTGGTAGATTCTGGTATTTTCTTGTAAATTTGTGTATTTTTTATTCTAGTTATGGGTATTTAACTCTTACTTATTAGTTATGGTTAGTTAACCCTTTTGAAAGAATGAAATCAGTAATTCTTGATTTATTCTAATGAGTTAACTCAAAAGAATCGCTAGTGACTTCACACAAGAACTATATCACTGTAAAATAAAGTCCGGAAAACTTGTCCCCACCAGCAAAAGACACTTAAAGTACCTTTCTAAAAGACGTTTGCCAGTTCAAGTGTCTTTTCTAAAGATAATTTGAGTAAAGAATTTCAATGTATGGCTCACCTTTGGAACCCGTGGGAAACCTTAGGCGTAGAAGCTACAATTTTGAAATTGTACTATGTTATAAATCAAATTTTATTTTACAATTGAAAGTATACGTGGTATGTATTAGAGATAGCTGTAAGATGTTACAAAAATTCCAGCCACACAGACTTAACCAGAAAATTAGGAAAAATCCTCAAAGCGAAGCCCCCTTTGGCTCCACGCCTTAAGTTAAGTATTTAATAAGTTGTTTTACTTTAATAAGTTATTAAATATGTCGAAATGTATTTTGATTTCTTTGTATATGTGGGATTTCCTTTCATACAGATAATCAATTTTTTTAAAGAATTGGCACTCTTGGGCATTCTCGCGCCCCCCCTCCAGTGTGCTCGCGCCCCCATAGGGGGCGCGCCCCACAGGTTGAGAATCGCTGCAGTACATAATACATCCAGCCTCTGTTGTCGCCAATGTCTCAATTATAAAATATAGTTTTTTTTAATAAATTTTCTGATATCTTCCTATGAAAGATAGTATTAAGTTTGAGAATTAAAAATTTGTGATTAAAAAGTTGTAAACAATTATACTTATTATTTATATTTGACTACAGGAAAGTTTTAATTGAAGGTTGAAAGTTTTAATTACTTAATTCATTTAACAGTATATAGGAATCTATAAATATATGTTACGTATGATCGTTGCAGAATAACCTGTACACAATATATGTAAATAAAATATATTTTTAAAATTGTGCATTATCTATTAATTGCATTTATTATTCTAATATTGAAAGAGTGTCAAGGTATCTATGACCTTCATATTAAATGAAGCATTTACGGACTTTTATATATTTTACCGGCAAAATATGAAATCCGGCATTATATATAATGCCGGATGCTATTTAGGCAAAGTATTTAATAAACGTCCTGATGAGGTTATTATGTAAATGATGTGCATGTTACTGTGAATGACCGAAATCGGTGGTTGTTGACTTTCACCAGTGAATGTTGACAATCACATAGTCACTTTGGTGAATGTCCGAAATATTTATTACAACCGATTTGATATTGATTTATTCGTGGATATAATTACATTTATTCGATATTTTAATACTTACTGACGATAGATTAGAGGAAACATTAGTGTTTGGAGTATCGGGCAAATATATACCGGGCAATGATACTTGACCTTAAAAAAATATAGAAATATATTTTGAATACTCTATTTTTTTTTCTTAGTAAATAATATGTCTTTGTTAATTTCTAAAAATAAATCTTCATAAAAAGTTCACATTATTCTTTTATCAAGATTAATTTAATAGAAAATATCACTAAAATAAAACAAGTTCTGTTTTAATACAATAAAAGTTAAATATAATTAATTATTCAAAATATCGTTCCAATAAAACATGGTATTAAAATGTTACGTTATTTTTTGTGATTGATTCATTAATAAAATATTTTTATTTCTTCGCAAACATAATTCCTGTATCAAATATCAAAAAACAAGATCGTTTTATAAAATATAAATTTATTATTAAAATATAAATTTGCTTATACGCTTGCGAGAACGGAAAATTTTCATTAAATGTTCAGAAAGTTTCAGGATAGCAGTATAAAGTGTATACATCAGTCCGTGCAAAAAACAAAAAAAAATCTTTCAACTTTTAAATTTTTTGATCTATTGACTCGTGTATAATAGAAAAATGCAATGAAAATAATGTCTTTCTGTTTTAGATAGCAATATCAAAAGCGTAAATAGGTTCAAGTACAAATTTGTTCTTTTTATACATAAAACCTTTATTGCTTCTTAACTATTAGAATAATCATCTTGGAATTAATCTCATTATATTCGGGACTCATTATTATAACATATGCTCCCTTCTCCTCCTCAAATCACCCCCATTTTCCTTAAAAAGCGGAAAAGTGTACACATGAGAGCAATGGGGTTTTTAGGTATCATTTATAATAACAAAACATAGCTTTTTATGAAACAAAAAATCTTAGAGATCCATTTTTTGGAAGAAAAAGTCTAATTTTACTACACTATAAATAGATATGATATAAGAAAATCGTATTCTTATTTTCTCGTTCCAAATTTCATAGATTTTCTAATACAGATTAAAAATAAAATTTAGTTTTAAATTTATTAATTTATTACTCAGTTTTGAACATTTTAACCTTACCAATTTACTCTATAAAACATAAGTTTAGACACCAGTTATAAGTTTAACCTCACTTCAATTTGTCAGTTTTTAATTTCTGAACACCCACTCCCCCCCCCATGAAAAAATTATACATACGTGGTTACTTGGAAGAGATTACATCCCTCTCACTAAAAATGAAGTTAACCGATGCAGACTCAATTGAACGCTCTCATCTACCTTTAAGGAACCATTCCAAAACTGTTTCAAGAGCAACTAAAGATAAATTTAACTTTTGAAATGTCAAATTTCAACAATAATCCGATCCAATTAACAATGAGATCCGACAATCGCTAGACAACTTATTAGTATTAAACATCAACTCAAGTCTTCTAGCCAGCGCAAACCCTTTGATCAGGAACATGAATTGGCGCTCTTGAAATTTCATCAAAGCTTCAATCACCATTTCATTATCTTGGGTAATGTTTCGCAACTTAACCTCCACTTTGCGACAATCCTACAACTTGGGTTTTTACGCGCAAAAAACTATACATTTTCAAACCCATAAAACCTTAATCTTTCAGAAACACATTCTTTTTATCGAAAGTGCGTTCAGGATCATTCAAACAAAGAAAATATTAAATCCGAAGATTTAGAGCTAACACAATTTCTACCTTTACACATTGTAACAAAATCCCTCCACTTTTATTCTCTTTGATTCGTGAATACAATTTCCTTTCATTAACTCGCCCTCATCCTTTTGCTTTTTAGAGTTTTCTAATTTAAAACATATTACGTGCGGATGTTTACCATTACAAAGAGAACAAGAGGCGCCTTTTTAATTTTTATCAAAACAATTATCATTACAACTTAATAAGCATCTTTTTTCGCGTAATAATTTTTCACTTTTATTTTGAGCTTTCAAATTCTACCATAAATAGCTCAAACGATCACAAAATATACAAGCTATATTAGTCAGCATTTTATTCGCAGAGGATATAAATTTATTCCGAGAGCATTTGTTATGTCAACCAGCGGATTGTTTGGATTGGTAATTCGACACCGGACGAGGCGAAGTGAAAAGCTCTCTCTGGAGATGATAGCGTTATGCAAAAAACTCATTAATTCATTTAGATCAAGAATAGAACTTGAAATTTGCTCTTCACTACATTCTGAAATAAGATCACTGAGAAATAATTTAAAAATAATTGAGCTAAGAATTGCAGTATATGTTTCCGATTTTACTCCTAAATTTTCAAGGGAACGAATTTGAGGTAGACATTTAAAATAAAGATTCTTTTAATTCTTGTAAATTAGAAGAAATTTTTAAAAGGGTCATATTTAACAGTTTAAACATATGGGCGTTAATTAACGCATTTTTTTATAGAATGTATCTTGCATTCATTTAAGAGTTGGTTTATAGTTTCTTCTGCTATCGCTAAACCGTTAACGCAAGAAACTCCCTCACCGCCTAAAGTCAATGCAATTGCCACGATTTTATTTCATTATTTAATTTTATAGAAGTAAAAAACTACAGTCCGCGGCCAATTTATTAGACACACTATAAGATTCTGTGTAAAATCTTAATTATCAGGTGATACTATGCAGCTTTACTGTTGTTATGTGGCTGAAACCGGTTTGCACTTGTTTACGTTAGTGTATCAATTGGTTATATTACACGATATATAATATAAATTTGACGATAGGATAAATTAGACGATATATTATGTAAATATAGAATATTTATTACATCAAGCATCATATTAGTATATTATAATAACTAATATGAATAAATCACATTATTAGACGCACTGTAATTTTTCAATAATTATATATTATTTGCACGAGTTTATATGCAATACTTTTATAATTTGACAAACATATAATTGGTTTTAATTCAAGAGATTTTTATGTACTTATATGCTTCCTATTTGTATTTATTATTAAATCATTGCATTTCAATGTTAACCAATTGATACAGGAGCGTAATCAAATGCAAACCGGTTTCATACGAGTAAAAACAATACAACTGTATAATATCACCTGATAATTATAATTTTACATAGAATCTTAAAATGCGTCTAATAATATGACCAGGGACTGTATTTCTTCATTGTATTCATCAATTGTCTCAATTTCCGATTCAATATCATCGATATCGAAAAGGTTTTTGATTTTACTATGAATAGATTTAGTTTGTTCGTCTTTGGCTTGTACCAAATGACTTTCGAGCTCATTTATTTCAACTAACTCCCTGTTCGTCTTCACAAGTTTTTGTTTTTGTAAATAGTTTGGTAACCTGTTCTCTATTTGAGGTACGTTGTTTTTTCAAGTTATCGAACTCTTTCTTTTCGGCCATTACTAATCTTATATTCTTTTTCAGATATTAATAAACAAATCAAACAATTTTTAAAGCACATGTTGTTCAGAAAATACAAGCACTACTTATTCGAAACAAAAGTATAAAAATCAAGCATAAACACAATTTATTACGCATAAATCCTAGTTCAACACAACATGAAACAACCAAATTTCCAAACCGAAACTAATTTAATAATAACTAAAAGTTCAATAACTTTTACAACAGAATAAGAAATAGATAAGTTTCAAATCAAAACAACCTACCACACCTGCCGCCATTCTTTTGCATGTTGCTTTTGCAGTCATGAAACTAACCTTTTCAGTCACGAATTGCTATATGCACTATCACTTCTTTGAACCCAAAACAAATACATGTACTTTTTAAAACAAACACATGATGGGTTTCACTAATACGATTAACATAGGGGGCGCTGCTCGAGCGCTTCTGGTGGCGAATGTTCTCAACAAGGTACCTAATTTGCTAATATAGGTACTCTGATAATGGACTGCCAATGCATATTAAATTATGATATGGGATACATTTTTAGCTATCTCATTGCTCATTAAATTAATTAAATAAATCTTTCTATTTAATCACGCATTTTTTCCAAAAAAATTATTTAAAATGTCCCGTTAAATAATAATCAGTTTCAATTAATAAAAAAAATTCAAAAATGCAAATATATCTAAAATGCATCGTTTTTAAAAACAAATCATACATATTCATCAATATATACACACTCTATGTCATAAAAATTAGCGCATCTAGAAAGATTTGTCAGAATGAAACGAAATTTTACATCCGTAATTAATGATGATAAGAGCAAGTAGTATTTAAAAATCAAAGAAAAAAATTTTTTTACTGTAGGAAAAATTACAAATGAATGTAGGTTTAATACCCTCTTGGGGTCAGCTCTAACACTAAAGCATTGTGTAATACGGCCGGACAAGGAAACATAGAAGTCCCTACACTATGCTAGAAGAAGAAGAAGATGATACACTGAGGTATCTCGTTCCACGGTTACTGTAAGAACACAACTAATCGACTTAACTCAGAGGCTGTCTAACTTCACGTCCCAAGTGATCTCAGATATACTCGTTTGGTTACAAATCTGGGGAACGAGCAGGCCAGTAAAGTGTGGTAATGTGGCGGGGGCATTCATGTAACACCCTTGTTGTGTTCGGTAGAGCATTATTTTGTTGAAAAGTAGCACCTAGGAGCCTTGCCATGAGTGGCAACGATGTAGCTGAATGATATAGCAAGCATGACGCTAGGCTGTCATGGTGCCGTTGATCAATACTAGAGGTGATTGTGTGTCGTATACGATGGCACCCGCTATCACACCATATAGTAGCGGTATTGTCGAAAGGATTAAACTGCAACCGAATAGAATTAGAATCATCTTCAGTGGTTAATCCCTATTTGATTTAGACAGTAATGACCATCGTGTTCGAGTGTGGAAGCCCTTTGGCGAACGCCACAATCCTGCCTACACTGAACAGCAGCACACTACTTCAACTGCTGGTGTGATGGTATGGGGTGACATCACATGCGACACATAATTATCCCTAATGTTACCCACGGCGCCATGACAGTCCGGAAATATGTTCGTGACATCCTTCAGACATATGTGTTGCCACTCATAGCAGGACTCCCAGGAGCACTTTTTTAACAGCAAGAGAGCCACAAGAATACCTCTGCCTTATTACCTCTGCCTCTTACCACCCTTCTCTGGCCTGTTAAAATTGTTGCAAGAAAATACCATGTGATGCGCTCTACAGGCCGCAGGAATACAACTATAGAGATGAAATTAATTTAGCGTGCTGAAAGGGTAAGTTTGGTTTATGACTTAAATAAAAGTTTTTTTAATATTTTTTATTTTATTTATTTATTTATTCATTTATTTGAAATTTTAATTTGTTCGAAAGATATTGCAATTTCACGTGCTTTTTTTGCGAGTTTTTACGTAGCTCTTTTTGCTTTACGTTACATTTGTTTTGCTTTACGTTACATTTGTTTTGTTTTATGTTACATTTTGTTTTGCGCAAACTCTATAAGCCTAAAATTACAAAGATGTGGAGAAAAATATACGAAGAGAATAAAAAAAAATTTAAGATTGGATTATTAGTTCGAAAATGATAAAAGATGTTTGAAAAAAATATAATTTTTGCTGACAAGTTAAATACAACTAAATAGTTGAAATTTGACATTTTGAAAAGGGACATTTTCAATTATTAACTTATCATGAGTTTTTACACTACTAACATTACTTATCATTTATTACTATGTCACATATTTTTCAAGTTCAGTTAATTATTCTTTAAGTAATAGTTCCTTTTCTTTTCTTGTAATAATAATTTAATTTTAGTTATATTAGAAAAAATTCTTTTATAATCTTATTTATCTTTATATATTTTGTTCTTATATATCTTTAATAATAATTATGTTTCTACATAAATTATAAACAAAAAAAAATTCAATTCAATTTTCAAGGAATAAAAACTGTAGTTACGTTTGAGAGGCAACCATGGGGGATGGTGAGCATAATAACAGGGGGTGAAGCTTCCTACTGAAGTAAAATAATGTGCACATCAGGGCTAGTAAAATAATATTCAAGCTTGGAAAAGAGATAAATGTTATCAAAACCTAACAAACATTTTAGGAAGAAAGCATGATTTAAAACAAAGAAACATTCTTTGTTTACTCGAGGAAATTGTGTCAGGTGAAGAAATATTATTAAAAAAAAGTTTTATACTAGTTTTGCTTGAATTTTAGACCGGCCTTCCTCCATTACGATTCGTCTAATGATGATAATATTTTTGTCCTACTTAAAAATTCATTTACAATACCTAATGTATATTAAATTTTGACATTTCTTTTATCAAACGTTTCATAATTATGTATTCGAGGTAGATTGGAACACCTTTTCTGATTTTAAAATGTGAGAAAGAAATCAATTTACATTCTCCAACTTTCATTTCTAAGCTTTTATTTTGCAATTTATACGATGTACCAATACAATTTTGGGACCAGTACATAGTACTTCAAAAGATTGTTTTTATTGCATTAAATTAAAATTTCTCTGCTATAGTGAAAATAAAGAAAAACATATTTCTTAAAATCTTTTGTATAATTGGAAGTATTAAGAATTCGATTTTTTTTCTCTTCGGAGTTTTCAGAATTTTTCTTCAGTTATTTTGTTAATTTATATAATTTTAAAGTTTTCAATTTTTGATTGAGCCAGCATTATTTACAGTGCTTCACGAAATAGTTTTTCTAATAATTATACTTCGATACAAAACTATAAAGTAATAATGAAATGTAATATTTTTTTTTTCTTTCAGCAATTTCTGTGACTTGAAATTTTTTTTATAAGAATATTTTGAATGAGTTTCACCTTTCACTAAAATGCGTATACTAAGCTCAAACTTACCTGTCTCTAAAAAAACAGCCACTCGAAAATAAATAAATAACTAAATAATGATAATAATAATTTTGTGTTATGTTTATATATCATCTAATACATAATGCAATACGTGTTCGTAATATAATACAATGCATGTATTTCTCTAATACATAAATAAGTAATTTTGTATCAATTTCATTAATAAATAGTTCTTTTATTTTTCAATTCAAACATGAATATTTTAAGTTTATCCACAATCCTGAGAGCTATCTTTTCCAAGAATGACAATATTACCGATTAAACCACCACTCTTTGAATCGCCTGAAAATATTAATATATATATATTCAAATTTGTTTTTGTTATATAACAGGATAAAGTTAAAATATCTTAAATAAATCACTAAAAAGATTTAAAGTCATCGCTAAAAATATGGATATTTACCTTAAAATTATGCTACTATCTTATGCGCGGTAATTCAAAAATAAAGTATTTTAGGAGCAATAATGTATAGCGCAATAAGTGAGAAAGTGTTACTTATTCAATCAGTTTCTACATTTTGGTTACTTTTTTTCAATTATATTTCATTTGGCTACGTTAGTATTTCTAATACAAACAGAATGTTTATATATATACAGCCAGAGGGAGAAAAAATGGATCATCCTAATAACTTTTGAACGCTTGGTCGGATTTTTATTACGGAGAGTGTTATGGTATTATATAACAGAAACATTTATCACAGGAATGTCTTAAATTATATGTAGCAATTAACTGTTACCGTGGGGAAAAATTTTTTATTTTGACCAAAAAAACGCTTTAAAAAAAAAAAAAAAAAAAAAAAAAAAAAAAAAAAATATTTTTCTATTTTATTCGATTTAGCGAGCAAAAATAAACCAGAAATCAAATTTCATAAAATTCTGATAATAAGGAAGGTCTAGAAATACAAATGAACATTTGGCATAAAATCGGAATATCGCTACTTTTAATCATTAGTAAAAATAGATTTACGTAAAGCATAACTCGTGGATCATGCTGTTTTTAAACTATTCATTCCGTAAACCTATTGATTCGTACAGTGAAATGAATGCGATGCCATATTTATCAAATAAATAATAAGTGGTAGCAATTTTTTCAAACTTTCTCATTGCGTAAATCAATTGGTGCAATGATCAATTGGGGCAATGAAAGAAATTTGACCCCATATTAATAAAATAAATAAAAGCTGTAGCAAGAAATTCTTTATTCAAATAAAAATGAGGAAAAAATTATTTAACTACTTTTTGGGGCTGCTTGAATTCAAGTGGGTGGAGCGATTTTGCCGTAAAGCAACATTCTATTTTCGATATAAAAAAATTTATTAACGAATTAAAAAAAAAATTGAACAAGTCTTGAAAAAAATATTCTTTTAAAGATAGAAATTAAACGTATCAAAATTGCTCTCTCACCCGACTAGGGTTGAATTGTTAAAAAAAGATCTGAAAACTGGTATCATAATTATTTCATGCTTTTAGCTTTCATCATATAAAATGAAGAGAACAAAATTATATATTGTGAGATCACCACGATAATTAATATAAAAATTTGAATTCCGAACTATAATTATGCAGTTATTAATTTTAAAAGAATAAGTGGTAACTTACATAATAAACAATTATTTAATATACACAATAATATATTATCATTGCTTTCATCTTTCACTTTCTATATCATTACAATAAAAAAAGTAGGGTTTTAATAAATATTTATTGCGGATAGAAGTTTTATTTCCAGATTTCCACTGATTCGTTGCTTGCCTGATCATCCCTTCTGGGCAGGCAAGGCGAGATTTTAATTTAAACGATAGTTAGTGGCACTGAAACATTTGTCTTAATTTAGCATATCATTTATATTCACTATAAAATATTTATAATAAAAATTTTTATGCACGTAACGAATTGTGCACACATTTTTCTTTTTCAGTTTAAACTGGAAGCTGATATTCACCCCTAAGTTCAAATGCAAACATATAATTAATTTATAATGGAAAATTTTTTACGTGACTTTAATACTGAAATTCGTGCACTAATGTATGAAATACAATCGGAATTTATGCGTTATTATTTTTATTTTAAGTTACATAATTTGAATAAAAAATATCGTAAATGCTAACTTTCCACATTTTTACGAAATATATTTAAAGTGAATTTAGTTTAAGGATGCCCTACCAATGTATATCTTCTATTCATTTATTTTAATATTATCATTATAAATTTCTATTTACGGAAGTTTAAACATCCCACAATTCTCTCAAAATGTGACAATTTTAAATTTAAGGCGTTAATTATTCAAAGTATGCTACTTGATACAATAATGATTATTTAGAGATAGCTTTGGGAGATTTCTTTGAGAGTGAAAATCTGACCCAACTGTTAAAAAGTTATAACAGTAATCCGTTTTATTTCAGACTGTTCCATACACAAATTCATAATTCTGTACCAATCCACACCTAATTAAGAGTATATACGTTCAAATACACTGCAAACCTCACTGTCTACTCTAAAACTACGTCCATTCACGAGATGCTAAAGAAAGAATTTTCCTTAGAATTTGATACATATTTTATAGTATGGGTGGACTTGCTAGCTTGCAGTTCTCATCAATCAATCCTTAGTTCTATCTCTCGTTCTTATAACCTTGAATTTCCAATGTTAGTTTATCTCAAGTAAAATTAATAGTCTAGAAACTCACCAAATTCGTACATCAAAAGGTATTTGATAGCACGTATTGATGCTCTTTTTCAGTAAACTTAATTAGTGTAAAATCAAGAAGAACTAATGAAATAAAATTAAAGTTATCTACTGAGTGATGGAAAAATTCTTAATATCACATTTTTAATGATCTATAGTTTGTCTTTCTTTTAGAGAGTTGAACTTCTGTCAGATTATAATAAATACAATAGAATATGGTGATTCTGCTTTGTTAAGTCAATTTTACGTTATTACAATACATATTATGGATCCGAATTTTAATTTCCAATTACGAAGTGCCATTTCCGTTAATGGTCATAATAGCATTCTATAAAAATGAATAATATGCTTCTGGTATATCTTACCACAGTTAATTTTTCCACCAGAACTTCCTGAGCCACCTACTCCCATCATCATTCCTGTATCATCTCCACCCATCATCATTCCTGTATCATCTCCACCCATCATCATTCCTGTATCATCACCACCCATCATCATTCCTGTATCATCTCCACCCATCATCATTCCTGTATCATCTCCACCTTTTTTCATTCCTTCGTCCATCTTCATTCCAGAATCATCTCCGCCCGTCTTTTTACCTGAATCACCTCCACCCATTTTCTTTTTTCCTGAGTCATCTCCACCCATTTTCTTTTTTCCCGAGTCATCTCCACCCATTTTCTTTTTTCCCGAGTCATCTCCACCCATTTTCTTTTTTCCCGAGTCATCTCCACCCATTTTCTTTTTTCCCGAGTCATCTCCACCCATTTTCTTTTTTCCCGAGTCATCTCCACCCATTTTCTTTTTTCCTGAGTCATCTCCACCCATTTTCTTTTTTTCTGAGTCATCTTCACCCATTTTCTTTTTTCCTGAGTCATCTCCACCCATTTTCTTTTTTCCCGAGTCATCTCCACTCATTTTTTCTTTCCCTGAGTTACTCCCACCTTTCTTCTTTCCTGATCCACCTTTGCTCTGTTCCTTTTTAGAATCTTCTTTACTCATCATGTCACCCAGATCCATCATTTCATTGGAACTATCATCGCCAGCCACATCGCATGATTTATCTCCACCCAATTCACTTAAGAGTTCCTTTAAATCACCACCACTCACCCCTCCACCACTCATCTCTCCACCACCTCCGCCTCCACCTAAGAGGCCACCCAGCAATCCATTCAGCCAATTATCTAATTCTCCAGCCATTCCTAAAATAAGAATGAAAATATTACCAAAATACCCTTGTTTATCAATATACAATCATATTTTGAAAAATGGAGGTCCTAACTGATTCCTGTGCATCGTTAAAAATAGTTTTTGTCCAAATTAAGTTGAAAATATCTTAAATTTTCTTGATAGAAATTGCTATTGTAAGAACTATACAATATAGTGTTTTTAATTTGAAATACATTTTGCTTTATTTAAGTATTAACCTTCTCTCTTAAAGACAAGATTTTTATAATTCTTATTTGATATGCATTTAATTTTTAAAACTTTGTTTCATCCCGTGTTATTTTCGAACAAATTTCAGCTCATGTTCGTTCTTTAACGTTTTTCTTCCAAGTTTATTAATAAAATTGCCCACTATCTAATGAAATTATTTAACAAATAAGCGTACATCTTTTACAAAATATTAAGTTTTTTATAATATTGTAATACATTTCAAACGCATTTTTGGCAAAGTATCTCCAGCAAAAAAACTGCTTAATCTCGAAAAAGTTTTGTTCACAGTATTTTTCTGTTATTAATTACTTTAATGTTTACTGCCTTATCATTATTATTAATAAATTAAATGGTTTTGTGAAATGTTTATAAGATAATTTGTTTGTTTCATTATTTTTATAAGCTATTTTGGGAAATCGGTACCAAATTGTAAGAAGAATCACTCATTTTTAAATATTGAAAAGTCAAGTGTTTCTATGAACGATTTTCTTTTAGATTTCTGCTTCAAACAAGACATAGTCCGATAAAAAGTCAAAACTTGCTAAAAAATATTGATTAATTGAAGAGATGAGTGAATGAAAAAAAAGAAGTGATATTTAAAAAAAAGGAGATTTATCCACGAACGTTCTTAAATTTCATGAGTATAAGCCATCTTTTTATTTAGCTAAATTTTTTAATTCAGAAAATCTCTTTGGATAAAGAATCCATTTGGCAGTCTTAGAGTGTCTAAGGCAACATCTAAGTCACATTGGCCAATGAAAAGTTGACGAGGAACGAAAACCTATCATTTGGCAGAAGAGTAAAACGACAAGAATTCCAATGCCATGAAAACTTAACAGCTTGAGTGCTATATAATTATAGGTTTCGCCAATTGGAAGCTTGCGAACTATAGGCGAACTGAAGGCGAAACATAGTATCTTACAGTCAACGTACAAGACTTATATTTCGTTTGCATAAGTTCACTAAGATAATTAGATCATTCATAAAATGTCATTCAGTACTTAATCTCTTTTTCTTGAGTATCATTTACTCACCTGTTAAATATTGGATAAAATTAACGACCGCCACCGGCCACAGAACGACAAAATATAACATATGGGAATTTTAAATTTGTCTGCCCATCGTCATGTATCAGTTCTTTTTCCTTCAAAAATGCATTCCATTGAGCATTTTTTTATGATTTATTTTTTAATAAATATGGAATTATTAGGAATATTTTGTTATATTCTGAAAATAACTTTGTATCATTAAAAAAAGTTTATTTTAGAAATGAACCTTACAATACTATATGGGAAAGGCTTCAAAAGAAATTTCTCTCATTATGAATATCAGTAGTTTTTTTTTTTTTTTATCAAATTATGAGAAAGTAGTCTCTGTCAAAAATGTCCAGTAGCAAAGTTTCCTAATTACTCTTAAATCATTTTCTCAATTCCTTTAAAAAAAATTATACATCTTTAGGAAAAAGCACAGAGATTAAGATTTAGAAAAGTATCAAACCCGTATCGTCCTGTCATGAGGGAAAGATTTAGAAAATCGTTCTTTAAACTCAATGCGTCGAACGATTTTTATTACACTATTTCTGAGCAATATTTTACTTTTATTTTAGTACCCGTAATTTATATGCAACTAAAATTTGCACTTGTTTAATATCAAATTTATATGATACACTTACCATTGCTTGAAAGATAAAGAATGGACAGTGATGTCAAAAAGAAATTAAAGGAATACATGGTAAACCTTTAAAATGAGCTCCTAGTTTGAGTCTCTATTAACATTTCAAACATTTTATATATTTGGAAAATAAACATCTGTCAGGCTTTCAAAACTCAGACATTGGGATATACAAACAACACATAATTGACACAATTGCTCTCAGACATTTTATGCGCATTATCACTATTTGAACACAAATGAAGTTTAAGCTTTTATCTTAATTGATTTTTATAACCTTTTTTGAATGAGATTATTCATTTTGTACAACTTGCATAATAGAGTGAACATTAAATTGTTATTGTGATACCATTACAGGCATTATATATTTCCTAGCTTTTAAACTTTCTTTATTTCATAATTTTAATCATTCCTAATCCCTATTTAAATAAATAAATTTGTTAATCAATTTTAATTCAATTTTATAAACAGCGAATACAAATATTTCTGTTCTCGTTTAATGTAACGGCTAACTTCTTATTTCAAATGTAGTGGCATTTTATTTCAAATACATAACTAATTATTATTCAATATCTCGACAACTGAGCATCAAAATCTATTTTTAATTTTTCTATCTTCAATCACATTAAACATTAGTTATTGGGTTTACTTTTAATTTCCAACCAACTTTTTGACCTTAAATTTCTGCTAAAATATTTAAAAACATGAGAAATTGGCTTTAATTTTGGCTGTGTGTTTTTCCGATAAAATACCTATAATAGATCTTTCCTGTACTACAAATCGTTGATTAAATACTACTTTTGATTAGCAAGTCATGAGGGATTTATCTCCCATGGCCTGCTCTCCTTTCTATTATGTAAAATTTATGATTTTACTTGAATCAATTCTTTTATTTATAACAATATTCTTTTAATTTTGCACCTCGAGAATGGTGCTGTCCAAGAGAACCTAATCATCGGATTTTCAGTGTTTAGGGCATACCATCTTATTGAATATTTTCTTTGAAATAAAAAAAATTAAGTACCAGAACATTTTACTGTTTTTATTCTTCAATCGTTAATGAATGATAAGCATTTTAAATTCCTTACTTATTGTTATATAAAGAAAAGGGGAATCATTTTAAGAAAAAAATCTCTCTCCCTCTTGGAATTTGTGGGTATGGTGTAATTCTTGGAATAATATTGCTTTAATAATTATACATCAATACATATAACACTGTTTTCGGATAGATTTTACGTTGTTTAAAAGGTATAAGTATTTCTGCAATCATAGGGGATATCAAGTTTAAATCTTTCGATTTTCTACTGATTCCGAACCCTAAATTAATTGCTCCATGGCACATCGATATAATATGACGAAAGTGGAGAGCTATTTAATATTTGCCATAATAAGGCTTTGGAAGGAAAGGTTTACTTATGGTAGGATTAAAGAAAAGTGAAACAAACTCCAACTTTAACGTCCATGAATAGTGATCCTAGATTTCGAGCACTTTACTTTTAAACATGTGGGTACCCATCTTCTAAATAGTATGGACGAAACAAGCAAAATGTAGACCTTCAAAAATATTTTTATACATCGGTTTGGTTGTTACATAATTTACATTTTGTATGCAATTCGAAATAAATGCTCTTACTTCCATTTAGGCTGATTTACTAATTATCTTTCATTTGTGACATTTTTCGAAAAATTGTTAATAAATTGTTGTTTCGAAAAATTAATTTCGAGTGCCCATTTCTCCCTATTAAGATTATATTTACTTTAAGGAAATCATGCTTACCGCATTTTATATTCTTTCCATTCCGTGGAATACTTCCTCCTGATTTTCAGACGCTCAATAATCTCTTCCAAACCTCTTCCGGGAGATCCATTCAATAAGTTACCACCACCTCCATTTACTAAGCCACCAGTGTCTAAAGTCACCCCTGAAATGAATGTAGAAAAACAATATACATCTTATTATTACTTTAAAGTATGTAGCATTTTTTCTTTCTTCATATACCTTAAATAAAAAACGCTATTTTTAAAATCGATCCTTTTGAAACGGCTTATAACCCATTTCGAAAAATAGATTAAGAAGTGAAAAATAAATTTATGGGAACTATTTTTCGACTTAAATTTGGCAAAAATTACTACTCATTTTTTTCTGGCGTGCATCATGCCTACATTTTTGTAAATATAGTAAATGACCTTAGAAACTGGATTAAAAGTGCGTGCCTTCTGAATCTGCGGAAATATCATTGCAACCAAGTCTACAATTAGAACGCAGTTTAAAACTCAGTCTGGAATTCAAATATTTGAAGAATTCAAATATCCTTAGACATTTTACAAGTTTTTTTTTCTTCTGAAAATCCAGATTTTTTTTCTTTTTCAATCAGTTTTTATGATAATGAATATTGGTCCCAAGAAATATATGAAGCACTTTTTGAATCTACAAAAATATCTTTAAAACCAGGTCTAAAATTAGTACTACTCAATCTATAATTTAAAAATTTCCTGGCCACCTTTCAAAATTATCCTGTACAACAAATACACCTAAATGTTTACCGAACCGAATGCGCAGCGTAACCCTATTTTTAATTATTCTAATTCTTCAGCCCTCCTTCAATCCCAACACCTTAATTAGTCTTAAACAATGTATTAACCACAAATTTTTCACCGTCTAACTGTTAGCAGTGTGGAAATACTATTGTTTCAGTTTCAACTATTTTCAAGAGCTGTACGCGATACTGTCAAAGTTCTTTATGCATCTTATGTTAGCTGCCGGACAGATTTAAATTTATTAATAATTTAAAATCTGTCCGGCATCTATTAAATCATTGTAAGTAAGAGTTCGTGACATTCCAATATAGTAGGCATCAGAAGTATTAAAATTAATTCTATATCTCTTATGAGATGATAAGATAGAAAACTGTCACGAAACACTGTTTAGTTTTTTAAGAAAACTGTTTAAATTGTATTAATAAATTGAACACAGTTTAAATTTTAGAAGAATTCTGTTTAATCTTTATTATTTTAGTTTAATTTATTTGTACTGGGTTCAGGAACTACACATTGTCGACTCAAACACTGAGAATTATGTGAATTTCTTTGCAATGAGGGACACTCTGCTCTGGAAGGGAAAAGTTCAATAAGAAACAGCGGGAAAAATGAGCTTAAATAAGCTTAAATGAGAAAAATATAGGGAAAAAAAGTAATACCTCAGCGATTAATAAGCAAAAATTAATTTGAAGCTAGCGAAAAAGAGCTTATGGTAAATATTCTCATTTTTCTTAATACTACATAATACTATAATACAATTAATAGTATTATCATATGTAATATATCAATTAACGATAGTTTCTCAAAAGGTTAGTTTTGTGATATGTTAAAAATATTGACCATTATTATAAAATGTTTCATTTTAATATAATTTTTTATTTTTTTTGAAAAATATCACCTGTTGATAAAGCATTATCACATATCAATAAGTGTAATCATTTGAATTAAAAAAAATTAGGAAGTGGCTTTGTCCAAAAAATTTTGTTACATAGCATAAAGTGAGTAAAATTTCTTCCACGAACATTAAATTATTTTCAAAAAAAAATTCTAATTTTATTAGAATAAATACTTAATTACTTTAAATTCAGACTTCATTCGGTCAACGGTGCAAATCAAATTGTGCTTAAATTCATATAATTCTTAAATAGATGCCTTTTTCTGAATTTTTTTCAAAAGTTTTTGTTGTTTCTTTTCAGTGATTTTTTTCCAGAGCTTTTTTTGTTTGGTTATTTTCGAAGTTTATAGCATAAAGTGAGTAAAATTTCTTCCACGAACATTAAATTATTTTCAAAAAAAAATTCTAATTTTATTAGAATAAATACTTAATTACTTTAAATTCAGACTTCATTCGGTCAACGGTGCAAATCAAATTGTGCTTAAATTCATATAATTCTTAAATAGATGCCTTTTTCTGAATTTTTTTCAAAAGTTTTTGTTGTTTCTTTTCAGTGATTTTTTTCCAGAGCTTTTTTTGTTTGGTTATTTTCGAAGTTTTTCCCGGTGCTTTTTTTTTTCTTTCGCTTACCATTCACTACTGTATAGATGTTCAAAATGTGCGAGTATGTTCACGGATTTTATGTGTACAATCTTTTAAAATAGACTTTTCTATACAGTATATGAATGATGTGACTTAGCTAATAATAAGTTTATGAGAACTCAATGTAAAACTAAAGGACTCCAGTGAAATATAAATGTTTAAAGACGCAAATATAAAAACGGTGGTTGACAGAGATAAATAGTTTGCATATTTTGAAAAAGCGCATTTTAATTGTCTTACATATGTATTGAGATATTCGCAACATTTTAAAATTTGTTTATCTGTATAATTGGTATGACAGCATCATATGGAATTTCTGCAGCCATTTTAGAGAGGAACAAAAGCGAATATAAAAACTTAATCCATAAATAAATTTTATTTCTCTAAGATATACAAAATTATTCTAAATAAATACTTAAAGTATAACTATTTATTCACAGTTTCTTTAATTATTAATTAAGATACAATGCGTTGCAATTTATATATATATATATATATATATATATATATAGCACAAAAAAACAAAGAGCAAAAAAAGAGAAAAACGAAGAAAATTAATAAGTTATATTAACTGCGCATAAGCTGCAAGTATATAGAACTCATAAAATAAGCAAAAAAATTGAGAAAAAATGGAGGGAAAAAAAATTTTTACAAATCCGGAAAACAAAATAAAGAAAGGATATAATCTCTTCATCAGCTCACACGATTATATCCGCAAAAAGGAGTGCTTTCTAATATTGTATCAATATAGCCAAAGCAAAATATATCAATACAATAGTGTGAGGAGCACTCAAAAAAATTTTAACGAAATTAGAACATATTTCTCTTTTTTTCTCTTTGTTTTTTTTGTGCTATGTTATTGTAATCACATATTTAATGCAGCTTTAGCGCTTGATATTATCTACTATTAACTTGCTTTCGTTTTCATTTTGCTCCCGTTTTGTTCGGTTTTCTAATTTCGTGTCTTTAGGGCATTGCTCTTTGAGCCTAATTTTTGGATTTCAGCAGTAGTAATAGTTTGGCGCAGATGCAAAACGAGCAATCCTGTATCTTTTTTCTTTTTTTTTATAAATTTTTTATATTTTTTTTATTTTTTTTTTTTAAATTATAATTAATTTTCTTAAATTTTTATAAATGTATATTAATTATCAAACTTATAATTTACAAACTTTAAATTACCTTGCGCACATCCATTTTCGGGCCCATCCAAGGTAACTAACAAATTTGACGCGCTTCAGTATTGCAGTAAGAACGTGCCATAAGATATCACTTTATTTATGCTTCTGTTTTCATAGTTTGTAATCTGGCAATCTTATTACGTAAATATTTTAAATCATTCTTGAAAGATGCCGGTACGAGTAAGTTCATTTAAATTCGCATTCACTATGCAGATTTCCTCTCGTGTACTGTTCTATAATCTCTTTACGTTTTATTTTCTGTCTTTTGCTTGATATATTTGTTTATTTTTTACTTAATGTGTTCTAATTTCGTTTCAATTTTTTTGAGTGCTCCTCACACTATTGTATTGATATATTTTGCTTTGGCTATATTGATACAATATTAGAAAGCACTCCTTTTTGCGGATATAATCGTGTGAGCTGATGAAGAGATTATATCCTTTCTTTATTTTGTTTTCCGGATTTGTAAAAAATTTTTTCCCTCCATTTTTTCTCAATTTTTTTGCTTATATATATATATATATATATATATATATATATATATATATATATATATATATATATATATTTGTGGAGGAAATTCTTCAGAAGCTAATCTAAATGTTAAATGTGACAGAGATCGTTGTAACAAAATTCAACAGGAAAGCTCTAATGCTATCCTGGGAGTTCAGAAAAATGACCACCCTCAGTATTTGTAATGTTATGATCTTTGTCAAAAAAAGTAGTCAATATATTATCCTACTTAAACAGAGGAATTCTAAAGATTGCGTGGCTGAGCACCAAAACCTATTTGTTTGTGTGGAAACAGTAGCAAATTAAAAAGTAATACTTGGAAACACTAATATATTCCGTAGTAGTAATCATAATGGTTATTAAACAACCAGATCAAGTTTCATCATACAATAAAAGTAGTTTTGACGTTTTTGCTCCTATACTCTCTCTCTCTCTCTACCTTCATCTCTCACTTTCGCTTATACTTTTTTGGCAGGCCACACGCTGAAGAAACAAGCGATAAGAAAGAGACATTAAAATAGCGAATTCCTATACTTTTACCTTTGGATGCGCAAAGATGACGTGCTCATGCTTATGTAAAAATATAGTAATCTGCCTCTCGTATGTCTCTTACTAGCCGCTTGCCTCCTCAGTGTGTGGCCTGTTTTTATAGTGGACAGTGCACAAGAAATAAACGCACCACCCTGAATAACTTTTCATCTAAACATCAGATCTTCACGATTTAAGACTCTCTCTTGAGAGTTCGAGAGAGTGTCCTCAAATATGTTAATTAATCAGTACATACGATATTTTCAGTTATCAAATCAGACACAAAAGCGGTCTCTCTCTGAATAAACATACCATTTTTTTATACGAATTTGGATTTCTAACTCCCAAAATATAAGGGGTAACCTAAATTAGTGAAATATGGTATTTATAGCTTGGTTCGGAAAGCGATGCAAAGTTTAGACCACTTATTTACTTTCTGTGTCATTCGCTATATCTCTAGAATTTCTTTTGCTATTCACTTGAAAATTTTCGAGACATGGCAAAATTCGCAAAAAGTTAAATTAATATAAAGAGGTCCAAACTTTGAATCGCTCTCCTGACCTAACCACGGGGACAGAATTCCTATGGCGATCAGAAATCCGTCAAAAAAAAAAAGGATGTTTAATCAGAGAAAGTACGTTTTTGTGTCTGATTTCGTAGCTTAAAATATCGTCTGCACTCATTAATCAGCATATTTGAGGTCACCCTCTCGTACCCTTAAGAGTGAGTCCCAGAAGGTGAAGATCATTAGATCGAAACGTGAAGGTCATTAGATCAAAAATTATTCAAGATGATCCATTTTTTTTTTTTTTTAATGATATTTTTACTATGCACCTTACTTTTCTTCGTATTTACCTTCGTTCACGATTTCATTGATTTTTAGTATCCATTTTTAAATTTTTAGAATTTATTGGAGCTCATTATTTCTATAAAATAAATATCGCTAGCAACAAAAAAATTTTATGCAAATGAAGCAGTTACTAACATGCCTCTTTAAAACTTAAATTAATGGTAAGTGTAATGCCATGAAATAATGATCTCTCACTAATTCACTAGAATCATTTCTGACCAGCCTAAGGATTGACACCTCAAGTTTTTTTGTTCCTTCATCCAAACAACTACCAAAGCACTTAAACAATATCTTTGAATTTCGTTTATTTATGATTCTTTAAAGACAACACAACTTTACAAATATTCTAATTAACACACGTGTGCATAGAGTATCAATCACTAGATAGAAAAAAATATATACTGTTAACGTTTCAGCAATCCAAAAATCAAAGATTCCATGGTGGACAAAATACGAGGGTTGCTATTTATATTTCTGGCCTTGGCAACAGTAAGTGTTGCTAGGCGACCGCAGACGATTTTAATCGAAAGTTTGATATTTTTAAACATAAATTCAGCAGACGATTTACCATTATAGCTTCATTTGTGTTGTTGACAGTAAATTGAAAAGTTCTTCTCTTTCAAAAAATGGAATTGAATCGTGAACATTTTCGTGCCATTATCTTTCATAACTTTCGACGTGGATTGTCAAGACAAGAGTGCTTCGATGAACTTAATTCTTTATTTAGCGATAAAGCGCCATCCTACAGCACTGTAAAAAATTGGTATAACGAATTTAATCGTGGTCGTGTAAGTGTTGCTAGGCGACCGCAGACGATTTTAATCGAAAGTTTGATATTTTTAAACATAAATTCAGCAGACGATTTACCATTATAGCTTCATTTGTGTTGTTGACAGTAAATTGAAAAGTTCTTCTCTTTCAAAAAATGGAATTGAATCGTGAACATTTTCGTGCCATTATTTTTCATAACTTTCGACGTGGATTGTCAAGACAAGAGTGCTTCGATGAACTTAATTCTTTATTTAGCGATAAAGCGCCATCCTACAGCACTGTAAAAAAATGGTATAACGAATTTAATCGTGGTCGATGTTCGATCCCGGACGAATCCCGTGCAGGTCGTCCAAAATCCGTTGTTGTGCCAGAAAAGATCGATGCTGTGCGTGAACTGATAAAGCAAGATCGTCATGTGACATACCGTGAGATAGAGGCGTCTTTGGACATTAGTATGACTAGCATCAATAAAATATTGCATGAACATTTGAGCGTAAAAAAAATTTTTTCGCGTTGGATCCCGCATAATCTGACAAACGCTCAAAAAAAGGCTCGTATCGAAGGCTCGTGTTGGTGCAAGGAAATGTTGGAAAAATACGTTCAAGGTACATCAAAGGCTGTGTATAACATCTACACAGGTGACGAATCTTGAATCTATGCATATGAGCCGGAAACAAAACAGCAATCAACTGTACGGGTCTTCCAAGACGAGGCAAAACCAACAAAAGTTGTTCGAGGAAGAAGCACATCGAAACAAATGATTGCATGTCTCTTCGGCTTTAACGGTCATGTGGCAACAGTGGCATTAGAGCAACGCAGGACGGTCAATTCTGAATGGTACACGACCATTTGTTTGCCAGAAGTCATCGGAGAAATTCGAAAAAAGCAGAAGAACAGGCGAATCATTCTCCATCATGACAATGCGAGCTTTCACACATCGACTCAAACAAAGGCATTTAAGACGGAGCGAAAGATCGAACTGATGGGTCATCCGCCGTACAGCCCTGATTTGGCACCCAATGATTTCTTCTTATTCCCACACATCAAAAATAAATTACGTGGACAACGATTTTCAACCCCCGAAGAAGCGGTTGATGCATTCAAAACGCATGTTTTGGAGTTACCTCAATCGGACTGGAAAAAGTGCTTTGAAAATAGGTTCAAACGCATGCAAAAGTGTATTGATCATCATGGAGAATATTTTGAAAAACAATTAAATCAATTTCGATCCTACATATTTGTTTTTTCATTATTAGGCCAGAAATATAAATAGCAACCCTCGTAATCCTTTAATCGAGTTTCAATAATATCAGAAATGTAAGTTATTGAAGTGGAAGTTATACAAACATTTGTTTATACTGAGACTATGAAATAATTCAGGTATATCACGTCATCAATATATAATGTTGGGAACATTCTGTGCTTTAGCTGCTGTTTATATGTACCAGTAGTATCTTTTTTCTATTAACTTTGATTCCAGTTCTGTATTACCTATGTTGCTCTAGATTATGTCCTTTAGATTACTTTAACGATTTGTTAAAGATTTCTTATGCTAAAAAACTTGCACTTTTAACTAGCATGAACCTCGGAATGTTCGAGGAGATTATGACCAGATTATAATAAGCGATTACTTTAACGATTTGTTAAAGATTTCTTATGCTAAAAAACTTGCACTTTTAACTAGCATGAACCTCGGAATGTTCGAGGAGATTATGACCAGAGGATGATAAGCGTGTTATATATTAATGATTTTATCGAATATTTTCATTAACTAAATTATTAGTGGTATGATTTTGAAATATACCTTTAAAATCTAAGAATTACATACAGATTAAGTGATCTAAATTTAATTTTTATGCATGCAAACATATTTAAGCTGGTAACTGTAGCAGAAAGTTGTGAACATGGTGGAATTAGGAAATATCTTTTAATTTTATTACAACTAAATATTATGATTGTTTATATTATTTTTTTAATCAATTTTACAAGCAGATATTATTTTAGTCCGCAACTGATAAATGCAACTGATGACACTTAATTACTATTTCCCCATTTGTAAGTTGGTAATTGTTTCAAAATTAGACTACAACTAGGTGGATATTTTAGCAACAATACATATATTGAAGTATCACAAATGAAAAGCTTAAAAAAAAAGAACGAATTGAATGAAATTTTATAAATTCCAGAAAATCAGGCTTAGAGAAAGAAGAAACATCCTAAAGCAGTCTAAAAGGCATAGTTATCCATTTACTTTATCTACCTTACCATTTACCTATCTTACTCTATGACTTGAAAAACTTGATTTGACTTGAATATTTTGTTAAAGTGTACCTGCTTTTAATTGTGTTTTTCTATGTTATAAAACATAACACTATTTGAATGTAGCATTGGAAGGAAATTAATAAATTAAAAAGATTTTTAGACAGCTTTATTAATTAGATGGTTTTAGTTTGTTAAAGTCCAAATTTATCCACATCTATTTGTAGTAGATTTTCCTAGAACGACTACATCACCTAATAATCTTCCATCGTTTACAGAACCTGTAATGAAAAATATTTAAACATAATTTAGTTTGCATAAAAATTATTTAAATAAATGTTGCTTAAGATACAAATTTTTCATAGTTTTGTTATGTTTTACAACCCACTTATTATAATCAATATTGTCCAAGATAAAATCAGTGGTATTAATATCTTCTTTACAGTCAAAATCACAGAGCTGTTAGTAAGAATATTGGCTTATAATTCAATTTCATTGTTTAAAATAGTACTTAAAGTATTGAAGACTTTTAACTTCAATGAATCTCCAAGTTGATTCATGAAAGTTCTGGAAAAAAGTGAGAGCTAAGTGGCACGTTGTGCTGTAAACTGTTCGTCATTCTGAATCGTAACTAACTTTTCAGTCTTTCTGATTAGTGCAGTGAAACTGAATATCACCATCATGAAAACAAAATGAAATATAAGACTTTCTAATTCTTCAGCAACCTGTCGAGTTCATATTGCTTATATTGTAACGCCTAATTGTAAGGGGGGTAATCACAACCAACTTGTAGTTACAAATTTTAACTAATCTCACAGCTAATTAATAAATAGAGAAAAAATTCTAGCGTTATTAGGCTGCCCGCTCACAAATATGAGACATCCCGTACACAAGTATTTCATTCCTCAGTTACACTACATACCCCACAAAAACAAATTGAAAGAAATGTTATATTCCAGGAGAACAAATTGAAAGATAAGGTTTCTCTGAGATAAGGGACTCAGACGATGTGGATAACAACCATGGGCGCCCATAGGGGAGGGCCGAAGGGGTCCGGGCCCCTCCCTAGAAAATATATGCGTAATGAAACATATGCGTATTTGATTAATCATGTATAATTAAAAGTGAAATTAATTTGAATTAATTAGTTATTCGGCTAATTAAGTTAAAAGTATTTAAATAGATAAAATTTCCTTTCATTAATTTTTTAATTCATTAAGCTATTTGTCGTTTTCTTTCATGAGTCCCCCCCCCCCTAAATTCAAACATATGATAACCCTGATAACAACTGTAAGGTCAGCTGAAAGGTAGATAGAATTGATAAATTTATGAAGAATTTCTTTCAATTTGTTCTCCTGGAATATAACATTTCTTCCATTTTGTGTTTGTGGGATATACAGTTTTTATGAGGAACGAAAAGCTTGCGTGTGTGCAACTTTAAAGGCCTCGGACGAATACCACCAGATTTTTTTCCGGCAGAATTTAGTAGGTGTTATTAATTTTAAGTACAAAACGGCTTGGTGGGGTGGATACCAAAAGATGAAGGGAGAAAAACACACAGACGATAGAGGGAAAGTTTGATGGATTTATGGCAACATATTATGTGGAATGCCTTATCTTTGCTCTTTGAGTCAAAGAGAGCGAATCTCGTGTGTGAGGACAAAATGGAGTACTACTGATCAGTCAATTAGTTCTCTTTGTTGGAATCATCTAGATTAGAAAGGTTGCTCTTATTATATCATCCCAGGGGTGGATGTATGGAGTTACAAAGAAATATTGTTATTGAATGCTGTAAGGCTGAACGCTAGGAAATTTTATCTTGCGCGCTACGTATTGACCGTATTTTTGACCACATACAAATTGCAACTTCTAGCTTTCTATTACTAATCGCCACGTAATAAGGGACAATTCCGCTAACGATAAGATCTCTGAAGATTCGTGTGGCAATTAGAATGTAGAAAACTAATAAGTGCAATTTATTTGTGGTAAAAAGCTCGTGCAAAATGTCGCATGCTAGGTCACGTTGCAACAAAGAAAAGTTGCTAGCGCGCAGCCTATGAGTAATCAAAGGACTCACAGTTTTGAGTCGAAGGAAATATTATACCTATAAAATAGAGAGGGAGTGTGACAATTTGCATATATTATGAGCCCTTAGTGAGAATAAATGAAGTGTATGCATCCCTAATTAGTTAATAGTTATACTTATTAACACTTACCCTAAAATTACAAATCAGCCTTAAACATTTAAGAGGCTTTATAAAATCCTTTTAATTCCTCCGATTTTCTACTGCATAAATCTCACATTTTTACTGATTCCACACCATAAATTAATTACTGCATGGCACATCAGTATAGGAACAAAAGTGAAGAACTACTTAATATTCGCCGTAAAAAGGTTATTGGAGGAAATATTTACTTATACAAATAACAGTAGGATTAAAAAAAGTAGAACTAACACCAATTTAATGTCCCTGAATGGTGTGCTTGGGTCCTAGATTTCGAGCACTTTACCTTTATCCGTGAGGGTACCCACTTTCTGAATCTTGGCTAAGTCTTTGTATGCCAAGTTCTAAATAGTATGGGTGAAACGAGCAAATTGTAGACCTTCAAAAATATCTTTATGTCTCGATTTGCTTGTTACATATTTTTAATTTCTTCGTGTGCAATTCGAAGCAAATGCACATACTACCATTTAGACACGTTTACTGATTATCTTTTACTTGTTAAATTTTTGGAAAATTTTTAACATTGCCCCTTTTTCCCTTAATCACCATATTAAGACTATATTTACTCTACAGAAATCATGCTTACCGCATTTTACATCCCTTCCATCAAATAGATTACTTCCTCCTGACTTTCCTCCGCCAAATAATCCGTTCAATAATCCACCCAATAAATCACCGGCTTCGGATGATCCACCTATTAGTGATTCAAAAGTATACAAATTTTTCAACTTTTTCAAATAAAACGATAGCATTTCGATTGGGATTTTTTCCAATTGTTGTCCGCGTTATTTCATAACGTTAAATATAAATGTACACATATTTTTTTTTCTTTCGAAAAATTAAAACTTTAAAAAAATATCAAACAAATAGGTTTACTCAAAAAAAAGTAACAACTATGAAATACAAATAAAAGTACAATTGAAGTGGTCAATGTTAAAAGTGGGTATATCACAAACTTGCGATTTCGAGAGAAACCAAAAAAACTGTGTCAAACGTGGTGAGATGTCGTAATTGCTTCAAAACTGTTGGATTCTCGTCTTTAGGCAGCCTAGAAATTACTCGATATTTGATATCAATATTTGAATTTTACACAGTTTCCTCGAAAACGCAGATTTGTAACACATCCCCTTTCAACATTGACCGCTTCTGAAATATGAAATCATAAACTGAGCAATGCTACAATTTAAGAGTGCACAGGTTGAAAACTTGAAGAGTAAAGTAACGTATGATATAAAAGCGAATGAGGATTAACTTGAAAATGTTTTCCAATTCAACGTTTAAATTATTTTGATAAAAAAAAAAAAGTTTGCATATTTTAAAAAATAACTGCACACTTCGATGTGCATGTTGAATTTCTTTTATATTATCCTTTTATGTAATTCGCACAGAATAAACGTACGATAAACGCAAGATTTAATGCACGCATGCAAAAAAAACTTTGAAAAATAACTAAGATAAAAAAAATTGGGAGCATTATACAAGTACAAGAACTTCGATGAAACATATATATATAGAAATTTGCAATTACAAGAATACTTTAAATACGAAATTAACGAAGTGATGACTTCTGTATCTCATACCATTGATTAATCAATGTACTTAATTGCATAATACTAATTTGATAGCTCTTCTCAGGGAAATGTCATCAGTGTATATCTTTTCATTTTTCAATCAGTTTTTTTAGCACTATTAGTTTTATTTTCTGAAAACGTGATATCGTTTAAGTGTGGTGTTCTCACACCAGCTAAAACTAATTTTGGCAAATTCAAGAACTTTTATGAAGCAAAAATATGAAGATATGTATAATTATTACAGTTAAGTAAATTCTAAATTAACGAAGTATTAACTTCTATATATTTGCGATTAATAAACAAGATAAATAAATCTATATAATTGCATACTTCCTTTTCTTGCTAGCTAAGTCAAGCAAACTTATAAATGTCAATTAGGAAAAAAAAACTCCGCATTATTTACGTCTTAGTTTACAGCATTATAAATGTCGTTCCATTGATAATGTAATATCGTTTAAATGCTGTAATGACCATTTCTCCCTAATATACCATCATTAAATTCTGCATTCAATACAAACTATCAATTAACTATTTGTTAGTGATATTACGTGTCCTTTTTATGTTACTTTATTTAATTTCAATTCACTGTATCTGACTGCTATTATATATATTATTATTAAATATTTTATTATTTATATATTATTATCTACTATTATTATCTATTATAATTATATAAAAGGAAAAACTGAAATTTAACTAATTTAAAAGAAAACTAAATTAACTCTTACCAATGTTTGCAAGACACGATAAAATGCCCAAAGACATCAACAAGAATTTTAGCAGAGGAGGATTCATTGTGCGTTTAATGAATTTAATTCTTTGAGAATATTTTCTATCTGTGACAAACACCTTTAGTTAATGCAATGTTAAACAAAACATTTATTATATTGACTCAGAAAATTTGTGAGTTTCGAATGTGTTTAATGCGCTTTCTTCATTTCATTTTTATTTTGAAATGTATTTAAAAATTATTTATTTTATGCTTTCGAAACCACAAGAACATACCTTTTAAATGCATAGATCATCTCATAAGTGTGATGTACGTATTTCATACAGCTGTCGTCAGAAAAAAATCATCATAATTATTTTTTTGCTAATTGAAACATTTAATTAGGCAAAGAGGGTTCAGGGGACGAAGTACTCCATTTTGATCAAAGTCATCCATGCTTGAATATAGGTGTTAATTGATTGAAACTGTTTCCAGTGCCCTCTTCTTAACACAAAAGATCAGCAATCATAAATAAGAATGAAATTTGCCCATTGGTTAACCATGGGAGATTTTCGTGAATTTCTTCTCGAACTCAAATAAGTGTTACTTTTTTATAAAAACTTCTTTTCTTTCCCAAGAATAATAATTAAAAAGTTTCCGAACCTTCTGAGTTAAAACTATGAAGATGCGAAGTCAACGCAGTAATCTTAAATCAACTTGTACTTAGATAAGATGATTTATCTACGATTAAGTTAGTTTGGAAAAAATAAAATATAAAAATAATCAATATAAAATTATTCTTAAAGAATTAAACACAAATTTTTTATGTGACATAAAAGTATTAATATTTTTAAAAAAACTTTAACATTTTTAGATATTTTTTAAAAAAAAAAGCATTAATTATTTGAAATGCACCCTTAATATTTTAAGAAATGAACTTTTGTTTAATTTCTAGATAGATATTTTTGTATTAGCCAAATCGTGACTTTTGATTCTGATGTCAAATGGCCCACAATAAAACTCACTCATTTTCAAAAACATTTTTAAAAAACTGCACTTATTCAAAAAAAATGTTTTAGCTAAAATATAAAGCAATATCTTTCTTTAAATAGCTTTATAAATAAGTCAATTCAAGAGGAACTCATATTGCTCTAGTACGTTAAAAAAAAACATACATTTGTGCATTGGTTTCATTTGTGCAAATAAGTTTTTGATGAAATTTAGTTTTTTTCCTCAGAGTAATTTTACTAAATTTGTTTTCATTTATTACATTTTTATCTTATTTAAAATTGCAAATTTAAAAATTATTAAAAATAACCCATTTTAAAATTTATTTGAAAAATAATTTTGGATTTATCTGATACATAAAACAAATTGAAGATAAAATTATAAAACAAAAATATGGCCTAAAAGTTGGCATTAGAAAAAATTGAATAAAACTATTATACCAACTACAGTATGAAATACTTCACTCAAACAGATAGTGGTTATCAATAATTATGAAAATATCTTAAATATATTTTAATCCTAAAATTATATTTTGTCGGAAGTAAAATTATGAATTATTAACCTTGAGGAATAACTCTCACTTCACTCTTCCGTGATCATTTTTTTCCAAGTGAAAGTTGTTTTATCAAAGTGTTCCACTTTTTTTGGGGGTATTCCCAGTTTCGCTCCCTTTTAGTCCAGGCGACACACAAATTAGTTTAATCAAGTTGACTACTCAATCGGGAAACACGTGGTCTTAAAACAACTCGAAAAGGTCGGTCGTCAGGTTTTTATTCACGCAAGAGTGGTTCGCTTATTTAAGCATGGTCGACACCGGTTCAACCAGTATTCATACCATAGCAGCACAAAGGAAATCAAATTAGCAACCGAAGCTCAGGATTTTACACTTTTTTTCTTTTCATCTTTTATTCTGTTGAGTTTTTAGAATAATTCCAGCCAGCAGTTTCTGTTGGGCTTTTTTGACCATTCGCGACTTCTATATTCCAGTGAAAAATGGCAAAAACACTGTTGGTAAGTGACGACTTTTAACTACTAAGTAAATATTATTAATTTATTTTGTCAAGTAAAATTATTTCATCTACTAGAATAACCATTAATATTCTGCCATTTTAAGAAAACTTTGAGGATAGGATCATTAATTGTGCTTTTTTCCAGACTTCTGTTTTTGGTTAAAAATGCCAAAAACAATAAATTTGTTGGTAAGTTTCGACTTTAAACTTCTAAATTAAATTACATTGTTTACACAATTAATAATAAACTATAATTCATGTACCCCAATTTCATTCTCATATCTTTTTTCCCTTTAAATAAATAGTAGTGCCGAGATCATTGTTTGGCTTTCTAATAGTTTACTTAATAATGTGATGAAAAAAAGTATTTTTTCCGGTAATATTGTTTGAAAAAATGTGTTGTTGACAATGTTAAAATTAAAAAGCTAAAATATGTCATTGACATTGTTAAAATATAAAAGCTAAAATGTGTTTTTGTTATTGTTAAAATATAAAAGCTAAAATGTGTTGAGGACATTGTTATATAAATATATTTATTATTCAATCTCTAAATGAATATTACTCCATCATTTTATGTTTAAGATAATTTGGATACCTTTTCTCGAATCGAATACAGAACTATATTATATTTAACTATTTGATAATACAATAGAATTGTTTTATAATTCATTGGAAAATATCAAAACACAGTGCTCTAAGAAAACGGGATTTCTTATAAATATTAACTTGCGTCTCCTAAAAATCATGAAATAAAGCTTAAAAATTAGTTTTATCTATAAAGTTTAACAAATATAAAAGATTTATTCAGTTTACTTATTTATTATAACTATAAATACAAATGCAAGTAAATGCACGGTGTTCTTTAACTAAATTAATTTTACGTGATTTTCTCTTAAATCGAAATTAAATATTAAGGAATACTCATCATAATTCATATAAATTTCTCATTCATATAAATAAACATATAAATTTCTCCCAGCAGTACTTTTTCAACAGTATCTTTTAACCCTTTTTAATGATTTCTTATGAAAAAATATAAAATTAAAAGAATACGTTTATTTTTCCTACATTACGAAAAATATTATTTTCTAGCCAACATTTGAACGATGTAAACGATATTATCCTGATAATATGCGTTTCACGTTAATGGAGAATTTATCTAAGAAGTTAAACGTCTTAAAGTATTAAATTTGAAAAAGAAACAGTTTTCAATAAAATTTTTAAAGCAACACATACTTTTTTTTTAAATTTTGGTTTTAAAAACTATTGAGAATTAAAATTTTACTATGTTTCCTAATTTATTGAAAACTAAAACAATAGTAATTTCATAATTTTATGTGGCATAATTATTGAGAATTGAGAATCAAGATTCATAATTTAGAATTAGGTATGTATTAAACAATAATAATAAGTTTGAAAAAAGAAAATAATTGTGTTGTTACTTATTTCTAAAAATATACTTACACTTTCTAATTTACAATTACTCAAAAACAATAAACCAACTTTTTATTATTTTAAAAATTTCTACAAATTAATAATTCATGCTAAAATTTTACTTTTATTAAAAATAAGCTCAACAAAGAAGAGGTGGAAATTTTTAAACAAAAAAATACTCTGTTAAAATACTTTCTCACAAAGCATTTTGTTTAGAAATGAATGAATAATCAAAAATTCTCATTTTTTAAAGCATTTACAGTTTATAAAAGAACCTATATTTTATAACCTTTTAATGAAACAGCTGTTAATAAATGTTTTGATATTTTAAAGATTTTATTTTATTACTTTTAAAAATATAATAATAATCAACAAGACATTTTCAAATGAAATTTCGACATTTCTTTTCTGAAATCTGTAAGATTTACGAAAAATAATACATACATGCTTTTTTCAAAAAGTTCATTAAAAGTTTTAAAAAAACCTCCTGTCTAGAAATTTTTAAATGTTACATAATTTGTAATGGTCATTTTATTATTTTAACGTTTATAAGAAGTAAGCCTTTTTTTTTTAAATTATACCATCACAAATTTTAACATTATTTATTCACAATATCTTCTAAATTCAGGTAAACTGATAGTCTTTTATCTTTTAAATATTTAAAAAGAAAGAATAACTAAGCATATATAAAAGAAATTATATTATAAATTTCAAATGTTAAGAAGTAGTTAACATTTAGAATACACTATAATGACTCAATGTCGGTGTAAGCACGGAATAAAATTATAACTTTTTTATATTAAAGCCATATTTATAAATATTCTACAATAAAACCGCCATACAAACTCTTCTCTAACTCTTCAGAATCAACAATATGTCGTATTACATTATTCAACCTATTTATATCAACTAGTGGGTTCACCCTCTGTTAACTGACGTTACTCTACCCCCCGAAGGTAGATCACTTTGCTCGCTAGTCGCTACTAAGTTAAATCTATTTTAAGTCTGTTCTAGCGTAAAATATTACAAAATTAAATAAATTATTAGAATTTTAAAAACTAATTCCTGATTAAAAAATTTATATTTGTAGTCTGTACTAAGTAATTAAAATCAAAAATTTTAAATTGAAATAAATGACTTGCAATAGAAAAATTTGGGGAAACAAAACAATAATTTTGCTTTAAAAAGAACTGCATGTGTGACGCACATCTCCAACACATTCTTAAATACTAAATCTTTTATAAATCATGAATGCTTTCATCTCTTCCAGAACGGTTTTTTCTTTCTTTTTTTTTTAAAGCGTAACAGCAAGAATGATACTCATTTCTCAATGAAAAACAATAGCAATGAATAAAATTATTTTTGATTTGAATAAGTGCAATTAAAGCATAATGTAGAACATTTTTGTTGGTATGAATTATTTGTTTTTAACCTTTCGTTTTTTCCCCCCAACCAATCAGTCAGTTTGTTTTATCTTTTCGTTATCCATGACAGATAAAAATTTTCATTCAGAAATTTGTAGGCGTATACGCTCATCGCAGGCTTGATATTTTAATTCTTTGTTGCCAACTCGAAAGAAATTAAGACTTTCTTTATCGGCGTTAGAGAGAAATATATATAAATGAATTATAGTTTAAACATATTTTTAAATTACTCATTTAAAATGTTTTCATTTTTTTTTAAATGGAAACTTTTTTCAAGGTAATTCCTAATTATATAGTATACTTTCCTAAAAGAAATTTTAAAAGAAGTACTTCTAAGACAAACGGAAAAATCATGTGATTTTCTTTCCCTTTATGACATTTTTAAGTCGACTGCTTGTACCTCCTTTAGTTACTTCCGTATTAATTCAGTCAATCACCTTTTAAGAAGTTTTTAATGTAGAATTTATTGCACTTATTAAAAGAAAAACAAACCTAAGCGATAAATTTGAAATTAGCATGTATTTAATTACTCAGTATATTAGTATATAGTATTAAAATAGAAATATTTTTCTTCATTATTTTAAGAAAAATGTACTTTAAAAATAATGAATTGATTTTCAAAACACTAATAACCTTCATGGCATTCAGTTGTTCGCTTAATTGTTTTTATTACTATATAAATCTATTAAACGAATGACTGTTTTGTTCTTTCGTATTGGAAATAAAATCCTAATTAATACAGCATTAACTATTAGATAATAAAGCCATAACTATTTAATATATCAAAAGCAAATGATTTAAAAGTAACTCAAAATATTTGAATGAATATGAAAGGATCATAGCTTTATCAACCTATATGAGTTAATAAAGCAATAATAGTTTGATATTCATTTAAATATGTAGATTTTCACTAGCTGTGTTTTTAGTTTTTGTTATTTTTAAATTATATTTATTTTTGTTATTTTTAAATTCTATGTGCATAATAAAAGGGAGAATATTTATTTGTCTTTCAAACTGTCCTGCATTAAATGTCCTTACAGAGAAAGAGTCTTTATAATATAATATAATAAGCAGTGAGAGTTACTAAACTGATTAAGTACTAGTAACTGATTAAGTTCGAAATAGTAAGCGTTTTTGATAAGCGAAATTTCGAAATTACAGTTCTGAATACCCTGTACAGCTATTGAACAACAAACAATCCTTCCCCAATTAGCTTTAATTAAATTTTATCTTAATCGAATCAGAAGCTTAATCTGTAAAACCAAATCTTTATTAATACAAGGAAACAAAATTTCTGATCTTTTAATTGAATAATATTCCGTTTCAAAAGTGACTATCTGCTTACAGAAACAAAATTGATTGCGAAACAATGGTGGAAGTTCTTAATAAAATAATAAATTTACATTAGATCAGTGGTATCCTTAAAAATGATTACATATTAAAGATGTGGTAGTTCTATAGTTAAACAGTGTATTTAAAATATTTATTGTACTTGGTTCGAATATTGCTTTCACAACTTGCCAATAGTGTGGTCAAAAGGTTCAAGGGTGTGAGATAATCTCACGTGTCATAACGTGACACACCCTTGAACCTGCAGACAATGCAGTGAACAGAGAGCGCAGTGTTTTAATCTGAAATGCAATACGTGCTACCACCAAACTCGAAGACTAGAAATGCTGCAAGAACGAAAAGAATTGTTGTAGTACTTGCGCGTTATGGTTGTCGAAAAAAATTAATAACCAATGGACATTAAATATACAAACAAATAATTTTGATTATTTTTCAAATTTTACTTTGTCAGACCAGGAATCCTGACACGTATTTTGTTGCCTATTCATTATGAATCGGTCGGAATAAAATGTTTTCATCCTTCAATAAATTCAAGCTCAGGTTATTTACATTTTTATTAGTAGTGTGAAGTAGAGCCCTGAATACGTAGCTAGATAATCCAGGGCTTTAGTGTGATGTGCATGCAGTGTCAAATATTAGCAAAAACATTAAGCTTTAAGAAGCGATACACTATTAATTGCTAGGATCCAATTGTTGATTAAACAGCATTATAAAAATGAAGACTGGGAAAATTCTGTAAGCCTTTTCTTAACGATCCGAAGTATTATGATGTCGATTGTAAGATTTTAATGAAAGAAATGTAAAACAAAAAATGATTTAATTATAACTATATGGAAAGCAAGTTTATGCTTAAGCTGATCTGCAAATAATGAATTTACCCCATATTTCCAACCCTTTGATCATGATAATTTGAAATGCTCTGGAACCTTAAACATATAAGATTTTAATTGAAACATTTCCCGAAATGAAGGAAAGATTTCGTGGTGTTTGCATAATATAATTCTTTAACTATTAACGTGAAAGAAGAAAAAAAAGAGAAAGTTTAAATAAAAATTAAAGATTCAAAATTTAATAAGTTGTACTAACTGCGCGTAACCAGCAAGTAAATAGAACACAATATAAGATAAAAATGTAAAGAAAACAAGAAAGGAATGAAAAATCAGAACAATTTTAAAGAGGAGAGTAAAAAGAAAAATAATAAAAATTTCATAAAAATGGCTGCATTAATAGAGTTATTAGAATGCGCTATTTTTTCGGATATAATCGTATGAGCTGATGGCAAGATTATATTGTTTCGTTATTATTTTTTCTAATTTTGGTTGAATTTTAGCGTTTTTTTAATATTTTAATTTTTTTTTCTTGTCTTTATTTTTTTTTTTTTTTTATTTCTTACCGCATTTTCTACGCGCACATACTCGTACATATAGATAAAATTTATATATATATATATATATATACACTAAAAGTACAATTCCAAAACCATATTTGTTTATTTTTTCATGATATCTTAATACCATATTAAATGAACAGTATCATTTTTTTCAAGCGATTTCCTTACTTCGGAAAACAAAACAACTTCCTGCAACAAAATAGAAGTTAACAAGTTATTTATTATTTTTTGTTTTTAATAAATGCGAGTTTTCGCTCAACTGTTTAACTTTCTAGTCACGTTTTTCGCCTAATCTACTGCTGGGATTAGTTACAGCAGCCTAATTTGTTAATTACAACATATAGTTCTATGCACGCAAATGCCGGAAAAGAATTCGAGAAAAAAAAAAACTTTATAACTATCAGAATAATGTTGGCTGTCCCAAAAGGAAGGATGTTGTGCCTAAGGAATTTTTTTTTTTTTTTAAATTTATATTTTCATTTAGCGTTTTTAGTAAAACTAGCACTTTCTTAAATAAGGATTTTTATTTGACTTTCCGCCTTTCGTTTTTAATGAAAGTTATAATTTTTTTTTAAGATCTATTTTTTTTTCTTATAGAGTCTTTATCTTAAAACACGTAACAATTTATATTCTTCAAACAATGAAACACCTGTTTGAAACAAAACATTTTTATGAAATAACATTTTCAATACCTTTAGTATAAAGTTTAGCAAATTTTTGATATTGAATTAAATGGGTCCTTTAATTTATACAATGCAATATTATTAAATTTGATGTTTCTAAGAAATTAGAAAAGAAATTCTATAAGTTGCGTAAATTCACAATAAAACATACTGATGTATGTTCAAAACTACCTGAATATTGTTATATTTACCATGTTTTCTGGCCATATAGGAACACCAAAAAGTACGGAAAGTTTGATCCAATTGCTGCGGTAGTGACTTATGGTAAAATTAAAAATAAAATAAGGTTTTATTGTCACGTTGTTTGGTAGTAAATGTGGTAGAATTTGATAGTTTTAACAGAAGTATTATAATTTGAGAAAACACAAAAATGTTCTGTTTGGTAATAGCTATTTAATTTAATAAACACTTGTTAACTTTATTTTTAGTTGATCAGTTGTTTTCATTTCTTATACAAATGCCTGGACAAGACTGAATTATTCAGTAACTTAAATAACATTAGGCTGTCCTAACATCCTAAAATGAAAGCATGGAGGTAGCAAGTTCGAATCCCACAGCAACCCTAGATTCATCTATTTAATAATATTAATTTATTTACTTTTACACAACCATACACCCACTTATACAGAGACCTCCATAGTTAAGCAGTCTTGCCTTTTCACCAAAAACTATGTAAAATGTAGACTCCACCACAACCCTGGATGCGGTATTGCTGCTAACTGCTCTGCAGCGTGAATGTAGTGGAATCGAATCCCGCTATAACACTCATATTTATATTTTACAGTTTTTTCTGAAACTTGTGTTGGGCTCCTTTTGTAGTAGTATGTAGTAAATTATTTATGTTGCGCTTGAGCTGCAGAATGAGCTGATGGCGACGATCTGATCTAAATCAATGGTAAAAATAAATAATAGTTCTGAAGGTCTATTTGGTAATTTTGTCGTAATACTTTAGAACACGATATGAAAATCATTCATTTGGTTACTACTTTTCAGTTTTGTGTTTTTATTAAATGTAACTAGAACTATAATTTTGAAAGCAAGAAATTCCGTTAAACCATTAACAAAATTAACTGAACGACTGAGAAATGAATGGTTTCAATACTGAACATTTTGGTTTAATTCCCAGAATTATGATTTATTTTTTTTTTACCAGATATGTCTTTAACATACGAGTATGGTAATTCTGCCAAAATTTTTCTTGCTGTGCACATCGAATAAAATAATATCTGTGACAAACGCAGCTGTTATAAAAAGCAGTCTTAAAGTTCATTTTATTTTCAATATTGACATTTGTCATATATTTTTTGCTGTCTTAATTATCACAGTTTAATCATTTTCATAGTTAAACCTGCTAAACTGAAAGGCTTTATTACCACAACCAAAGATTTCATACTATTTATGTATGTAATTAATTTAGCAAAAATTGTTTTGGGGTATTTATGTTTACATTTTCGATATCATTTCGTTATATTTCAAAATAATTAGGGCTCACATTTTTAAAAAAATTTTATTTAAAGAAACGCGAGTTTATCTTTTAAATATGTACGACTAAATTTAGGTACAGGATGCTAGATATCGCTAAGTAGGATTTCTTAGAAAAGATGCTTATAAGCATCTTTGCATAGTTATAAATAATATCAGCACTCTGATACGTTACATATTGATAAAAAAAATCTCGCCTTTAACAACAACAATTCACTCGAGAAGTAAGTGATAGTAATCAACTGCGCAATAATTTAATTTGTCATTTTTTTTTAGTGCCACTCGATATGCTGTGATATCTAGAAAACCACTTCGATCTTTTCTACCCTGTTTAAATTTTGTGAAAGAGGAGCTTTTCTACTACAGATTATTGATTAAAGAATAGATATTTCCTCAATAGTTATTAAGGAAAAGTTTAATCTTAAACTACCAGGCTTGTCTAGAGTGTCAGACTAGAGTTTATTTGTTAATATTTTTACTTTATGTACTTTTTAGTAATTTAAGACAGAAACAGAGTTCAAAATTTATTGATTTATTTTAAATATCTATAGGTCATCTTATGCTGCCTTGCTATAATAGCTTTTGCCACATCTGCCCCACCAAAGAAAGCAGCGGCAAAAAAAGAAGTAGTAGAGAAAGTAGATGAAGAGGACGAAGGCGAAGAGTTAGACGCTGAAGAAGAAGATCTTGTACCAGAAGGTGGTGCTCATCTTGGGAGATACATAGGTGGAAAAGGGAAAGACTATGAACACAGCTATGAGCATGCAGATGCGTATGAAGGCAAAGCAGGACACGAAAAAGCACATAAAGCCCACGGTGCACATGGACACCATGAACATCACGATCAAGGTAAAACATTAGATTTGTAATCATATGATAAGTATCAAAAATACATACCCACCTAGATGTTACGCGTTTTGTTACATCGTATATTGCTGCTTTTGTTTTCTAAAGACGTAGCTTTAGATAGGGAAAATTATAATGTAAATTATGATTTACAAAATTTTATGTAAATATCTCAGATACTAAGTACATTTTAATGAAAGTAATGCATCTACTGCAAGTAATGCCTCTAAAAACTTGAAATATACTTTTTACTATTTCAATACAATTAACACAAATCAGATGTTTAATTTTTGAGCTTTAAAATTAAGTTTTAGAATTACATAGTTAGTGAAAGCAGATAATGTGACTACAATCAATTATTTAGATAATGTATTAGTTAGGCTTTTAATAATGAATAAACATGAAACCTCTTTGATAACTTTCAGTACATTCCCAAATATTTTAGCTTTTTCAGCAAAATAAAACACTATCGGTGATATTTTAGTTTAAAAAGCAATTATAAAAACCATTTGTAATCTCTACAACGCAATACAGAAGGTCCTGTTTGTTCCAACACAGAAAACGTTTTAGCTCTTGAAGCAAAAGTAATAATAAGAAGGTGATATTCCATCTCAAAAAGAAATTAGATACCTACAATCAACGTCACACGTGGCTCAGCCAATCAGGTTCGACACACACGCGTGACGTCGATTGCAAGTATCCAAGTAAATCCAATACAAAAATTGATTCAGTGAGATAATAAACATAAGCTTCAAAGCAGTAATGTTTACACGCCATGGACAACCATGTGATTAGCTGCAAGTAAGCTGTCGTGTGATAAGTTGCCATTCGTAACCAAAAATATATTGCATAGAGGGTCCAATGCTACCGATTCGTGAATTTGTTTGGGAAGAACAAAAAATGCTAAAACCATTACAGAGAGTGTTGAAAGTTTCAACCACTATCAAAAATAATTGTTATAAATTTTGCTGTTTTCTCAGTGCTAAAATATTTAGAGCAATCAGCTTCCTACTCACAGAAAAATAAGTTCGTAACAATAACAATGTGATGTGTTAGCGCATTATAAGCAAACGCCTAAAAAAATTATCATTCATAAAAGAAATGATCTTTCATACTAGTCCAATTTAAATGGTAATACTTTAAAGTTAATTTAAAACCTAAAAGTAGATTAATTTTACCTTTTATAAATCTTTGACACAGTAACTCATATTATATTAATATTGCTATTTTTATCAAGAAAAAATTTTCATGTTTTTTTTTTTATATATATATATATTTAGAAAAGTAGGAAAAATCTTTCTTGGTTTAGAATTTGCTGAAATACTCTTAATTTCACTTATGAGTTTAAATTATTTTGTAAATTTTATAACTAAAAATTATCAAATGTTTTATTAAGATCACTAAGTATATATCAAATATAATTTTTCTGAAAATAAGACATTTTTCTTTTTAAGTTAATTGTAATAATACTCATACGTAAGAATGTTTCAATTTTATTTTACTTTTGTTTTTCTTATTTCAATTCTGGTCACTCTTGAAATTTCAATTTTTAACCTTCAATTCTTAAATAAATTTTGTGACTTTTACTTAACACTTGTTTGATATCAATTCAACTAAATGCATTTCAAGATTTGTAACAAACAACAAAATAAACAAACAGTTTTTACAGGCAGCATTTATTTATTTATTTTGATATGCCGTTGAATACGTTGAGAACTCGACCCTGCGCAATGATGTCATGCAGTATTGAAAGCATATTAAAACATATCTTAGAAAGTATTGTAAACTTAAGATATCAGTAAGTATTATCACTTTTATAAGATTTGAAGGAAAAGGCAGAAATCCTATCTATGTACCCAAACTATCAGTCTCACTGTATTCATTATTTCTTTTTCCTACAAAATATATAAATGAATTTATTAAGCTGTATTAAAAAGTTGTTGTTTTTCAATAGGAGGCTATCGAAAATACAAAGATGAGCATGGAGCCCATGGCGCACACCAAAAGGAAGGACACGAAGACCATGAAGATCATGTAGATGAAGGAGGTCATCACAGTTTCAAGAAAGAAGGCGAGGTTTATGATAAACATGGCAGCGATCACAAGGGTAAATTAGAGAAAGGTCAGCATGTAGAAGGCATAGAGGAAAGCAGCAAGCATGGCAGCCATGGCGCAGCAGGGGGAAAGCTTGGTACTGAGTTTATAAAAGATAAAGGTCACAAAAGCCATGGATTTAAAAATGTCTACCATAAAGGTACTACATTCTTTGTACTATAAAGTATCAAAAACAACTTTATTTTTAAACTTTATTACATTTCTTTCTATAAACTTATTTATTAGAAAAAAATCTTAAGACATTTATTGTATTAATTCTTATCACCTCAAAAATCATAAGCATGATCGATAAACAGCATTAATATTCCTATATTTAACAAATGGAATTAAATAATACTTCGTACTAAATTCTTAATCAAAAAATTATTTAATAGTTTTTAAAGCTAATCAAATAAGGTACATAATTTGATTGGAACATATAATGTACTTTAATATAAAAAGGCGATTCAAAAAACAATTATTAAGAAATTATATTATTATGAATTAACCATCTGAAAATTTGTGATGTATACCATTGTTCACATAAAGTAAAACCATGGTTACATTCACCGTAGCTTAATATCCCTATATGTACCGAAAAGAAGAAGGTTGTTCAACAATTTATCCAAAATTCAAAAATCTTACCTAAGACAAAGAGAAACACAGCAATGTGTTTAATAAATCATCCCTGTTGGTTGGAGACCTTTCTTAGAGATAATGGGCAATACAAGTGCCAAGAAATAAAAACGAAATTAATTTCACTGACAATTCTCTCAATCGCTGAAATTTTTTTCTGCAATTACTGTCAATAGGATTCAAATATTTATTTTCAGAAGACCATTATTATTTCTGTTATATTTTCGGTATTTTTCTTGTTGGCAGAATGGATCTACAGGTACCCATTTCTCTTCTTATTTTAACATAAAGACCCAACTACCTCGACTTAAACATGAAAATATACAATTAACCATAAAAGTATTTAAAATAAATTGCTAAGCACAAAGTTCAAAGCATAAATGAATTAAATTGCTTACATTCGTTTAAATTTTATAGAAAGGTTAAATTCCTTATGGCTGTATTTATGCATAAAGCTGCATAATTGACGATGTTATTAAATTAGGGTTGGAAAGTTATTTTTTAAAGTAATAGGTTAACACGGTTACAGAATACGAAAATGTCTAAAACGTCCATTTTTATAAAAGTAAATTATAACATATTTTTACAAAAACAAATTTGAATAATTGAAACTTTGAAAGAATTTAAACATTGACATTAAAAGAATTTAACATTGAAGTTTAAAACATAAATCAGAGTAAATAAAAAATATTTTTATTACAGAATAAGCTCTGATTGGACAAAGAAATCCTTATGGCGATAAATTATGTAACTGCTTAATGTCTTATTTGATTAAAAAATAAGACAAATTTCAAAATCACAGTTAGGCAACTCTCTCTGTTATGACATTTTTTCTTACTTTAAAAAAAAAACAATTTTATATTTAAGTGACTAAACAATGCAGATATTAAAATAATTATTACTGACACTGTTTATACTTCTTTGAATTTATTACGTTTTTCATTGGATTAAAAATATCTAACTCATTTTTAATGAATTTCTTATCAAGACGCTACGTTCATCTCTTAAAAACGCAAAAACACAAAATAACAATAATTATGACTTCTTCAAATTTACGAAACCTGCTTTATGACAGCGTTATGAAATTCAGGATCAATTTTATAAGACAATTTAGCTTTCACAAGTCATTCATTCTATTATATTCCCATAAAAAAAACTACTCAGTTCACAAATTAAATTTCTGAAATTAAAACTAATGAAAAGAATGGCAAAATACAAAATATCAAACATTTAAACTTGATGATTGTTTAATAATTTTTTTCGAAAACTAACAACTCTCCCACAATTTTGGGAAAAATTGACGAGCAGCGAACAGAGGCCTTTCATTTATCTGTGTTTTATTAAAACTAATTTTAAATTGTTTAATTTTCTTTAGCATTTATTTAATTTTACCTTTATTTCTACAGAGGAATATGGGGAGCACAAAACATTCCATGATGAACACCGAGAGACCGACCACAAAAAGAAATACCACGATGAGCATAAGGACTACAGTCATCACGGAGGAAAACAGTTGAAGCACCAAGCCAACAAAGGACATTTTGACGAAAACAAACATGGCCATGACTTTCACAAATTTGGAAAAGCAGGTCACGATAGTCACCACGAAGGTGGATACAAGAAGGGGGGACATCATCATGCTGCCGGAGATGCTTTCAAACACGATGGAGGAAAGCACCATGAACAAGCTCACGCTGAAGGACACCATAAAGTAGGACACAAAGTTTACCATGACGGAGAACATGATGCAGCACATCAGCACAAAGCACACCGAGAAGCAGCTAAAGGACATCACCACGTTCACACCGGGCACAAGGCACTCGGAGGTTATGATGGTGGTCATGCTTATTATGGAGGACAAGGTGATGGTCATGGTGCGTACGCATCTGGCTATGATGATCATGGTGACGGTAGACATGTATATTTCCGTAGAGGTTAAAATCAAACTGTAATTCACTTCAGCTCCTCTGACCATACCAACTTCATCTTCAGTTGCATACGTTAAAAACATGACTCTGATTCAGGACAAAAAGCAGCTGTTACGAGCTGTTTCTTATTTATACATTGCATCGCCCTCCTATATATTTTATGCATTAGTTACATTTGTTCATTCTCTACTACTCAGAATGTTTCTACGATATTAAACCTTTTCGGGGGATAATTAAACTATTTCTCCATGATAAAAATGCTTTTAAAACACGTAAGTCATTTTTATTGTCCTTCTGGTAATATATTGTAATTTTTTAAAATAGAAATCAATCCAAACAAAAATTATGTTTAAATAATTTACCTTTTAATTGCCAAATTATGTTCAAAGTTATGTTAATTGCCAAATTATGTTATGTATCAAAGCTATTTACAGTTAAGAGTTATTAAGCGTTTTCGATTCCGGTAATAGCTTTTAATATTTCACTTTTTTTGGTTTCCAAATTTCAGAAGAAAGGACTTAAAAATTTGCAATTGTTTGAATGAATGTTAACTGTCTGAGGAAATTCAATTTATAAAAAAAGAAATTATAAAATTTGAATGAATACTTTAATGATGAAGTTCATCATTTAAATCATTTTATTGAAAAATAATACTTTTTTTAATTACGAATTCACAATAATTTTTTATCGTCAGAGTAATATACATTAACGTCATACAATAACGTCAGGGAAATATATATACAGTAACATATAAAATTAAGAATATAATTGAGCGTTATTGAAAGTAATTTTAACATGAACCTTAATTTTCACAAAGAATAATTTAACTAAGAAGTTCAGCAATTTTCTTAATTTAAATTAAAGATATTTTAATGTATGTCTTTAATATTGATATCAATTTTTAAAAAGTCACAAAGGACTGAATTTATAGGTTATTACCTCTTCGCATAAATTTCGAAACGATTTGAAACAAAAGAAACGTTCCTTAAAAAGACTCAAAACATTCATATTTTTATATAATTTGAACTTTTTTCTGAAAGCTTATGAACAAAGAATGCTTCCTGTCATTCTCTATGATTAAAATAAAGGAAAGAAAGAATATAAATCTCTGTGATCCATATCGCCTTAAAAACATTTCATTAGTGTGTTTGAAAAGGACATTCCAACGTGTGAGTGTATATGTATATATTGTTATATGTTATTCTGTGATCTCTGTAATTTATTTGCAAAATGTTATGCATAAAAATTGTTAAAAGGTAAATAAAAAAGTGTGAGAGCAGTTATTTCTAATTTCTTTGTGTGGTTGACGTTCAAAAAATGATTTTATATATTATTTAAACTCTAACTGGTATAATAAGAATGTTAAGCATCGATTTTTATCAATTTGTTAAAATTTAGGGGAAATGTATTTTTAAATTATTGGCATTTTAAAATCATATAAGCATTAGAGTAGAATTAAAATTAACAAGTATAATTGCTATTCCACAAAAAAATATGAAGGACAAAGCATATAAAGCAATAAATTTGTCACTCTATGATAGAATTGTACTTCCCACATTCTTAATGACAATGAAATTATAACTGACAATGAAATTATAACTGAATTGCGATTACATAAAAACAGAATTACTGGTATCTTCTATTCCTTTCGAGTGGCCGTAAGACACATCCTATTTCTACAGTGCCTATATTATAACTGCTCAGTATTGGTGCTCTAATAATAATTACTAAATTTGTCGCTGTAATGCTTTGTATCTATATTAGTATATTTGGTACCCATTGCATACCCTTCAGCATTTGAATTTTGTGAGAAATATATTAACACTATTACTGTTTACCATTAATATATATCATTTCTCTATCTGAACTTGAATATACTGCTTAAAATATTGGTAGGCATCAGTGAAAAGAAGTTCTTTTCGTTCTAATTCATGAAAGTACGAAAGCACTATCTTTGCTACTACCGAAAATCCACAAAAAATTCTTTATTAGAACTGTATGAAATACCACAATACTAGTACTACGTATTACCCAAAATTAATTGAGCGTCATCTGCGTCAATACTGATAAGGCGATTGCGATTTTCTACAGCTTTCCCAAACAATTAAGTACCTTTTCTTCATTAATTTAGCTTTTTAATACATACATTACTTTTTATTTCAATTAATGCATGTTATAAGCATAATAATGTAAAAAAAATTTATATTTTACTGTTCAAAATTTTTTCGACTATTGAATAAAGTAATAAAAAACGATTTTAAATTGTATTGTCTAGTAGCAAGGAGTTCCAATAAAATTTGACCGTTAAAGGTAGTCGGAAAGTAGTCGAAATTCGATTACAAGCTTCTCCCTTTGCAGACACAAAAGGGAATTAAACCTTAATGAGATCGCAGACTTCCCACCAACTTTTAATTATTTCTAAATTTAGATGGTAAGCTATTTTCCGACCCATGATTTTTGCTGTCATCTGATGATAATTTCAGGAAACACAATTTAGGAAACAGTTACTACCTTTATATTTATCAGACACATAGTTCATTTGACATTCAAGTTTTTTTAAGTTAAAATGGTCAAAATTTTGCTTGAGAAACTCTTTTATTTGGCATCATAAATTCTGCTTTTAGCGACTCAAAAACGATTTTAACTTACATTGTCTAGTAGCCTAGAGTTCCAATAAAATGTGACCGTTAAAGCTATTCGGAGAGTGGACGAAATTTGATTGCAATATCTCCCTTTACAGGCACGAAATCGAGTGTTAAACCTTTTTAAAGATCGTAGAAAAAATACTTCCGACAACTTCATTAATTTCTAAGTTTCAATGGGAAGATATCTTCCCACTGAAGTTTCGTGCAGATATCTGATTATAATTTCACGAAATAAAAATAAATAAATAAAATAAAGGGCTTTGTTTATGTAAATGTAGGTAACAGTAAAGGGTAGCGTAGGGTCGAGATGAGAGGATAAGGACCTATTTTCTGTTGTGCGTTATGTGTTCGTTCATTAGATAATTTCCCATAGAGTTTGTTTGTAGTTATAAACACAAAGACCGTAAATTGTATAATTTATATGAACCCCAAAAGTTCCATTTTATATATAAATCTTTACATTAAGTAAAGATTTATATACATTATTACTCTTTCTTACATTTACACTATTACTCTTGGTTATTGTAGTTGGAAAAAAACGACGCCATGAAATCCAAACCAAGACCCATTTTAACAATGGATAATATTTACTAACATTTACTTTTTGCGTGAAAATATCTTTGGACAAACAAGTTTTATAGTTGTGTGCAAAAATTTTTCGATTTGTATATAAAGTCTTCCAGATATGGCGATTTCAGCAAAAAGTAAATTCAAACTTTGGATCGTTCTTCTGACCGAACTAAGGGAACCATATTTCCCAGATTACGGCTACCACCTATATTTTGGGGGTCAGAAATCCGAATCCGGCGGAAAAAAAAGGTATGTTTATTTAGAGAAAGTAAGTTTTTGTGCGTGATTTCATAACTTAAAATATCTTCTGCATTTATTAATTAGCATATTTGAGGTCACCCTCTCAAACTATTAAGATTGAGTCCCAGATCGTGAAGATCCAATCTTTAGATCAAAATCAAAAGTTATTCAGGGTAGTCTTTTTTTTTGTGCACTGTACTTTTTACTTAAATTTGTTAAGCATCATTGGCGTCAACGATGTATTATTGACGCCAATGCCAATTACACAATATTATCGCCATACAATAGCATGGCGAATTTTTATGTTTTTTCTAAATGAATTAGTACCACGTTTTCTTGTACTGGCCTTTCAATGTGTAACTATTTTTTTTAATTATTTCAATTACCGCTGATTCTAATTTATTTACTTTTGTCGAAACTCGTTTAAAAAATGTATAAATTAAATAAACACGTGGTTTTAGATAACTTTAGAATAATTTTGTTAAGTAGTTTTCAAATGCTACCACGTTAAGGCTGTTCATTGAAATTGGCTAAACATATAACGAAATATTAAAATCTTTTTTTTTCATGTTTGCCCCACCCAGCATGTAGGAAACCTGTTATGATTATTCATTATGTAAATAATGTTTTTCAGGAATATAAAACTATCTGTTTTACGGATGGTAGTAAGCTTGATGGAAGGGTTGGTCTTGCTTTTGTAATTTATGAAAATGGAACAGAGAAGGTTACTGCCAAGCACCGACTACTTTATTAATGTGCTGTTTTCCAGGCTGAACTTTTGTCTATAAACCAGGTTGTTAAGTGGATACAAAATTCTTTTAGTGAAAACAAAATTTTTAAATATCTCATTTGTACAGATTGTCTTTCTTCACTTTTTCTTTTGCGTGACACGACTTCTACTGAGAAGCTTGTGGTAGAAATTCACTCGATTTTGAACGCTCTTGAAAACGTAACTATTTCTAACTAACTAAACGTAACTATTTTTTCTTATGTTCGTGGCCATAGCGGTATTTTGGGCAATGAAAGAGCAGACCAATTGGCTAGGGATGGAAGCGCATCGCTAGAGATAAAATCATTGCGGACTGGAATGCTGAATTTCTTGTTTCGCCTCGGTCGCTTTGGACGAAAAGGTTCTTTCTATCCATTTTTCACCGTTTGCAATGTAAATTCTTTGCAACTGATTTTAAATTAACCCAAATTTTAACAAACCATGGAAATTTTAAGAGATATTTATTTCGTTTCCATCTGGAGACCAGTGGAATTTGTGCTTGCGGCGATGCTGATGAAGATGCTGAACATATTCTTCTTCATTGCAATCTGTATGCGAGTGTCCGAATGAAATTAAAGGCTGATGATTTGAGGCGTCTTTCTATTTGTTGGCCTCCTGTCTTATCAGAACTGGTCAGAAGTATTGCAAGTCTTGCTGCCTTGCGGAATTTTGTTTGTAATTTAAATTTGTAAATTTTTCTTCTTTTGTTTTCTACTTACAACTGTAAGCCTCGTGTTATACTTTGTGGTGCATGAGGAGTTTTAAGTCGTTTAATAAAAAAGTAAAAAATAGAAATTAAATGAAACATTGATCAATAATCTAACAGATATCATTAATGTTATCTTTAAAATATGTGACAAAATGGAATCGTCTATTGTTAAATTGAAAACAATGGTTAACTCTTTACCAATCAGAGAATTACAATACGTTTTTTGCACATTACGTTCGAACGATTCGTAGAAGAATGTTCTAGTGCTTCGAACTATCAGTTTTCCTGATTTCATCGCTTTCGGTCGGATGGTTTAGGAGTCTAGTTAGGACAAACAAACAGAACTTTAAAGATAAAATTCCAACTTTCTCATACCTCTTCTTTAATAAAAAAATATCTTACTAAATTAATATACAACGAAAATTCGAGGGTAGAAATGTAAAAAACGAGAAAATTTGTATTAAGACTACTTTTATTTAGTTTTTTTTTTTTTTTTTTTTTTTTTTTGCAGGTTGTGGTCCCAAAAAAAATTTAAATATACTCTTCTTGTAATAATATCTAAAAACTCAATCACCTAATAACAATTTAACATCTGAAATTTCTGAAACTACCTTTAAATTTAAACAATTTATTTTCGATATTCTTTGTCTGCAGTTCTATATGGTTCTTTCAAATGTAAGATTTATTAAGCATTGGAACAAAACGAAATGCTCCGAGAGACAGCAGCACATTTTGTGCTGTTGACCTTCGGCATTGTAAAAGATTTGCAATGCCGAGCAAATGCAAATGTACATATTTTAAGCCACTCTTTTAACTGCAGTGTATATATGCATAGTGCACAAAAAAAAGACTGAACAATTTTTTGCTACGATTAGTTTTTACGTACTGGGACTCAATCTTAATGGTTCAGATGTCTAACCCTTAATATGTTAACTAGTGCAAACGATATTTTAAGTTTCGAAACCAGATAAAAAACCATACCTTATTTAAATAAATCTACTATTTTTTGTTATTGTTCGGAATTGGATTCTAAATTCTCGAAATACGGAGCAGATAGTTTCAGCTGTGGAGTGAAATGTTGGACTTTTTAGGTATTTCTCCATCTTAAAGAAGTCTATATTGAAATTTCTATTTCTCAAAAACTATGCTTGCGATTCCCTTAAAATTTGGATTTCGTCATTGAAAATCATGAAGATTAAATTGGTGTAAAATTTTGTTTAGCTTACAATTCAAAATCTTTTTGGGCAAAAGTAAATTAAATATTAAGAAATAATGATTATTATAAAAAAAAAATTTTTACATGGATCTTTGAATATATCTTTAGAAAAATAAGTTTTATCATCGTGTGCAAAAATTTTCATTCGCCTTTTTAGTTTCACAGATATGAATAAATACACAGAAAGTGATATTAAAGCTGTTTTTCGAAAGCACTTGCTTTCACATGATGCTTTTTTTTTTTTTTTTTTTTTTTTTAAATAATATTCTATTTTCTTAACTGCTGTGAGTCTGCAACAGTTACTCATGACTGTTAGGTGAAGTTTAGCCAATCTAAAGTCAGCGCCCTCTACGCTATTTCTGAAAATGGCTCAAAATGTTAATAATGAGAAAAATCAAAGTTTCATGAAAATGAAAAATGTTTGTGATCTAAATTTTTGATGTATAAAAACTTACTTCAATGCTGCATTATCTGGGCTCAATAAAAATTTTAAAAGCCGAGAACAAAGCTGAGTAACTTTAATAATTTTCATCTAGGTGGGAAAATATCTCCGAATTGGCTGTTTTTAAAAAAGTTAAACAACTTTTAAAATATTTAATTTATTTGTTCGCTCTAAAGCCAAGATAATTCTCGACAAGATGATATATATAGTTTAAAATCATCATTTTGCTTCGAGTGTACGGCACTTAAACTGTGGCTTTTTTATTTTTCTTGGCGACAAGATCTTCGAAAAACCATGTTAGCAATAAAGGACCCGAACTCTCGGTCGTTCTCTGGCCTAAGCTACTAGGACAATATTTTCAAGATTACGATTACTACCCCCCTCCCCCTCCTATATTTTGGGATCAAAAATCCGTTTAAAGAGAGAAAATATTATGTCACTTTTATATCTGATATCCCTTTAACTATGAATATCTGACTTTCGAAATTTAATCTAAAAGATTGGGTCCTAGTACGTTAAAATCCGATCGTTAGATAAAAATTGCATACATTATTTCATAGAAGGCAGATGAAATGTAAAAATAAGAATTTATTAATTGTTTGTCTGCCTCTGAGGGGATTAGTTACTTACTGCTTTTTTAAATGACCAACTTTCTAATTTAAATAGGAGTTTTCCTCCCAGATTTAGAATACACAAAGAGATGGAAAACAAATTTTTAATTTAATTATAGTAAACGTTTTACAATTTGCTCTTGATCTGCCTGAACACCAATACAAATGTATTGTAATTTTCCACTGAAACACAAACATATTGTAACTCCTCTAATAACGACTGTGTGCTGTGGTAACTTATTAAAACAGGGAAAATTTAGAGAAACTGTTATCTTGTTGGTATCTGTTTGGGTAGTTGTCCCTAAATATAATAAAATTTTACTTGTAACCATGAAAAAAATAATTTTTTTTTAAACTGTTTTTATGACGTATAAAAAGTGTTCCAATATCACTGTTCTCAGGGACGGATTAAGCGTACGCGGGGCCCTAGGCCATTCAAATTTTTGGGGCCTTTAGATAAAAAAAATTTCTAGTATATTTTTTATTTATTCAAATATAAAAGTATTTATATATCTTTTCATTTAAGAAAGCATATTTAAAATTAAAATAAACAATACCCTGGACCTCTTAAACAGTGACAATTTCAATATATAAAATTTGATTGAAAGTGACCAGTTGTATGAGTTTTTTCTAGAGTATACAAAACAATAAACAAACATTTACCTTTTAGTAAAATACTTTGTAATTATTTATTAATCAAATAGAATTACGGACCCTAAATAATTATAAAACACTAAAAAAAATATGAAACACTTTAGTTGAGGCACTAAATAACTTCTTTTACATTTAAAACGTCTCAATAATGTCAACAACATTTAATTCTTTGCTTCTTGCACTCTAGTTTGAACAAGTCTCAGCTCGCTATAGTACTACTTTCAATTTTTTCGCGCGCAAATCAAAAGGACAAATTTGAACTTAAAAAACATTGATAAATATTATGATACATAAACTATAATACTTATAAATAATAACTAAAATAAGTAATAAATAAATATGTAAAAAAATTATGTAATAATTATGTAAAAAAAAAATTCGTATTTTATTAATATATATTTGAAATTGATTTTTTTTTTAAAATCATTGTTTTTCTAATTTTTTAAAATTTATTTTCAAAAAAATTTTTTAAAGGGGCCCCTAATCATTGGCCCAGTTTGGCCCAATGGGTAATCCGGCACTGACTGTTCTTAATAGAGAAACCTCGTTCGTAGCCTCCTGCAAGCTTCGCCTGCACGTTACGCAAACTTTGAGGAACTGAGGTTGCTTTGCGGTAATTGCGCTAAGTACGCATGTGAGCGTGCCGGATGTTAAGTGAAAGTGCGAAATCTCTGTAACACATATACATTTTAAAAGCCTTGTCAAAGATGAAGATTCAAAATTACCAAAACACCTACTTGAATACCAGCGGAAAAAAAAAGTTTGAAAATTGATGGGTAGGAACACTTTTAAATTTAATTTGACAATCAAACTGATTTTGTTGTTCTCATTTCTCAAGTATGATTTCTCAGATTCCGATTACGTTACTGTTTTTACCTCGTAGCAATATTCTATGGGTCCTGATGTTCTTACATTCTTTTTAATTCTAACATTCTAATTAATTTTTGATAAAACTTTTTGGAACAATTCATTCCGGGTAGTAGCTACAGAACACCCTTTATAAGAACCTATGGTTTGTCTTGTAATATGAGAAAATATTAAAATAAAGTTTTTTGAAATAGGGGGAAATACACAACAAGTAAAATTAACATTTAGGTGTCCAAACTATTGATACCATATTTCCCAGAATGTGGCTAACCCTACATTTTGGGATCATAAATCCGAATTCGTTGCAAAAAGGATACGTTTATTCAGAGTAAGTACGTTTTTTTTTTTGTGTGTCTGATTTCGTAACTTAAAATATCGTCTGCATTAACTAATTAGTATATTTGATGTCTCCCCTAGGATTCAATCCTAATGCTTGAATCCTAGAACGTGAAGATCCGATCATTAGATCAAAAGATATTCAGGGTGGTTCGCACACTGTGCATTGATTTATCTAGATTAGTTTCGCTTATTTTAGATATTATAATCAGATTAAGCAAAAATTTCACACACATCATATAAAGTTTTACTTCGAGTGGAATTCTTTCTATCCTCTATAAATAACAAAAAATTTATTTTTATTTTCTTTTATTTTTAAATTCCTTTTTTACTTTAAAATGCAGAAAAATATTTTCTTTTAAAAAACAAATTGACATTAATAATCTTTTTTCGATTTATTTTCTCCTTATCTATTTTAGGATCAAAACAATTCAGAATCGTCAACTTTTTTAATGCTTTGATGCAAAGTTTTTAGTGAACGTTACCACGGCTTATTTAAACATTAAAAAAATGAATGCCATTATAATAAAAATTCACTAACATTCTATGAAACAATAACAATTTTTTATGTCCCTTATTTATTAATTTTTTTTCTTTTACAAAAATTTTTTTTTGGAAAAATGGGTATTTTTCAGATGCAAGAGAGAGGTTCTTAATATTGTGATTGCTGGAAGAAAAGAAAAAAAAAGCATGTATTCATACACGATTTTTCATGTTCGAAATAATAACTTCAGGCGATTTCCGTGCAAAATCATTCATAACAATTCGAACACCTGTTGAATAATAGTTTCTAAGAAATTTCTAGATATTCTTAAGACACGCTCTACTTCTGAACCAGTTCGAAAGGCCCGGGTGACCCTTGCCGGACAAGTTAATTTTCCTTTCTAAGTACATTTTTTTTAAACGCCAGTATTATCCATTGCGGTTTGAACTTAATTTCGATTAATAAATAAATCGTGTTTAATAGACAATGAGTAAACTGTCGCTGTGAAGTAATATGCGTGGTCGATATTCAGCGTCAGTGGATAGTAAACATTCAGTTAATCGGCATTTAGGCTTTTTCTTACAATAAAAAAAAAAATTCTATTGAGAAAAACTAATTATTCCGCTACATTAATTTACATGGATGGACATGACGAACAAGTAAATCTGAATTACTGTCATTTAAAGATTAAGATTTTAGTGCAATAGGAATTATGCTCTCAATTACTTTCTCATTATGTCCGAACGAAATATAAACGCTCATTTTAATTGTCATAAATTCTGTGTTATACTAAGTTCCGTATGTTAACGTTAAAAGTTCATTAACATTCTATATATATATATATATATATATATATATATATATATATATATATATATATATATATATATATATATTCGGTCCAAAAAATTTCTTCAAATTTAAAGTCGTCAAAATAATCTAAAAAATTTTTTGTATACTTTAGTTACACTTATTAATATCTTACAGACAACAGTGTAGTTTATAGACATTTGCTCGGGAAAAAAAATAAAATAGAAATTCACCAATTCTTGAATGCCAGGAAAATGACATATTAGCTTAGAAGTTTAAAAAACAGTCATTTTAAGACAATAGTAAGTAACTCAACTTAAGCCTTTATGTTAGATGGACAATAAATTGCTTAAATTAATTCTTTTTATCCACTGTAGAAGGAATAAAAAAAAAAACATTTTGTTGCTGATATGTACAGAATAAAATTGTGGATAATAATCAATCATTAAATAAATAAATAACGTTGATTACATCCAAGTATATTACAATCATACATAAACTTGGTATTTGGTTAATATTTGCTTTCCCTCCTTACAGTATTAGCAGTTAAAAAAAATTCTGGTAACACTTCAATGTCCTGGCATTCATAACCCAGGAAAATGACAGCCAGGATAATGACAAATTCGCCATTTTATAGCATATAGCTTTACTTTAATTAAATATTTTGGCCTAAAACGTTTATATTCTGTAGAAAACAACAGGATTTCTTAAAATAACTCAGATAAATCTATGTAGTTTATGTTATTAATGGTTTCAAGAAACCAGGAAAATGACAACATAAAAATCTACTCACCTTGAAAAAAAAAAAAATTTACGTTTTGAACCAGAAAATTAGTTCTTTATTCATGCAACAAGACATGTTCATATAGGAGGGTATCTAATCAATTTATTAGCATAAGATATTGATTGCTAGCTCTATCTATTGTGGCTATAAACCACTAAATAAAAGTAGCCAGGAAAATGACATATTTTCTTGGGACAAACAAATTATTGACAGAAAAAATTAAATGAAACGAAGTTTTTGTAAATAATACCCTCTGTATATATTTTAGAAATGCTTACACCGGTTGAGATAAAAAAATTTAAATATTGAAAAATTTATAGGAAGTTTTGAGTTATTATTGGAAACATTGTTTGGGACATGCCAGGAAAAAAATGACATTTTGAAGTTCAATTAAATTTTTTAACTATACAAAACAGTCAATGCTATTGCAAAGTTATTTTTAAATGCTAACAGCAATGCTATTTATGAATTTTTTAAAAAAAAATGTTCTTTTAGTATTATAGTATTAGATCTTGGAGCAAGGGACAGTGAATTGTCATATTTCGTGATATGTCGTGATGTCATATCCGTATATATATATATATATATATATATATATATATATATATATATATATATATTAAAAAATCGTAAGAGCCAAGAGCCAACGATACCGCTGTTTCGGTTGTTCAATTTTACGTAACATTTTGTTTTGCTGCTCAAAAATTATAAGATTAAGTAACTACGAGGTGGGTAGAAAATTGCATTTTTGCTTTATCGACAGTTTTTCCATTGTTATAGAAAATTTTATTTTATCTCTAGAAATTTATTTCTTCATTTGATAAGCTCACGCTCGAGTAGATGTCAATTAAAATTTGTACAAAAGAGAGTTTAGATGTAAAGCTTATTGTTTGTAGTAAATTTTTAAAAAAATTTACAATTTTAAAAATAAAAAACATCTAATAAAAAGCGATGGAAAAAAAAAAGTTTCCCAATCGAATTGCCATAAGTTTATTCAACGAGTAAAATTACTTCATATTTATTTCTTCTTATGGAGTCCATAAATTTGTATTCCTTAGATTAATTTTTTTTAAGTACAGATGATTATTTTTTAAAATCTAGGTTACCATCTATGTCGCTACGATTAACACACAACAAAATGTTCTTACATAAAGCTATAATAATTGTATATTTTGAAAACAAAATGTTGAGTTTTTGTTCAAAATATGGACGTTTAAGAAGGAGAAAACCAATGATGAATGAGAAAGCAATTACGGAGGTTAGTGAGTGGAGGAGGCGACAGGAGGGTGAACCCTCTTCTCGTATATACAGTGATCCCTCGTTTTTCGCGGTTAATGTGGACCAGAACGTTCCGCGAAAGCTGAAAAACCACGAAATAGGATTTGCTCCTATGAATTCTCGTGTATGCGGGTACACGAATGTTTCAAATATGTAAACAATATTTATACACATGTAAGACAAAAATTACATCAGTATGCGTTTTTACTTAAATGCGTCAGTGCTAAATTATAAGGTTAATTACAAAACCTTAAACATTAATCAACATGATATGATTATGAGATCCTGCGGTATATGTACTCTGAGTCAACTCATCTCTTTGTTTGACATGCGCATCAACATGAAACAACGCTCCTTTCCGCAATGTGACTGCCGACATGGTTGTATTTTTTCATTTTAATTTTTTGATGAATATTTTGGAAAAACCCGCGAAGCACTGAAGCCGCAAAACATGAAGCGCGAAGTGGCGAGGGAACACTGCATATAAAAAATTATTCCACGTTTCAGGCAAAAACTGGCATAGTGTCGTATGATACTTTAATGGCGTGAAAGTAATACTAAACTTAATTAAATAAAGCGTTGTCGATTACTTAAGCGGCGTAACTAAATTGTGTGTATGAAATGAATAAAACAAAAATTCCTTCACTAAGGATATGGACAGTTTCAAAAGGATAACATCATAAAAGAAATTTAAACTTTAAGCTCTGATAACAATTAAGTATAGATTTAATTCATAACAAAAATTTTAGAATAAATTTATAATTCTGTCCAGCGATAGGAATTAACATGATTCATTGCAAAAGTTATTCTATCAATAGTTTAAAAAAATTATTTTGCCCACAACTGAACCAGATTAATAACAAAAAAAAAAAATTTTTTTTAAATCGTGGTCTAGTTGTTAAGAATAAAAATAAAAAGACGGTCACTTGATAATATCCTTACAAACGGTTGATAATAAAAAGACGGTCACTTGATAATATCCTTACAAACGGTTGATAATAAAAAGACGGTCACTTGATAATATCCTTAACAAACGGTAGGAATTAAATGTTTCGATGCATTTCCAAAAAGTGAGGTATGAAATCGAACTTATTTTAACAAAGAAAACATTTTGTTAAAAAAAAAGTACTGTAAACTTAATTATCAATCTTACAAATAATTTTTTCAAATTATTTAATATTTTATGTTTTTATGAAATATTTTTGTTACAAAATGTCATTTTCTTATATAGAATATAAGATATATTTTTGGAAATCTTTTTGGAAATATAAGATTGTTCAAAAATTGTTTCCTCTAAATTTATTGTTTATGATAACCTGATATTTCCTGAAATTCGATGGAAAAGTTATTATAGTGTTATTTAAATAGTATACATTACATACATATTGCATTACGTATAATACTACATTGTATAAGCATTAAATATTTAGTGCACATAGAGTATAAATAACACTAGAATTCAGAATTATTTACAGTAACCTTTATTGTTCCCACCTATTGAGAAGATTCCATATTTCCAGTTTTTATTATTTGAACTGTTTTTTTAAGAATATTGTTTCACTGCAGCTTGCAATCGTATATTTATACATTAAAAATTTAACAAAATAAAGCAATTTTTAATAAGATAAGAAATTATATCAAAATGATTGGTATCTTAAAACTCCTAATTACAACTCTGGAGTATTTAACTGGAGTTCGGCCCGAGGATCGAACCCAGGACCTGTGGCACGGGAGCGCGAAGCGCTACCGCTCAGCCACCGGGCGTCATATCGATTTTTTACAAGACTGAAAAATTAAATATATTTCTTATTTTATCATGGTTCTAGTAATGTCATAAAATGAGACGGTAAGGGACGTAAAAAACAATCAGGCGCTCAGTGTATTTTGCTTGCTTTAACAAAATGAAAGACGAATATTCACAACAAAAAAAAAAAATTTCTTAAAACTAATATAATAAACATGCATGAACTTATATAATAGTACACAATTATTACAAATTTGAACTTTTACATTTTGTTAGTGAGACTGAAAAATTTAAAATTTTCCACTGTTTTGCAGCTAGGGTTTTTTTATTCTTCACAAGGGGTTAGGAGACACACACAGGGAATATTCAGTATTATTTCAATTAATATTTACACCGTTATTTCTTTATTGAATAAAAAGATATTTTGATGAGCTTCCCTTTACATTGAAAAGTTTAGCAAAGTGTTTCCTTTATTTCTGTAATTTAGATAAATGTATCACGTAAAATTGAGACTCAGTACGTTTTAGCCATAGAATTCATTCGTTTCATTCCGTAGAAATTGCAATGCTCGAATGTGTCACATAACTGAGCTGTTGCTTCAATTTTTAGTAATCTACTATGAACAATCAACCTATGCTTTTAAACAATGGGGCTAATCAATTTTCTTGTACAATTATATACACAAAAAAAAAAGATAAATTCCAGCGTTAGCAAAAAAATAATAGATTACAAGTAATTGCTAATTACAACTTATGATTACTGGCAATCGCAATAATAAATAAATCCTAACCAATTATTACGATTCTAATCAAGATTATAAGCAGTCTTGACTACATTTGGAAACCTAAATACCACTAATATTTAACTGCTATTACATTTAATAATGATAAACAACTACAAGTCAATATGAAGGCCTATCTAAACTTAGTTACAAGTTATTTGTAATCAATCACATTTTGTTCAAATCCAAGAGAAGCATTCTCAGACATTTGCTCGAATATAAAAACATATCTTCAACTCCTTAAACACTACTGTTGATTGCAATCCAAAGACACCAGTGTGCCTTTTAAAATGCCAGTGTGCTTCATCTGCTAATTTTGCTTAAAAATGCTGCTGTATTTTTTAAGCCATTTTTTAACATTCTTTGGGCACCGCGTAAGTGACCTACCTTTTCCTTGCATCCTATCTAGATTTTATAATATTATTCTCTTAATCGGGTTTCATCTCCATGCACGAGACCGAGCCATTTTAGTTGTGAGACTTTAATTAATTATACTGAAGTAAGATTTACTTTACTAAATTCGGATATTATACTTATTCTTTAGATTCCATTCTCCTTTACCACTCTTAATTCTTCTCAAGGTGTCTTATTCATAGTTCATCAGTTTGTTCCCATCTAATCAGTTTACTATCCAACACTTACTTCCCCCTTCCATATGAACTATTTGTCTTACGAATAGTATATGTATCTTTGTTTCACTGTTTAAAGGAAGGTCCCAAACCAAAAAAAACATCAATAAGAAGAAGAAAAAAACAATAAAATTTTTAATTGTTATATCGTTATTATTCTTTGACCATCAGGTTATCCCTACCATGAACTGAGTTTTTGATTCATTAAATGAACAAGACATGTGATAAAAAAAACATGTAAAATTTTTTTGCTAACAACTCAAAAGCATAAAATGCCCCAACTATTGCTGCTTTCGCTCATCGCATGATGTTGATGTCATTCCCGAAGGCATGTAACTGTTATTTTCTTTATTTGTCAAGTTCTTTTGTTGCCATTTCTAGTGTGATGCCAAAGTCAAACAATTAGAATGAACTTGCACAAATGATATGAAAACACAAAAGCCTAAAATTAGAACTAATTCAATTTATAGTGATTTTAATTGTCAAAGAAAGTATTTAAGTAAAATTTAAATATAATTTTATGTAATTGATTAGATTTTCTTTCTATATAAAAGAATTTAGACAAAAGGCTAGCGAAACTATCGAAGAAGAATTCGTTTCTCCTATTAACAATGATGAAATAATTAATACTAAAAATCAAAAACTTAAATGACTCCATAAAATGAAAACAGTATGTAACATAACGATGGCACAGCAAATGAAGTTCAAAGATCTAATCTAAAGGTAACATATACAATCCATTTTTAGTTGCTTTTTTTCCTGTGACAAACTATTTAGATAAATTTTACAAATTTAAATCCACTTAAAATTATAAATCTTTTACTTACATTCGAACATAGCAAAAACTTTTAAGTTACGCAAAATTAAATTATTGAGGAAAGTTAATTTGATATAAAATTTTATTTTAAACTGGACAACAAAATAGATATAAATTTTTCTTCAAAACTATTTAATACTTCACAAGTCTCTTTAAATCTATCCTTGAAAATCCAAAACCACTGTGATTATTTGCACAATCTAATGTTGTCATTTTTTTTATCACACCTATTTAACTTTAGATATATCTTTGGACAAAAAATTTTATTGGATTTTTAGTATGTAAATATTTTTAAAAAGCAACGAGAAATCTAAAATATTTACATATGAGTTGAGTGTTGCAAAATTTTGGTACCACTAAAAGTAAATATAAATAAGACAAAAACTATTTTCAGTTCAAGTCAATCTTGATTCTTTTGGAAAAATTAACTTATTTAGTGGCAATTGTTACAAAGAGGCAATATAATGCTAAAATTAATATTTAAATATAACATTATCTCCAAATGCAATTTTTTTTTTTTTTTTTTTGTAGCAAAGTTATGTACAGAAAAGTGGAATAAAACCGCATATTTTTTTTCAGTAGTAGTAAAAATTAACTTTAATAAATTCATAATTAATTTATATACAAAGTATCAATTTATTTACATGGGTTAAATACATTAGTTTCTTATGTACAAAGAACGGTCAGCAGGTCCTAAGTATCCAGTTGCAATCAAAATTACATCTACTAAAGTCCAAACTCCAAGACCACCAAAGCTAAATAATTTTCCAATTCCTTCTTGCCACATGCCCAAATAAAAACGATCTACTCCAAATCCACCAAATACAATGCTGAAACATGATGCATTATTTTAGACATATATTATCACACAAGATAAATTTTTTTTCATTCAAAAACAAATTCAATACATTTTTAGAAAGTAAGAAATATCTTTCTTTCAGGCATATGAATTAAAATCAATGTCAAGGGCATAGGAGAAAAAAATTCTTGGGGGTAGTGGAATTACTTATACATGCACAAACATTAAATCTCGTTTTAAAAATTAGTGCAGTTATTCGGAATTAAGTTTTCTTTTTGGAATGTGCTGAACATTGTTTCTTCACCAATGTGAATGTTGAAATTCAACTATTCTATTTTATATTTTTAAGTTATGTCTATTTATAAAAAAAATAATAATAAATATAATAAAAAAAAACATTCTTTGACTTAAACTTCAACAAAAAATAATTTTTGGTTAAATCATAAATAATTTTAGCACTAAATGTGGCTCATTTTTTTCAGAACTTTATAAACTATACAGACATTAAATCTACAAACTGTATGCTTTAAAAAATGTAAATGCACAAAATATATAAATGAGAAACATGTTCTATTGTAACAAATCTTTTTAAAATGATAGTGAACATTGAAAAACGGCTGCAGTCAAACTTAATTCAGTTTTTTCAAACTTTCAAGCACTTCATAAAATACAGTAGGTTTTAACAGATTACAAAAGTTAATAGATTACTAATAATTCAATTACGATAACTTAGTTAGTACAGAAGATAAAAAAATTTTTTAAAAATTGCACATTGTACAGTAAAAAAAATAAACACTGTAATAGCATTTGAACCAATGATCTGATTTTCATGTTCTAAGATGCAACCTCAATGAGTTTTGGGTTAAAATCTGAAATATACAAATTAATTTCTGCAAATCGTATTTTTAAGTTATTAAATCAAATGAAAATAATGTACTCTTCTTTTTTTCTTTTTTTTTTATGTTTGAACTCTTAACGCTCAAAATATGAGAAAATGGGAGAGAGCCACAATCTTTAAAATATAGTAGTCGTAATTGTTTACTCCAAAGAACAGTCAAAAGTTAGAACCTCTTATAGCTAATTTTTCTTTTCGTGTATTTCACCATCTTTAGAACTACTTAAGCGATTTTTAAAAAAATTTACACAATTACATAGATTATTTATGTTTAGATAATACCACATAAAAAAACTTTTTATAATACTTTAGTAAACTAGGTTAATAAATTTAATAAAGATCGAAAAAAGCTGATTACTAAGCTAAACAAATTTGAAGGCATAAAGTTGAAATTTTGAACAAAGTTAGTTGAATTGTTTCTAGAAATGAAAATATAAAAATTTAACAATGTTTTAACCATTAGGATTACATCTTAGTATTTTTTTTTTTTTCCTTTTATGCATTGTATATTATCTTTGAAACTGAAGAAGTGCTACATTGTACAGTAAAAATATTAGAGTAGAAATATTAATTTTAAAAAAAAGTTCATACTACTTAAATATATACTGCGGTGCAATAGAAACACCAGGATAAGTAACAAAAAATTCAAAATTAAGATTTTTATGTTTGGTATTTTTGTATAATAAGCTAAAAAATGCAACAAAAAAAAATTATTTTCCAAAATCAAACTTTTTTTATTAGCTTCTTGAAATTCTATTTTAGCCTTGATAATATTTGCCACGGAAAGAAAATGTTTTACTCAAAATCTATTGTGAAGCATATAGGTTGTTTTTTCAAATGCAAGGCAGAATAGTATATGAAAAGAAATAATTTTTTTACATTTTAAAAATAAAAATGCAACCAACCTTAACAGCAATGCAGTTCCCCAGCTATAACCTTTAGTCCAATTACAAGGCACATGTTTATGGAAATCACGATTACCTTAAAAAAATTATAACAGGAAATTTCAGAATACTTACATAATTAAACAAATCATAGTAGTCACTTACATAATTATAAGCAGGTTGTTGTCATAAATTTATTTTTATCACTTTAAATTAAATTTTGATTAAAATGTTGCATAATAACAAATCACCACAACTGAAAAATTAAGGAACATGAGTTTTAAACCATGAGGTTGAGTTTTAAAGATGTTTACAAGTGTATAAATAAGTATCTCTGTTCAAAAGTAATTAAATGAAATAATAATTAAAATACTCACTAAAAATTACAACTTGCACAAATATTTTTTGTTAAACAATTCAGGCTTATACTTCTAAAAGAACCTTATTTTAGCTGTACTACAAAATGAAGTTTTTTTAGACTACACAAAACTATTTTTTCATGTATCAAAAATAAGTTAATTCATAAATCACAATTGAAAACCCTTAGCTTCCCACACAAGTGGGAAAAAATGAAGATTTATCTATTTAAGGTTAAATATTAGTTATAAAATAAAGTTTCCTAAAGGGTTTTGTAATTCCTTCACCTTCAATTCTTTTTGCAGTTTTTTTTATTTTTTTCCCTCCTAATTTCTCATTTGTTACTTTGTTGTCATTCTCTAATTACACCTGTTAAAAGCTGGAATGCAAAAAAAAGGCAATTCTTCCAAATTAGTGTGACTTTTTTTCTCATCCACACAAATATTTCCCTAGTTTTTTGGTATATTCTGAAGTACAAGTATTCTGTAGTAATATTAAAAACACAAAATGAAACATCAAATTCAATTTATTTAAATTTCACATATTAAATCCTTTCTGAGAAATAAAATAAGTTTAATTTTAAAATCTTTTTTTTTCAGCAATAAAAAAAGGTAGAGATGATAATATGTACTGATTTCCCCCTAATTTGTAAAAAAACTTTTTATATTCTTTTGTAGTAACAGAGATAATGTTCTGTAGTAATTACAAGGTGAGTAGCTACATCTTTCAACAAAAAATAAGCACCTTTTAAGCACTTTTCAAGCACTCAGAAAATATTTTTAAGCATTTTAATTAATTAGGCAGGGTCGATAAGCCATAGGCGGAAAAATAAGCTTTTATTAAATTAATCAATTGTTACATGATATGGAATTAATAAAATAAAAGCACATTTTAACTTTATGTAAATAAAAACTTGTAAAGTGTTTACATCTATTTTAAAATATGGTTCATTTTTAAAATTCATACAAAGCTTTTGGAATTTGAATGAACGTAAATAAAAGTGCAAATGGGGGGATTATACTTTTGATGCCTGATACTTTTTTTTCAATATAAAAGGATGAAAATATATAACAAGATAACAACAAACCTTTATAACAAGAAATACAATTTGAAAAAATAACTATTCCATAAATTTTAACAAAATCATTAGTGTAAAACACAAGTTTGCTCAGAGACTGAAAAACAAATATCAACAAAATAAGCTCAATTGCTGTTATAAAACTAGGTAGATTTTTAAGAAAAGGACTGCTTAAAAGTTAATGTCATGTATCTTGAGCTAATTTTGTATTACAAAACTTATTAGAAATTTTCAAACTTAATGTTTCATGCTTAATGTATAAAATTAAATAAGAATATATACATAGTAATAATAATTCAACCTATTATTAAATGCAGGGTGTCTACCAGGTCCAAGGAAATAAATTCATGAACTCAAAACAAATTTCTGTGACCTTTTCTTCATGACATATTGCTTAACCTTTTTTTTCTTTCTTTTTTATAGAAATTATTCAATTTATGTAATTATTGAATACATTTTACATTCATGTGAATACTAAAATATAGAAAAGAGCAAAAATTTTTCAATGAACTCTTAACCAGATTCACTGCTGTTTCATTGAGCAAAACGTTGGTGACATACTTTTCAGAAGCATTATACATGTTTCAAATAGACATATGAAATAATGTGTTAAAATCTTTACAAGTTTTCAAGCCTTGTTATTTTTCTATGGAATTTAACATTCTAAAAAGGCAATTTTGGCAATAAAAATTCAAATAAATTAAAAAATAGTTTAGCATATTATCTAACAGTTTTAAATTATCTCTTTTTCAGATTTTCTCATAATAAAAATATGTTATGAGATGACAAAGAAATATTAGCTCAGAATAAATTGTTCTAATACAACCAATACAATTATTTACATAAAAACATATTGTACATAGCTCAGTATTGCAAATTTGAACCTATAACATTTTGTTAGTGAGACTAAAAAAAAATCTGAGAAATTTAAAATTTTCCAACTGTTTTCCAGCTACAGTTTTATTATTCTTCGCAAAGTGTTAGGAGAAACACACAGAAAATATTCAGTTTTATTTAAATTAGTATATACACTGTTATTGTTTTTCAAACTAGTACTTTTGCATTTAAGTTATCTCTTTTTGACATGCTGGATTGGAGACAAATTCATCGTAAATCTATGTTGCTTACTGATCATTTGTTTGCCGGTTATATAGCTTTTTTGCCATTTTTCCTTATTTTTTAAAAAAAAAATTCCAATATTTTTCATATGATACATCATTTTTTTATTTGAGTTATCTCATTTCGACGAGCTCAGTTTGCAACGATTTAATCACACATTCACGCCAGTTTCTGATTGTTTTTCTGCAAGTATCAGTGATTTTTCATTCATTTCCACATAGCTCACGATGTTATTACAACAAGCAAATTTCAAATTTGTGGTATCATTTTTAACCTCTTGGTTCATAACAATTCCATCATTAATTCATATTGTTTTATGATCTCTTTTTTTTTAAATATTTATTTACTGTTTTTTGGCCATTTTCATTCAATTTTTTCGATTTAATTATTATTAATATGACATTAATACAGCACACAGAAATATTAGTACAATATTTCTGGTAGTACTTAAAAAAGTTTTGTGACTCCATTTAAAAAAATCTTAGCTTTTTTCGGGACTTTCATGATCTTTTTCAAATTCATTATTTTCGTGACTATTAGACATCTTTATAATGGTATGCAATCTTCAATACAAAATATTATATGCAACAATTCAAAACGCTATACTTCTTGTTCAATAGTTCAAAATATGTACAGTTATCAACCTTTTCCCCCTTTAATTGGCTTTAGCCCAATGTTCTTAGGTTCATAAAAAAAAGCTGACAAACATGAATTTGTGAATTGAAATGTAATCTATAATGAAAATTAATTACTGTATTTAATAAAATAAAACATAAAATGTAACAGACAAGGAACTAAAGAATATTATTCTGAAATTAATATTTTAAAGAAATGAGTAAGAAGATATGTTACACTAACCTAAACATAAAATGTGAGGCTTCACAGAGCATTTTGTAACATATCTTTGGCGAGGAGAACTAACTACATGGCAGGAAGTATTTCTTTGACAAACATGCTCATATGCAGGAGTTTGATAACAAAAGCGGCAATTGTATGTTCTTATGAAGGATCGGTTCCCCTGAAAATAAATTAAAAAATAGCATAAAAAACTATTATGAAGTAGAATTTTATCCACTTCTCAATGGAAAAAAATCAAGGCCATACACAGGATTACTTTATTGGGAGATTAACCTAATTATATCATTAAAGGTAATAATACACTTCCCAAAGTCAAAACTATCAATATTACAGAATTAGCAATTACTCACTATATAATTAATATAATTATAAGAAAAACTAATATTTGTATTAACAAAATTATTTATTTTTAAATTAACATGATTTAGTGGTGTAGATATTTTGTATATATATATATATATATATATATATATATATATTCGGTCCAAAAAATTTCTTCAAATTTAAAGTCGTCAAAATAATCTAAAAAATTTTTTGTATACTTTAGTTACACTTATTAATATCTTACAGACAACAGTGTAGTTTATAGACATTTGCTCGGGAAAAAAAATAAAATAGAAATTCACCAATTCTTGAATGCCAGGAAAATGACATATTAGCTTAGAAGTTTAAAAAACAGTCATTTTAAGACAATAGTAAGTAACTCAACTTAAGCCTTTATGTTAGATGGACAATAAATTGCTTAAATTAATTCTTTTTATCCACTGTAGAAGGAATAAAAAAAAAAACATTTTGTTGCTGATATGTACAGAATAAAATTGTGGATAATAATCAATCATTAAATAAATAAATAACGTTGATTACATCCAAGTATATTACAATCATACATAAACTTGGTATTTGGTTAATATTTGCTTTCCCTCCTTACAGTATTAGCAGTTAAAAAAAATTCTGGTAACACTTCAATGTCCTGGCATTCATAACCCAGGAAAATGACAGCCAGGATAATGACAAATTCGCCATTTTATAGCATATAGCTTTACTTTAATTAAATATTTTGGCCTAAAACGTTTATATTCTGTAGAAAACAACAGGATTTCTTAAAATAACTCAGATAAATCTATGTAGTTTATGTTATTAATGGTTTCAAGAAACCAGGAAAATGACAACATAAAAATCTACTCACCTTGAAAAAAAAAAAAATTTACGTTTTGAACCAGAAAATTAGTTCTTTATTCATGCAACAAGACATGTTCATATAGGAGGGTATCTAATCAATTTATTAGCATAAGATATTGATTGCTAGCTCTATCTATTGTGGCTATAAACCACTAAATAAAAGTAGCCAGGAAAATGACATATTTTCTTGGGACAAACAAATTATTGACAGAAAAAATTAAATGAAACGAAGTTTTTGTAAATAATACCCTCTGTATATATTTTAGAAATGCTTACACCGGTTGAGATAAAAAAATTTAAATATTGAAAAATTTATAGGAAGTTTTGAGTTATTATTGGAAACATTGTTTGGGACATGCCAGGAAAAAAATGACATTTTGAAGTTCAATTAAATTTTTTAACTATACAAAACAGTCAATGCTATTGCAAAGTTATTTTTAAATGCTAACAGCAATGCTATTTATGAATTTTTTAAAAAAAAATGTTCTTTTAGTATTATAGTATTAGATCTTGGAGCAAGGGACAGTGAATTGTCATATTTCGTGATATGTCGTGATGTCATATCCGTATATATATATATATATATATATATATATATATATATATATATATATATATATATATATATATTAAAAAATCGTAAGAGCCAAGAGCCAACGATACCGCTGTTTCGGTTGTTCAATTTTACGTAACATTTTGTTTTGCTGCTCAAAAATTATAAGATTAAGTAACTACGAGGTGGGTAGAAAATTGCATTTTTGCTTTATCGACAGTTTTTCCATTGTTATAGAAAATTTTATTTTATCTCTAGAAATTTATTTCTTCATTTGATAAGCTCACGCTCGAGTAGATGTCAATTAAAATTTGTACAAAAGAGAGTTTAGATGTAAAGCTTATTGTTTGTAGTAAATTTTTAAAAAAATTTACAATTTTAAAAATAAAAAACATCTAATAAAAAGCGATGGAAAAAAAAAAGTTTCCCAATCGAATTGCCATAAGTTTATTCAACGAGTAAAATTACTTCATATTTATTTCTTCTTATGGAGTCCATAAATTTGTATTCCTTAGATTAATTTTTTTTAAGTACAGATGATTATTTTTTAAAATCTAGGTTACCATCTATGTCGCTACGATTAACACACAACAAAATGTTCTTACATAAAGCTATAATAATTGTATATTTTGAAAACAAAATGTTGAGTTTTTGTTCAAAATATGGACGTTTAAGAAGGAGAAAACCAATGATGAATGAGAAAGCAATTACGGAGGTTAGTGAGTGGAGGAGGCGACAGGAGGGTGAACCCTCTTCTCGTATATACAGTGATCCCTCGTTTTTCGCGGTTAATGTGGACCAGAACGTTCCGCGAAAGCTGAAAAACCACGAAATAGGATTTGCTCCTATGAATTCTCGTGTATGCGGGTACACGAATGTTTCAAATATGTAAACAATATTTATACACATGTAAGACAAAAATTACATCAGTATGCGTTTTTACTTAAATGCGTCAGTGCTAAATTATAAGGTTAATTACAAAACCTTAAACATTAATCAACATGATATGATTATGAGATCCTGCGGTATATGTACTCTGAGTCAACTCATCTCTTTGTTTGACATGCGCATCAACATGAAACAACGCTCCTTTCCGCAATGTGACTGCCGACATGGTTGTATTTTTTCATTTTAATTTTTTGATGAATATTTTGGAAAAACCCGCGAAGCACTGAAGCCGCAAAACATGAAGCGCGAAGTGGCGAGGGAACACTGCATATAAAAAATTATTCCACGTTTCAGGCAAAAACTGGCATAGTGTCGTATGATACTTTAATGGCGTGAAAGTAATACTAAACTTAATTAAATAAAGCGTTGTCGATTACTTAAGCGGCGTAACTAAATTGTGTGTATGAAATGAATAAAACAAAAATTCCTTCACTAAGGATATGGACAGTTTCAAAAGGATAACATCATAAAAGAAATTTAAACTTTAAGCTCTGATAACAATTAAGTATAGATTTAATTCATAACAAAAATTTTAGAATAAATTTATAATTCTGTCCAGCGATAGGAATTAACATGATTCATTGCAAAAGTTATTCTATCAATAGTTTAAAAAAATTATTTTGCCCACAACTGAACCAGATTAATAACAAAAAAAAAAAATTTTTTTTAAATCGTGGTCTAGTTGTTAAGAATAAAAATAAAAAGACGGTCACTTGATAATATCCTTACAAACGGTTGATAATAAAAAGACGGTCACTTGATAATATCCTTACAAACGGTTGATAATAAAAAGACGGTCACTTGATAATATCCTTAACAAACGGTAGGAATTAAATGTTTCGATGCATTTCCAAAAAGTGAGGTATGAAATCGAACTTATTTTAACAAAGAAAACATTTTGTTAAAAAAAAAGTACTGTAAACTTAATTATCAATCTTACAAATAATTTTTTCAAATTATTTAATATTTTATGTTTTTATGAAATATTTTTGTTACAAAATGTCATTTTCTTATATAGAATATAAGATATATTTTTGGAAATCTTTTTGGAAATATAAGATTGTTCAAAAATTGTTTCCTCTAAATTTATTGTTTATGATAACCTGATATTTCCTGAAATTCGATGGAAAAGTTATTATAGTGTTATTTAAATAGTATACATTACATACATATTGCATTACGTATAATACTACATTGTATAAGCATTAAATATTTAGTGCACATAGAGTATAAATAACACTAGAATTCAGAATTATTTACAGTAACCTTTATTGTTCCCACCTATTGAGAAGATTCCATATTTCCAGTTTTTATTATTTGAACTGTTTTTTTAAGAATATTGTTTCACTGCAGCTTGCAATCGTATATTTATACATTAAAAATTTAACAAAATAAAGCAATTTTTAATAAGATAAGAAATTATATCAAAATGATTGGTATCTTAAAACTCCTAATTACAACTCTGGAGTATTTAACTGGAGTTCGGCCCGAGGATCGAACCCAGGACCTGTGGCACGGGAGCGCGAAGCGCTACCGCTCAGCCACCGGGCGTCATATCGATTTTTTACAAGACTGAAAAATTAAATATATTTCTTATTTTATCATGGTTCTAGTAATGTCATAAAATGAGACGGTAAGGGACGTAAAAAACAATCAGGCGCTCAGTGTATTTTGCTTGCTTTAACAAAATGAAAGACGAATATTCACAACAAAAAAAAAAAATTTCTTAAAACTAATATAATAAACATGCATGAACTTATATAATAGTACACAATTATTACAAATTTGAACTTTTACATTTTGTTAGTGAGACTGAAAAATTTAAAATTTTCCACTGTTTTGCAGCTAGGGTTTTTTTATTCTTCACAAGGGGTTAGGAGACACACACAGGGAATATTCAGTATTATTTCAATTAATATTTACACCGTTATTTCTTTATTGAATAAAAAGATATTTTGATGAGCTTCCCTTTACATTGAAAAGTTTAGCAAAGTGTTTCCTTTATTTCTGTAATTTAGATAAATGTATCACGTAAAATTGAGACTCAGTACGTTTTAGCCATAGAATTCATTCGTTTCATTCCGTAGAAATTGCAATGCTCGAATGTGTCACATAACTGAGCTGTTGCTTCAATTTTTAGTAATCTACTATGAACAATCAACCTATGCTTTTAAACAATGGGGCTAATCAATTTTCTTGTACAATTATATACACAAAAAAAAAAGATAAATTCCAGCGTTAGCAAAAAAATAATAGATTACAAGTAATTGCTAATTACAACTTATGATTACTGGCAATCGCAATAATAAATAAATCCTAACCAATTATTACGATTCTAATCAAGATTATAAGCAGTCTTGACTACATTTGGAAACCTAAATACCACTAATATTTAACTGCTATTACATTTAATAATGATAAACAACTACAAGTCAATATGAAGGCCTATCTAAACTTAGTTACAAGTTATTTGTAATCAATCACATTTTGTTCAAATCCAAGAGAAGCATTCTCAGACATTTGCTCGAATATAAAAACATATCTTCAACTCCTTAAACACTACTGTTGATTGCAATCCAAAGACACCAGTGTGCCTTTTAAAATGCCAGTGTGCTTCATCTGCTAATTTTGCTTAAAAATGCTGCTGTATTTTTTAAGCCATTTTTTAACATTCTTTGGGCACCGCGTAAGTGACCTACCTTTTCCTTGCATCCTATCTAGATTTTATAATATTATTCTCTTAATCGGGTTTCATCTCCATGCACGAGACCGAGCCATTTTAGTTGTGAGACTTTAATTAATTATACTGAAGTAAGATTTACTTTACTAAATTCGGATATTATACTTATTCTTTAGATTCCATTCTCCTTTACCACTCTTAATTCTTCTCAAGGTGTCTTATTCATAGTTCATCAGTTTGTTCCCATCTAATCAGTTTACTATCCAACACTTACTTCCCCCTTCCATATGAACTATTTGTCTTACGAATAGTATATGTATCTTTGTTTCACTGTTTAAAGGAAGGTCCCAAACCAAAAAAAACATCAATAAGAAGAAGAAAAAAACAATAAAATTTTTAATTGTTATATCGTTATTATTCTTTGACCATCAGGTTATCCCTACCATGAACTGAGTTTTTGATTCATTAAATGAACAAGACATGTGATAAAAAAAACATGTAAAATTTTTTTGCTAACAACTCAAAAGCATAAAATGCCCCAACTATTGCTGCTTTCGCTCATCGCATGATGTTGATGTCATTCCCGAAGGCATGTAACTGTTATTTTCTTTATTTGTCAAGTTCTTTTGTTGCCATTTCTAGTGTGATGCCAAAGTCAAACAATTAGAATGAACTTGCACAAATGATATGAAAACACAAAAGCCTAAAATTAGAACTAATTCAATTTATAGTGATTTTAATTGTCAAAGAAAGTATTTAAGTAAAATTTAAATATAATTTTATGTAATTGATTAGATTTTCTTTCTATATAAAAGAATTTAGACAAAAGGCTAGCGAAACTATCGAAGAAGAATTCGTTTCTCCTATTAACAATGATGAAATAATTAATACTAAAAATCAAAAACTTAAATGACTCCATAAAATGAAAACAGTATGTAACATAACGATGGCACAGCAAATGAAGTTCAAAGATCTAATCTAAAGGTAACATATACAATCCATTTTTAGTTGCTTTTTTTCCTGTGACAAACTATTTAGATAAATTTTACAAATTTAAATCCACTTAAAATTATAAATCTTTTACTTACATTCGAACATAGCAAAAACTTTTAAGTTACGCAAAATTAAATTATTGAGGAAAGTTAATTTGATATAAAATTTTATTTTAAACTGGACAACAAAATAGATATAAATTTTTCTTCAAAACTATTTAATACTTCACAAGTCTCTTTAAATCTATCCTTGAAAATCCAAAACCACTGTGATTATTTGCACAATCTAATGTTGTCATTTTTTTTATCACACCTATTTAACTTTAGATATATCTTTGGACAAAAAATTTTATTGGATTTTTAGTATGTAAATATTTTTAAAAAGCAACGAGAAATCTAAAATATTTACATATGAGTTGAGTGTTGCAAAATTTTGGTACCACTAAAAGTAAATATAAATAAGACAAAAACTATTTTCAGTTCAAGTCAATCTTGATTCTTTTGGAAAAATTAACTTATTTAGTGGCAATTGTTACAAAGAGGCAATATAATGCTAAAATTAATATTTAAATATAACATTATCTCCAAATGCAATTTTTTTTTTTTTTTTTTTGTAGCAAAGTTATGTACAGAAAAGTGGAATAAAACCGCATATTTTTTTTCAGTAGTAGTAAAAATTAACTTTAATAAATTCATAATTAATTTATATACAAAGTATCAATTTATTTACATGGGTTAAATACATTAGTTTCTTATGTACAAAGAACGGTCAGCAGGTCCTAAGTATCCAGTTGCAATCAAAATTACATCTACTAAAGTCCAAACTCCAAGACCACCAAAGCTAAATAATTTTCCAATTCCTTCTTGCCACATGCCCAAATAAAAACGATCTACTCCAAATCCACCAAATACAATGCTGAAACATGATGCATTATTTTAGACATATATTATCACACAAGATAAATTTTTTTTCATTCAAAAACAAATTCAATACATTTTTAGAAAGTAAGAAATATCTTTCTTTCAGGCATATGAATTAAAATCAATGTCAAGGGCATAGGAGAAAAAAATTCTTGGGGGTAGTGGAATTACTTATACATGCACAAACATTAAATCTCGTTTTAAAAATTAGTGCAGTTATTCGGAATTAAGTTTTCTTTTTGGAATGTGCTGAACATTGTTTCTTCACCAATGTGAATGTTGAAATTCAACTATTCTATTTTATATTTTTAAGTTATGTCTATTTATAAAAAAAATAATAATAAATATAATAAAAAAAAACATTCTTTGACTTAAACTTCAACAAAAAATAATTTTTGGTTAAATCATAAATAATTTTAGCACTAAATGTGGCTCATTTTTTTCAGAACTTTATAAACTATACAGACATTAAATCTACAAACTGTATGCTTTAAAAAATGTAAATGCACAAAATATATAAATGAGAAACATGTTCTATTGTAACAAATCTTTTTAAAATGATAGTGAACATTGAAAAACGGCTGCAGTCAAACTTAATTCAGTTTTTTCAAACTTTCAAGCACTTCATAAAATACAGTAGGTTTTAACAGATTACAAAAGTTAATAGATTACTAATAATTCAATTACGATAACTTAGTTAGTACAGAAGATAAAAAAATTTTTTAAAAATTGCACATTGTACAGTAAAAAAAATAAACACTGTAATAGCATTTGAACCAATGATCTGATTTTCATGTTCTAAGATGCAACCTCAATGAGTTTTGGGTTAAAATCTGAAATATACAAATTAATTTCTGCAAATCGTATTTTTAAGTTATTAAATCAAATGAAAATAAGGTACTCTTCTTTTTTTCTTTTTTTTTTATGTTTGAACTCTTAACGCTCAAAATATGAGAAAATGGGAGAGAGCCACAATCTTTAAAATATAGTAGTCGTAATTGTTTACTCCAAAGAACAGTCAAAAGTTAGAACCTCTTATAGCTAATTTTTCTTTTCGTGTATTTCACCATCTTTAGAACTACTTAAGCGATTTTTAAAAAAATTTACACAATTACATAGATTATTTATGTTTAGATAATACCACATAAAAAAACTTTTTATAATACTTTAGTAAACTAGGTTAATAAATTTAATAAAGATCGAAAAAAGCTGATTACTAAGCTAAACAAATTTGAAGGCATAAAGTTGAAATTTTGAACAAAGTTAGTTGAATTGTTTCTAGAAATGAAAATATAAAAATTTAACAATGTTTTAACCATTAGGATTACATCTTAGTATTTTTTTTTTTTTCCTTTTATGCATTGTATATTATCTTTGAAACTGAAGAAGTGCTACATTGTACAGTAAAAATATTAGAGTAGAAATATTAATTTTAAAAAAAAGTTCATACTACTTAAATATATACTGCGGTGCAATAGAAACACCAGGATAAGTAACAAAAAATTCAAAATTAAGATTTTTATGTTTGGTATTTTTGTATAATAAGCTAAAAAATGCAACAAAAAAAAATTATTTTCCAAAATCAAACTTTTTTTATTAGCTTCTTGAAATTCTATTTTAGCCTTGATAATATTTGCCACGGAAAGAAAATGTTTTACTCAAAATCTATTGTGAAGCATATAGGTTGTTTTTTCAAATGCAAGGCAGAATAGTATATGAAAAGAAATAATTTTTTTACATTTTAAAAATAAAAATGCAACCAACCTTAACAGCAATGCAGTTCCCCAGCTATAACCTTTAGTCCAATTACAAGGCACATGTTTATGGAAATCACGATTACCTTAAAAAAATTATAACAGGAAATTTCAGAATACTTACATAATTAAACAAATCATAGTAGTCACTTACATAATTATAAGCAGGTTGTTGTCATAAATTTATTTTTATCACTTTAAATTAAATTTTGATTAAAATGTTGCATAATAACAAATCACCACAACTGAAAAATTAAGGAACATGAGTTTTAAACCATGAGGTTGAGTTTTAAAGATGTTTACAAGTGTATAAATAAGTATCTCTGTTCAAAAGTAATTAAATGAAATAATAATTAAAATACTCACTAAAAATTACAACTTGCACAAATATTTTTTGTTAAACAATTCAGGCTTATACTTCTAAAAGAACCTTATTTTAGCTGTACTACAAAATGAAGTTTTTTTAGACTACACAAAACTATTTTTTCATGTATCAAAAATAAGTTAATTCATAAATCACAATTGAAAACCCTTAGCTTCCCACACAAGTGGGAAAAAATGAAGATTTATCTATTTAAGGTTAAATATTAGTTATAAAATAAAGTTTCCTAAAGGGTTTTGTAATTCCTTCACCTTCAATTCTTTTTGCAGTTTTTTTTATTTTTTTCCCTCCTAATTTCTCATTTGTTACTTTGTTGTCATTCTCTAATTACACCTGTTAAAAGCTGGAATGCAAAAAAAAGGCAATTCTTCCAAATTAGTGTGACTTTTTTTCTCATCCACACAAATATTTCCCTAGTTTTTTGGTATATTCTGAAGTACAAGTATTCTGTAGTAATATTAAAAACACAAAATGAAACATCAAATTCAATTTATTTAAATTTCACATATTAAATCCTTTCTGAGAAATAAAATAAGTTTAATTTTAAAATCTTTTTTTTTCAGCAATAAAAAAAGGTAGAGATGATAATATGTACTGATTTCCCCCTAATTTGTAAAAAAACTTTTTATATTCTTTTGTAGTAACAGAGATAATGTTCTGTAGTAATTACAAGGTGAGTAGCTACATCTTTCAACAAAAAATAAGCACCTTTTAAGCACTTTTCAAGCACTCAGAAAATATTTTTAAGCATTTTAATTAATTAGGCAGGGTCGATAAGCCATAGGCGGAAAAATAAGCTTTTATTAAATTAATCAATTGTTACATGATATGGAATTAATAAAATAAAAGCACATTTTAACTTTATGTAAATAAAAACTTGTAAAGTGTTTACATCTATTTTAAAATATGGTTCATTTTTAAAATTCATACAAAGCTTTTGGAATTTGAATGAACGTAAATAAAAGTGCAAATGGGGGGATTATACTTTTGATGCCTGATACTTTTTTTTCAATATAAAAGGATGAAAATATATAACAAGATAACAACAAACCTTTATAACAAGAAATACAATTTGAAAAAATAACTATTCCATAAATTTTAACAAAATCATTAGTGTAAAACACAAGTTTGCTCAGAGACTGAAAAACAAATATCAACAAAATAAGCTCAATTGCTGTTATAAAACTAGGTAGATTTTTAAGAAAAGGACTGCTTAAAAGTTAATGTCATGTATCTTGAGCTAATTTTGTATTACAAAACTTATTAGAAATTTTCAAACTTAATGTTTCATGCTTAATGTATAAAATTAAATAAGAATATATACATAGTAATAATAATTCAACCTATTATTAAATGCAGGGTGTCTACCAGGTCCAAGGAAATAAATTCATGAACTCAAAACAAATTTCTGTGACCTTTTCTTCATGACATATTGCTTAACCTTTTTTTTCTTTCTTTTTTATAGAAATTATTCAATTTATGTAATTATTGAATACATTTTACATTCATGTGAATACTAAAATATAGAAAAGAGCAAAAATTTTTCAATGAACTCTTAACCAGATTCACTGCTGTTTCATTGAGCAAAACGTTGGTGACATACTTTTCAGAAGCATTATACATGTTTCAAATAGACATATGAAATAATGTGTTAAAATCTTTACAAGTTTTCAAGCCTTGTTATTTTTCTATGGAATTTAACATTCTAAAAAGGCAATTTTGGCAATAAAAATTCAAATAAATTAAAAAATAGTTTAGCATATTATCTAACAGTTTTAAATTATCTCTTTTTCAGATTTTCTCATAATAAAAATATGTTATGAGATGACAAAGAAATATTAGCTCAGAATAAATTGTTCTAATACAACCAATACAATTATTTACATAAAAACATATTGTACATAGCTCAGTATTGCAAATTTGAACCTATAACATTTTGTTAGTGAGACTAAAAAAAAATCTGAGAAATTTAAAATTTTCCAACTGTTTTCCAGCTACAGTTTTATTATTCTTCGCAAAGTGTTAGGAGAAACACACAGAAAATATTCAGTTTTATTTAAATTAGTATATACACTGTTATTGTTTTTCAAACTAGTACTTTTGCATTTAAGTTATCTCTTTTTGACATGCTGGATTGGAGACAAATTCATCGTAAATCTATGTTGCTTACTGATCATTTGTTTGCCGGTTATATAGCTTTTTTGCCATTTTTCCTTATTTTTTAAAAAAAAAATTCCAATATTTTTCATATGATACATCATTTTTTTATTTGAGTTATCTCATTTCGACGAGCTCAGTTTGCAACGATTTAATCACACATTCACGCCAGTTTCTGATTGTTTTTCTGCAAGTATCAGTGATTTTTCATTCATTTCCACATAGCTCACGATGTTATTACAACAAGCAAATTTCAAATTTGTGGTATCATTTTTAACCTCTTGGTTCATAACAATTCCATCATTAATTCATATTGTTTTATGATCTCTTTTTTTTTAAATATTTATTTACTGTTTTTTGGCCATTTTCATTCAATTTTTTCGATTTAATTATTATTAATATGACATTAATACAGCACACAGAAATATTAGTACAATATTTCTGGTAGTACTTAAAAAAGTTTTGTGACTCCATTTAAAAAAATCTTAGCTTTTTTCGGGACTTTCATGATCTTTTTCAAATTCATTATTTTCGTGACTATTAGACATCTTTATAATGGTATGCAATCTTCAATACAAAATATTATATGCAACAATTCAAAACGCTATACTTCTTGTTCAATAGTTCAAAATATGTACAGTTATCAACCTTTTCCCCCTTTAATTGGCTTTAGCCCAATGTTCTTAGGTTCATAAAAAAAAGCTGACAAACATGAATTTGTGAATTGAAATGTAATCTATAATGAAAATTAATTACTGTATTTAATAAAATAAAACATAAAATGTAACAGACAAGGAACTAAAGAATATTATTCTGAAATTAATATTTTAAAGAAATGAGTAAGAAGATATGTTACACTAACCTAAACATAAAATGTGAGGCTTCACAGAGCATTTTGTAACATATCTTTGGCGAGGAGAACTAACTACATGGCAGGAAGTATTTCTTTGACAAACATGCTCATATGCAGGAGTTTGATAACAAAAGCGGCAATTGTATGTTCTTATGAAGGATCGGTTCCCCTGAAAATAAATTAAAAAATAGCATAAAAAACTATTATGAAGTAGAATTTTATCCACTTCTCAATGGAAAAAAATCAAGGCCATACACAGGATTACTTTATTGGGAGATTAACCTAATTATATCATTAAAGGTAATAATACACTTCCCAAAGTCAAAACTATCAATATTACAGAATTAGCAATTACTCACTATATAATTAATATAATTATAAGAAAAACTAATATTTGTATTAACAAAATTATTTATTTTTAAATTAACATGATTTAGTGGTGTAGATATTTTGTTTTACCAAAAAATAAATAATTTTCATAAATTTTATTTTATATTAGAAAATATCAAAACTTTAATAGTGCAATTAGTCCAGAAATAAACAAGTTAACTAAAATTTTTGAAAATACTTTTTGCCAAATATATGCATAGAATTATCATACTAGAATTATTCCTTTGAATAATTCATATTCCTTTGACAAATTATATTATTTAAAAACTCATTAATAATTTTAATTAATAATTTTTTTTTGGAAAATCTCATATATATATTTTAATTCAAATCCAAAACATACATACAAATGAAGCTGTTAAAATTTTAAATGGTAATAGCAGCTATTTAACAAGCAGACAATTTCAATTTCACTAACAAAAACAGTTGTAATCAATTGCAAAACAAAATATAAATTTGTTATTATTTTAGTTATTGAACATCAAACCAAAAATGACCTTATTTATTTGAAAAAGTTTTTAAGCCTGTGTTATCTGATGAATTTCAAAGGTGTAACTTTATATTTTTTAAATAAAAAAAATCTCACTTATAATACAAATTTCAAACGTTTAGTTTTTTAACTGAAAATCTTCTCACAATTTCACATGGATCAATAATTATATCAGGCTAAGTGCTCATTTTGGCTAACTCAGTTAATCTTTCTTATTCCGTCAAATTTTGTAACTGAGTTTTTAATCACGAGAAAATGTTTTTTCAGGTGTACAAGTTGTCACAGGAAGAGTTCTTAACACTTTTAACAAAAAAAATGGACAATGGGAAAAATTCTTTTTTGCATTTTTCCAATGCTTCCAGTATAGAAAATTTATTTCAGAAGTGAGAATAGAGTTATCCAGAAAAGGGGAATATACACTGAAATCATTGAGGTTAATATTCAAAGATATGTATTTACTTGGTAGTGAATTAGACAGGGCATAAATTGTTGATTTGTGATTCTCAAATTGTAGTTTCATCTCACTCAAAAAGTCTTCTAAAAATGGCCCTGCTATAGTTACTCTATAATAGAGCTCTTCCTGTCATACAGGATCATCTGATGAGCCACTGTTCAGGGCAGACAGACTTTTTTCCCCCAATCAAGCTTAAAATAGATTTCTCTTTTTCATAAACTGTATTTTATATTTTGATTATTTGAGATTGTTTTAGCATTTAAAGATTTACTTTTATTTTAAAAAATTAAAACCACTTAAATATTTAAACTAATAAGATAAAGAGATGAAAAAACTAACAAATGTTTCCCTATAGGGGAGGTTGCACCCCTAAAACCACCCTGGCTATCGCCTTGGAAAAAAATATCAGTATATTATAAACAATTTTAAAGCTATTTTTTGCAAACTCATTTAAACATCCCTTAACCTGTCCTTTTATTAAGTTCTTCAATTTTTCATTATTTGACCTGTTGCTTCATGGGATTACTTGCAACTGCTATAAAAATTACTTTTTGAAAAATTAAATGTGCACAAAAAGAATTTTAACAAAAAACTGGCTCAGATGTCCTCTAATGCTTGAGGAAATTAAATATAATTAACATAATATGTAAAAAAAAAAAAAAACTTTAAAAAAATTAATGTGAAATGAAAATTTTTTTTAATTCCACTCCTTCTAAAATTAAAACCCTACAAGTGTTCAGAAAAAATTACAGAAGTTAGTAAATAATTTTACTCACTGTAAACTACGTTCTGTTACCAAAAAAGAATAAATAAAATAAATAAACAAACAAATGAAAATGTTGGAATAAATGAAATTGGCCCATAAATGGCCAAGGCCTACTGTGCCCATCTCAGCTTTTTTTTTTCCTTGGGCTCTGGAGTGCAAGAGCAGATGTTCCGTTTAGGTGGTTAGCCGACCGGGCGTCTCTAAAGACAATCAGCCAAAAAAAAAATCAAGATCAAATGCTTTATGGATAATAACAATAAAAACAACCATTTAACTTGTATCTCTAATCTTTTAAAAAACTGTATTAATTAGGAAAAAATTTAGATAATTTTCTGTTTATTACTATAACAAAATTAATAATCTCAGAAAATGAAAGATAAATTATTATTAAAAAAATCAAATGTCTTTTGAAAATAATCTAATTGTTTATTCAAAGTTCAAAAGTTTTACCACAGAAAAATATATATATATTATTCTGATCTTGGTATATAAATACATACACCATTATATAAACATGTATCACATTCTATTATAGTATATTTATTATAATTTTTTTTTTTTACCTGGCACCTTGCATAACTTTTAGCTTCACAAGTAACATTTACATTCTCCCCATAAACACAATCATTGCTTAATGCTGGACATTTGATGCAATTTGCTAGTAAAGAATGACATGGACCAATTATATGACAACTATCTGAACCACCATCTGTAGTGAGACTTGCAGTTGTAGTATGATTGCTATCGGCTTTCTCAAATCCACCATGTACTAAGGAATCAGCATGAAGTTTTATATAATCAAGTGAAATTGAAGTATTATCAATATCCACATGAGCTAACATGTGTCTCTTAGCTGAATGCCGTAATGCATGTGAAGAGCTGAGAGGAAGTAGACTATCTGTAATTAAACATATATAGTTATTATAAATAAAATAACTGCAACAAATATAACTTTAATAACATCAGTGAATCCTAATGCTAAAGAGACAGATTTTCAATTCATATTGTGTCAAAGATTAGACTATCAGGGTGCGTAACCAATTCTTTCAACAAAAAACAAGCACCTTTTAAGTACTTTTCAAGCACTCAAATAATATCTTTAAGCACAAGATACATTAACAAAATGCAAAATAATTTTCAAAGGCTTTACACGATCATGATAAAATAACTAGTTTCAGATAAAGAATGCATGTTTATGATTATATTGGCTATTATAAAATCATCAAAAGATTTTTCGGTTCAATATCAGAGGGTGGAAAACGAAACCTGAAATTGAGATTATTTTGCAAAATGCAATGGATTTGCATAATCTCCCCAAACCCACTGGAGTGCAAGAGTTGCATAATCTCACTAAACCCAGGTCAGTATATGCAGACTCACAAGTATTTCATCAAACATGTAAAATGATTGGTGATTTTATACGCTATGGACCAACGGTACTCCGAAATAGATTGCAGTTGAATGAATAGTGCATAACGTTGAATAGAACAATGTGAAAAGCACACTTTTGCACAAAATACCTGACAAAAATCGACTTGGTAAAGAAAAAATTTTCATTTTCGAAAAGGGAAAATTAGGCACTTTTTAAAAACACCCATTAAAAAAGCACCTTTAAGGACATTTGAAACACGAAAATAAGCCCCTTTAAGCACTTCTTAAAAACAATATGCACCATGACTGTGTTTCACTTGCTTCACTCATGCAAATAGTAAGTTACAACTCGCATGAGTTTTTTGAGAACAGAATTTAGAAGTTTAAAATTTATTCAAATCATTAAAAATGTGTCCTTACATTATGTACCGTAAGCCAAAAGAAAAGGATCTTCCTGAATAACTTTTGATCGATCTAACAATGATCGGAGCTTTACGTTCTAGGGCTAAATCTTAATAGTTCGAGAGGGTAACCTACAATATACTAATTAATTAGTGCTGACTTTTAAGATAATTTAGGACAATATTTAAAAACGCATAATTTCAACAGGATTTCCAAGATATTGAGAGAAAGCTTATCACTGAATTGAAGATTGACCTCTTCAAGAAAACAATTGATATTATAGAAGATCCACAAAATTGCAAGAAAGAAATTTTATCGGTAAATCAAAGAAACATTTAGGAATTTTTTGACTGAAATAGGGTTATAACAGTCAAAGAGATTTTTTAAAAAAACTAACTTTTTCTTGAATTTCTGACGCCAATACCACCAATACATAAAACGAGAAGAATGAATAAAAACACTATTATCTTTTTCTCAACAATCATGTGTATTTATAAAATAAAGCTTTTATTAAAAAATGAAAACATTTAACAATTTTACAAATACTTGCACCCTTAATTCATAATTTCATTTCATAATCATAGCATAGTCATCAACCAAGATAACTACTCATGTTGACCAAAATAATTTTCGAAACTTATTACTAAACAATAGATCGAGCTTATAACTTTCTTTGCATATATAAGCAACAAGAACGGTTAATATTTTTCTTTACCTGTGACCGAAACGCATGAACTGTTTATTTACTTTAAGCGTGTGGTATGCTGATTTGGGTGTGTCAAAGTGTTGTTATTTATTAATCAATTAATTAGGTTAAAATACTACTATTATTTAAATTAAGCCTATCATCTACATGAAGAAAATCTTTCTGAACTTTTTTGTACTTAATTATCAAAAAAATTTCATTTACTCTAAATTTATTCATCAAACAGGAAATGTTTCTCTAAACGAAAATAAATATTTTAAATTAACTTAATTTTGCCCTCTTATAATAAAAATTTGAAAAATAAATATTGTGGATATCATAGATCATATAATTTTAACATAAAAATGTTCCCTGACTTATAATGTTTTATGTTTCTTTGATACATATAATTTAATACAGTTGGTAACACACTAATATAACATTTATATGATAAATAAAATACTGTTTGAGGGTTCCATAGCTCTTTTTTAATATTGTAATATGATAAAGCCTAAAGTCTTACTTTTTCTTATAATTGCTCAATTAAATGCTTTAAATTTGCAATTAGATCAGAGAAAAAAAGCACTCCTTTAGTGATAAAATTTTTGATCAATAAATCTCAAAAGGTTAATAAGCAAACAAAAAGAATTCTCTCTCTTGTAACTTTTATCAGATTTTAACACACAATTTTCAGAATTGTTTTAAATTGCCTGTGAATTAAAATTTCCCCCTGGATAAACGATGGTAAGAAGAGAGATTTCATATCGTGATCTATGGCAGAATAATCGCCGCCAGGCACCAGCCCGCTAGAAACTAGGGGAGATTTCCTTACCCTGATCTGTGGCAGAATAATCTCCAAGTCTTGGCAACTTCTGGGCAGCGGCCGCAAGAAACTAAAAACACAACATAGAAAGAGACCAACTCAAAATGTAAAACTAGTAACCACCCGTGGGCCAACGTCTACATGTTTTTTGTTTTTTTTTTAAATTAACAAGTTTGAAATCTATTTGGCGATTGTCGTTGGCGCAACAAATCAGGATATGGAAATATCCCCAGAAACTAAAAAAAAACTTCATAAAAAGGGACTAATTTGAGAGGTATAACTTGTAGCGTTTTGGGGGCAATAATAAAAAAATGCAATTATGAAATCTATTTGACACCTGGGTGATTGTTACCACAACAGATCACGATACTAAAATAACAAGGATGGTTGATTTGGAAAAGATGAATTCTTCTTAACAAAATAAAGAAATATTTTTTTTTTTTTTAATTTACCCAATCAATTGATTACAGAATTGTCCATGTCACACTTTACTTTTCCGAAAGTAATTTCCTGTAAAAATTGTTTTTTTCTTTTCTTTTTGTTAGTGGTGGTGGTAACTAGCTTTTCTTAATAATATCATCCTAGTGGTAATGGTTGAAGATTTGCTTCTTTCATCATGTACCCAATTGAAAAAAGTTTTTTCTGATATGATTTCAAAGTTGTGAGGAAGACAAGATGATGTTTTTTTATGGTTATTTAATTTCCTTTTGCTAACATTCTTTATCTAACTTTATTCTTCAATTTTATTGTATAGAAATTGCATGCATTTTAATCTGAGCTCCCTTCTTTAATAATTAAAATTTTGCTTAAGAAGCAGCTCAAATGTATTTCTCTAATATTATGTTCGAAACACAATATATTTTTAAAATACGCAACTTCTGTAAATATTCTTATTTTTGTAAATTGGTGCAATCAGAATTTTAGACTGATAAATGTATTTTTAAAACTACTTTTTCTATTAAGTAATTATTGTTTACATATTGTAGGATTTCTTGGGTAAATTTACCATAACACTGCTTCATCATGGTTGAGACACCTCCACCGAAACCCAGATCATCATCATACCTACTCTTAGGTAGCATCTTTGCTTTTTTTGCATCATTGATTCTCTTCATTTCATTCTGCAGCCCATATTGGTTGGAATCATATTCCAGAACCTATTCTGAGTTTGTGCGGATGGGCTTATGGAACTTCTGTTTCAAAAATTACAGGCATCCTTCTTATCAGTATGATGAGTTGTTTGATGGTTGTCACTGGGTGTTTAGCTATAAATACCAAAATATACGAGATTGGATGCAGCCAGGTTAGTTTCTTCAAATACATATTTTCTCCCAAGATTTTAGAATTATATGTTAGAAATAAAAATTAAAAATAAGTGGTTGCCAAATCTTGACTATAATTTTTATTTGTAAGAACTGTTAGTACATTCAACTAAAGTAAATTAATTTATTAAAACAATATATACTTTTAGTGCATGAAATTGAATTTAGACTATTAGAAAAAAGACTTCAGTTGAATTTAATAATTTCTCATGGGATCATTTATTGCAAATAATAGGTACAGAAAAATGGCAAATGCGAAAAAAATCCCTCTAAGTATATTAATATAATATATATTAAAATAATATATATTAAATAATTGACTGTAAAATATATAAAAAGTTATTTTTCTTATGATAGGCACTGAGTTTTTCGCAGCCTTGGAAATGTTGCTCATTTAATGTCATATTGTAGGCACCTGTGAGAAACATTGCCCACGCCATAGATACCTCTTAATAACGTGAGCCACATTCACAGAACACACAGAGACAAGCAAAGAAATTTTGGGATTAAAACCGGTAACTATTGCCTTAACAGTCTGTGGTCTTGACCTCCTGGCTAGCATATATGAAAAGTAACAAACTTAATCAAATTTATAATCAACAAAAATAATAAAATAAAAATATTATGCATTGATTACAAAAATATTTACAATCCAAAAGAGAGATGAATAAACATATTTATTTTTTTCAAAATATTTGAAAATTTTGGTCTGAACTCTTTTGTTTCTTCTCATCACAATTAATAAATTTTGAACATTTGTAACATCCTTCAATTCATTTTCTGGAAGTTTGTTAAAATATAAAAAGTTTTTCATTCTTTCAAAGTTGTTGTTCCCTTTCATTGCCTTCATGGATATCACTTTGTACTTCATTAGCTTAGCTTCTGTAACCATATCTTTCAAACAACAACACCGTACATTTGAACATTTTCATGAACTGATGCATTAATATCAAAAGCATACATGGGAATATTACTTTTAAAAGTAACGAGTGAAAAGTTGAACTTTTGAAAAATAATGATTTTTAGATACGCTTTGAAGGCATTGAAAATTCAGTAAACTTTTATTAAAAAACATAAGAAAAGAAATTTTATTGAATGAAACTTAAAATGTCTTATTTATTATGCAAAACAAATGCATTTCGAAAGTGGTGTCACTTTGTTGTATTTTTGTTCATTGTATTCATACTAAAATGTTTGTCTAGTACATAGCTCAAAAAAGAAGAAAAAATATAAAATAAAAAAAATAAATAAACTCAATAATTTGTTTTTTTAACATATTATTTTTCATTAAAGAAAACAGGATTTTCACTTTTTTTTTTTAAATTTCAATGATAAAAACTTTTGGTTTGGTAATGAATAAATTATTGAAATTTTTTTGAGAAAGCTTTGAAGCGCACATATGAAATATAATGAATAAGAAAAGTTTCCAAATTAGAAAAAAAAATATTAAACATAATATTTGAATCGTTTTAATGACCTGGTTCAATCCCAATGTAATAATTTTATTTTATTATTTAGTAAACAAGTTTTGTAGTATTACTTACCTTTATTAAAAAGATAAAGCAATTAAGGTACTTCTATTCTTGCTGTTTATAAGGTTTTGTCAAAAAAAAAACTTAAAAATGAACATTACCAACACTATCTTGTTTTAAGCTAAATACGAATCTTATGTACATAACTTATGCCCATTGATCAAGGTTATCGTGTATAAGAGGGTGAACATCTGTCTTTTTTTTTTTTTTTTCCAAAGAAAATTCTAGAAACTTCATTTTGTAGGGACATAGCAAAAATCAAAATGTATCAAAGAATGCAAATCACGTCAAAAATACATCAAATCTATTGCAAATAGACTATTTTCTTATATAAAAAAAAATTAAAAAACTTTTTTTTTCCATGCTTGCAGCTATGTGAAAATCTTAGTGCTGGCAGATTCCTCTCCTGTAGCACACAGTCCCTGAGGCAAAATTGTGGGGACAGAACTATAACTATACCAAGTTCTTTCTGAAAGATTTTTCTTTTGGGAAGTAAAAAATTTTGGTTTTCTAGAAGTAAAAGATTCTCTTTTCTTCAGATTATGTTCAAAAGATCCCTTTTTTGCGCATCAGAGTGGGAAAAAACGCTTTTGATTTTTCTATTCTCATTTGGGAACAATAAAAAATATAGAGTAATGAATTTAAAAATTTTGTTCTATTTTTTATGCAGCAATTGCTAGTGATTTTCACATAGTTTTTAAAAATCCTATATTTTTGATGCGATATTATTTATTACAATAACTGAATCTCAAAATGAAAGCTTCCATTTAGTAACCCCTTTTTGAAGAGTCTGATTCGTATAATTTTGCTGTCAATCTTTTTTTAATGTGTTTTACCCCTACAAAATGCGAGAACTTTGCCTATAATATTAGAATAACAAAATATTGCATTACCAATTTAAAAAATCATTTTATTTTAAACCGCAAAGTTGGTTTTTTTTTTTTTTTTTGGAAGTTGAGGCATCTGTTACCCTAACTTAGTAACATCTTTATTTTATATTATTATAAGTATCTGCCGGCCGAGCGGTTAGCGTGCCTGACTGCAAAGCCAATGGCTGCGGATTCGAATTCCGCTCTAGGCATGAATGTTTCTCTCTCTATGTGTTGTGAGAATGTGGCCCACCCTATAAATGGGTTTCTGGCGTGGGTAATGTTGCTCGCCTCCGTGACTTTAGTTCACAGGTGCCCACTGGGTAACGTTAAATGAGTAGCAATTTCGGCATCTTCTAAGGCGAAAAATAAAGTTCAGTGCCTGCCATTTGAAAGGAAAAAAAATTAAAAGTATCTAGCTGAAAGAGAGTAGTATTGGAGAGGTATGTCACAGAAAACCCGTAAAATTCTGCCATAGGACACACGGTATTCATATGTCAGGATAATTATATGGCCGTAATAAATTTAAAGAATGAACAAACTGGTTTTTTTTTTTTTTTTTTTTTGGAATAGTACACAAACATTAATTTTAGGTAATAGTTGCTCTTTTCAATGGAAATTTTTTCCCTTCCAAAACATTTTCTTCAAAGCTTTTTCACCAGATCAATTCCTGATGGAATCTTTTTACAAAATGTTTGTGGGGTTCTAATTCATCACATGATAGTAAGTTAATTCATATTCCAACAGCTTCTGAAATTGAAATGTTTTCTGATTGAAGCTTTTTTAAAGCTTCAGAAACATTTGATATCTGTTTCTTCCAATTGATAAATTATTGGTAAAGCCCAACATTATTTAATATTTTTGACATTATTATTAGATTCATTTTGATGTTCAAGAGCATTATATTGATATTAATGGTAATTATTGGCAAAAGTTTTTACGCGGTCATAATATGAACTCCACCTAGTGTCATTGGGGCATCAGGCAGTTTTTTTTTTCATTTGCCCATCCATGTGCTTAATGCATATTTCTAAAATATTTGTTAACTTCCACCATGTGTCCAATGATAGTATTAGGACATACTTCTTTTTCAACCAAATTTTAAAAAACCAATTTGTGAAAAAACGCACCAAGTGGGTTTTTTCAAGGTGAGCCCACCCAATAAAACCCGGACGAATTTTTTCAAAGTGAGCTAACTTGGCGAACCCTGGCTGATGCCCATCATTACGTTTTTTATCTCTGTAATGACAAGTTAAACTTGAACACCATATTAACAGCCTTTAAAGTCAATGTTCGTGAAGAAAAAAAATCCCAAAAATAGGTGCTGATCAAAATCAGATCAGAACCTTTTTCTGTTTAAAATGTGTATTAAGTAAAAAATAATGTTTTATAAATCCATAAATCATTATTTTTATTTTAACTATTCAGATTGACTTACTGATAAAAACTTGTAATGCTGTAATTTACAATTTAATATGAAATATGTAGGGTTTCCCTTAGTGTGCAACAGATATATTCCTTAGTTATACTTTTTTTGTACCAAGATTTCCCATATATTTTCATTAGGGTTGAAATTTCTTCTCGAAAAAACATACTTGAGTCCATACATTGTAGTTAAAAGCTGGAAGTAAGTGGGGAGGGGGAAACTAAAAATGACCAATACATTTGTTTAGCGATAGTAATTAAAAAGTTTTTAAAAAATAACTAGATCCATGTTATTTATTTTAGTTTTATACAAAATTCTAAAATCTGTATAACTTATTATGTAGTTTATTTTCAATTTGAAATTTTGTTGTCCGTATCCTCCTAAATTAATTTGTTCTCTTACATCTAGTTAATTATGTTGACTTATATTATTTTTAGTTTATCAAATATTTTGTTCAAAGATAAACTTTTCTAAAAAATAAAAAAATTGCAACATTTCTTAAGGCTATGTATTTTTTTTTTTTTTTTTAATAATTTTAGACCTTTTATTTTGAATTAATTTTCTTTTTATAAAAGTTTGATGTTATTTACAGTTAAGTAACAAGAACTAATTTTTCATTTTAAGGTTATAATATTAGTAAACTCTAAGCAGAATAGTGTAAAGCTTTATTTTTTTCATTATCTCCAAATCAGATCTCTAAAATTATTTATCACTTAATCAATTTTTTTTATTTTTTTTTTATGATTTTTCTCATTTTGAATCTTGATCAGTTATTTAATTTAATCACAATTAATTTTTTATTGTTGTTGGATTTATTTTTATTTTTTTCAGAATCAAAATAAATTTCTTTACCTTGAACTTTAAAAATGTATCTCTATGTATGTAATATATCTATATCTATGTGAATGTATTTGCTTTTTTTATTCATGATCTTTTTATGTAAGGGAAATAAAAAAACATCGTTCTGCTTTTAAAGAAGTAGTCTAAATAGTTAATAGTCCAATCTAGTAAGGTTTTAAATTTTTGTACTGTACAGTTGTATCATGAAATGATTTTTTTAGTTGGTTTATTATAATAATTATTCTAAAATGACTACATGAATGAAAATAATATCTTTAAATTATTCCTCTAAAGAGATTATTTAGGCTACAATTTATTTTATACATAAGACTACTAAAGCTAAGATTTTCAAGGAAATTTTTTGTGGAAATCCTAAATATACAAATTTCTTTTTTAGATAAATTATTTTAGAAAAAAAAAATCAGAATTTTGGTTATTTTACTTTTTAAAAAAATATTAATTGCTCTTTATTTAATATTTAATTCTTCATTTAACAAGCTTTAAAAAAACAGAATAAATAATTGGGTGAATGAAGCATTTTCAAAACAAATTTAGTTGATTAAAATGTGGTGGTGATATTCAATGTCGTAATTCTATGTTATCGACTTTTTATAATATAATCTAAAAGACAATGTCAATTTACAAATAGATTTAAAAAAGTATTTAAATGATATTCAAATATTTGTTAATGACATCTTTTTTTTTTTTCTCTCCAGCCTGGCTAATATTTGTTCAAGCAGTAATGTCATTGGCCGTCATTTTTTCTTTGATGTCTCTGTCATTCACTAGCCTTGTTCTAATGCGGTTCTTGATGAAATTTGAAGTGTTTCTGATAGCTGCTGCTTTCATATGTGAATCCATTATATGTAAGATTCTATTATCAATCAGTTTTTGTAATAATCATAATATATATATATATGTTTAATATTTATTTATATATATATAAAGCAGAATATTTATATTTATGTACCATATACAAATCCATGATTCTGAACCGATCAAAATTAGTGTAAAATGGTTAGAAAACACAGCGGACTTAACTCTCTGCTTTAAAACTACTTCTGACAACTAGTTTGCACACTACATCCAAAAGAATGAGTTATCTGTAATGAGCTATATTTTGTAATAAGATAAATATTTTGTGATAAAGCAATTTGCTAATGCAGCTCTAATCAATCAGAAATTAGTTTTATCACAAGTTCTTATAAATTATTTATCATTAGCTTCATATGTTAGTTTATCATAAGTAAAATCGACCGTAATAATTTCACAATATATTACAATAATGTTTCCAAATTCTTATTTTTAAAAATATATGAAACAAGTTTCTTTTATTGATATTTGCAATTTTAAAATGTGTCTCTATAAACTTAAATAATGAAAACTCAATCAGGAGTAATAAAATATAGTTGAAGAAGTGGAAAAAATTATAGTAAACTTTGAATATCATGCTTTAAATGATACTATGTGTATAGTTTATATTTCTTTTAGTGAATTGAACTTCTGATTCAGATTATGATACATTTAACATTAAAAAGCAGCTCTGGAATATACAAGAAATAAAAATAATAATGGTTGTATATTAGGTGCTATATTAAGTACTTGTCCTTTTCAGAGGACTGTAAAAAAGCTATTATTTTATGCTCCTTGGTAAAATGTGTTCTCATTACCAAAGTACTTATAATGACAATACCTGAATATTTAATATTACACTTAATTACGCTTTACTGGCATCTATTATAGTTTGACTATGCTTTACAACATTCAACATAGTTATATTTCATTCACCAAATATTGTTATAAAAATAATATTAGTGTCGTTACTAATTATTTTTGAGAACTACAATTATTTAATTTTTATACTTAGTACAAATTGAAATTTTAAAAAAATGTTTTGCATTCAAATGCTAAATTAATGGTTAAAAGGTACTTATTCTCCTAGAAAAACCTTAAAAAATCACCTTTCTTCTGCTCCATCTGATAACATGAAGGTACCGGGAAGGGCAAAAAAAAATTTAAATAATAACATTTTTATTTTAGCTTAATTAATTGCGTTGGTATGTGTCTTTAAGCTTTGTGCATGATTTTGTAATGTTGATTTGTATTTCAATTCGTTAACTTTTGTGTTCTTAATAAATATTTCTTATTTAAAAAAAATTTTACACTATTTAGTGGTATATTTTAATCAAATTTCTCACAAGTGGTAAAAAGGAAAAAAAAAAAAAAAAAGAATTAGGAATATGCCGCATTTTTCATTTAAATTATATTTCTAAAAGAATAAAAGTAGGAAAAATGTCATTTTTATTTTTTGTCCTTAACACACATTTCTGAACTTTTTAAGTAACTAACAATAGTATGAAAGTGTTATAGAGATAAATACATGTTTTGATATTGTGTGATTACCTATTAGCGTATGTATAATCAATATTCTTAGAATAATTTTGTTCTACACAATATTCTGTAAGTTAATTCTGCAGGGTGTAATTTTTGTTTAATTACTGTCCCAATTACGAAAAGTGTCTGTAAAACAATATAGATGGCTCTAGTTAAATAAAATATTACTACTAAGTTACAAAAAACTCCTCTCTACAGAACAATAAAATTTAGTTGCAGTACCATTTCTGTTTGGGTAAATAAGTGTAATATCCCCTAAAAAAAATCTGTGAGTGACTTTTTTTAGTTTAATTACTGTTCTTTGATTTTCTACAAATAAATTGCAAACAAATAAATAAATATGATTTGTACAAAATGTAATAACTTACCTTTATGAACTATAGATAGTTAAAAGCAATTAGTTATTCATTCATTTGGCAAAAACTGTTATTATGTAATTACACTCCCTAACTGGAATGCATTTGAAGAGGACAGTAAATTACCTAAAGGTCTTTACTATTTGAAAAAGTTTCAATGTGTTTGATTAAATTATTGCATAATTAGTTCCTTTTTTGTCAGATTTCTAATAATAAAAGAGCATTATTATTTGACAATAAGAATATTAGTAGTAAACATAAGAGTACAAAATTTTAAAGCTCAGAGAAAATTTATGATTGCTATTAATATCGTGCTTTAGATAGTTATGAATACATTCAGTTTTGTGTTTCAACTGTAGTTTGTTTTACAATATCAAAATATTAACTTTGTAGAGTTAACTTAAAAAGCTAAAAAAGTTCTTTCTTTTTTCTTTTTTAAATTTTAAGTGCATTTTTATTTTTTCTCTTTTAATTTTTAATTGGAAGTTAATTGCTCATTTTTGTGCTCCTTTTCTACTCTTATTAAGAATTGAATAATTTGAAATATCTGTACAATTGCTTTAAGTTATATTTTTAAAAAAGTTATTTTAATATAACATAGTCGGAATTTTGTTATTGATTTTTTTCGTCAGTTTTTATTTAAAAAATTGTGAGAAGAAGTAAGAATTGTGTTACTTAAAAAAATATTTAAGTATTATAGAAATTTCATAAATATAGGTGATTAAAAAAAAAGACCTAAAATAAAATTTCTACCTGTGTAAAACTTTTGAAATTTTACTTTGCTGTTAGGATAAAAAGTCTTATTGGTCGTATGCACATTGATTGATCTTTAGTAAAGTTCAAAATAAATTTGCTTAAAAACAAAAATTTAAATTGGTTAAATATTTGTATGCTTTTAAGCTAAAAATTGTTAATCAAAAGGGATAAATTCAGTATTTTACACAAAACTTTTTTACATTTGTATTTAAAATACATAATGAAAATAAATGCCTCTTCTTGGCTAAGAGATAGTTTTAAGAATAAGAACTGGAGTAAGGCAGATTTAGAGACAGTGCCAGACAAGCCTCGTCGAGATGCTGTAGCCCTCTTTCGACTCCTAACAGCCTGGGAGAACTCTTATATCGCTTACGTATATATGACCATCTACTGTCGACTATGTGGCTCTAAAGAACCTTTGAACGGAAAACAGCTCCATCGCTGTAGGTCACTTCACAGACCTGACTCTGAGACTGCTAAATATTGGCGTAAGAGAGCTTCTGGGGAAATGACTTAGGTTTTTCTTTTACTTGTTTGTGTGTTTTACTCTTTTATTTTTTTGTGATTCTTTCTGATTTTTATTGTTCTCCTTTGTATTTGATTGTTTTCCCCACCATCGCGGAAAAAAAAAACTTTTCTTTTTACATTTTTTATGAAAACTATTTTTTTCTAATATTTTACAGCTGTCATAATGTTTCTTGGAGTCAGTGTGTTTGGAGGAATGTGCTATGATAGATCTTGGCTTCAATATCCATCCTTCAATCATTTGTCTTGGGGTTATGGCCTAGCTGTTGTTTCAATGTTCTTTCACATGTTTTCTGCTTTTTATTTATATGCTGATACAAAAAAAGCTCAAGAGTACAGGAAACGATCCAGCAATCTTGTGTATAACATGCAACCTCGTTACTAAAGATTGCATATTATACACATTTTGTTGTATCCAAGTCATTATCAGTAATTTTTTAATTCTCGATTGAAGTAAACTATTCTTATAATTTCAACGCAACCCTTGGCAGATTGATCTATTTTAAGTCTCACCATATCAATCATGTTGGACTTGTTACATTGTTTAAGGGAAAAAACCAATCTTTTTAAAACAAAAATTGTCATGAATCTGATGTAATATTCTGATATCAGAATCTGTATTTAGGACTTGCTTCAATTGCTAATATCATTTTAGAAGATATCAATTGTCATATTTTACAAGGGTATCATGTATTCTTAGTAATTTGCGCAATTGTTTGAAAATATTTTTTGATATACATATCTAAACATTTCTGATGATGTTAAAAAAATTAAAATACTATAATGTGCTATGAGTAATATATTATCTATGTTACAAAAAAATTCCTGATGATAAATCTTCTATTTTTATTTTTTTAATCATCATACTGCTATGTATATCATTTTTTTCTGGCTGCCTTATATATCCATTGATTTGAATAACTCTAAAAATGAGCTATAAATCAAAATATTTCTATAACTAAATGCAAATTTTATCAAATGATATAGGTTTGACTTTTCAAATTTTTATACTTTTTGGGAAAAAAATTTTTTTTTGTTTTATAATAAATATTAAAAAAAGTTACCCAAATTTAACTCCTGCTTTTTAATATAAAAATAATATTTTTGTGAATCAAATATTTTAAATTTCAAATTTTAGTTTTATTCAATTCCAGGAAATATCTACTTTGTATTCACTGTAAACATGGGTGCCACTCTTCAGTCTTGAGAGAAAATCAGTAGATTAAGTTTCATAAATTTATCTCTTTTTCATTTGTTATTAATATTAAAATTTCTGTTTTTCAATAAAAATGTAACAAATGTTTTCTGTTAGATAAAAATAACATTTTAAAGTAAGCATTGTTAATTTTCATCATTATTGGGAAATGATCAATTAATGATGTAGCTCAGTAACGAAAGAATAAGATTGAACTTCAACGCCTGCTTGCTTAGACTAAATTTGTACTATTGCTGTATCTAAATTTTCTTGTTCTTATTTTCCTCAGTGTTTTGAAATGCTAATCAAAATTAAATTGAGATTAATATTATAATAATTATTCATATTTCTTTTTCTTTAAAAAAAATTCTTAAGATAGGACAAAAAATCAATAACGGTGAAGTGAAAAATAAGTAGATAACTTCATGAAAAAATTAGTGGTTTATTATCTAGTAATTGATGTAAATAGATGTACATGGTTAGCTGTTATTTTTATGTTGTTTGCTGTAAAAATATTAATCCAGTCAAACCTCGCTATAGTGAACGAAATTTTCGGTCCCGTGCCTTGCTATACACAGATGTTATTTTTTGTGGATATAGTGAACCAAAAAAGTGAGAAAGTCAGATATAATGAACTTTTCTCTGTCTTCGACTGATTTTTTGTAAAAAAAAAAAATTTGTAATAATTTTGAAATTTCTACTTCAAAATAAATACATATACCGATTTTTAAAACCATCTATAGAGGAGAATGTAGCGATAAGCATTTTTTCGCTTGCTTCTTTTATCTCACTTTCCCATCCCTAAACAAACCAAGCAGATGTTGCACCAAGATGTTTCCAACCCAGGCAGATGATGCACCTGTAAGGTAACAGAGGGATCAATATGCATTTTCTGTCAGAGGGAATGAGTAATTATCCATTTTTCCTTCAAAAGGTTGGACTCTAATATGTGTAGATAAGACCCTCATTTCAACTCCTTTTTGCTCTCAGCTCAGTTAAAAACTCCTGCAAACAAGTATCTCAAATTTAACTATGGCAAGCAATAAACGTGAAACGTTCTCCATTGATGATAAAATGGGCATAATCAGAACAATTTTAAATGAATGCATTTAAGCTGATATTTGCAGGGAATATAAACTATCCAAATCTGCAGTTTGTTTGTAACAAATGGAAAAGTAGGCAATAAATAATTTCTGCTCATGAAATAAATTTAGATGACAGAAAAAAGTTGAGAAAATCAGATCACAAGAATATTGAAGAAGCATTACTGAAGTGGTTCACCAATTGAAGAAGCCGCAATCTTCTAGTATCGTCGATGAGTTTGCTAAGCGATTCTTTGAGACTGCTTTTATATGCTCGAATGGTAGGTTAGACAGGTTTAAAAAGCGGAATAACAGAAATCCAGGAAAAATTATTTGAGAGTCGGGAAGTGTTTCCATATCTGGTGTTGAGGATTGCTCAACAGCTAAAGTTTACTAAATTTTTTTTTGCACGCAAGATGAAGAGTAATGAAAAATAACACATTTTTTGGTACTACATAATATTTTTCAGTCATTTATTTGAATAATGTGTAATAAAAGGGAGGAGTTTGGGAACCATTAGTTAAACTGCCTTCGAAACGGATATAGTGAACTCCCGGTTATAATGAACCGAAATTTCGGTCCCTTAAAGGTTCACTATAGCTGGGTTTGACTGTATAATTAAAATGTAGAAAAAAACTAAATTGATTTAATATATGAGCCCTTATCATAGAAAGGTACATTTTGGAGAAGGTGAGCTATAAATTTCTGAAAATTTAGTAAACAACTCTAGATAGTGTCAATTCGCCAAAAAATAAGTTCAGTCTGGAAATATTTTTAGAGTGGCACCTATGCTGTAACTCAGGAATTATGTTTCACGATATTTTGAAACATGCTAAACATTAGAAATTATAAATATTGCTAAAATCAAAATATGAAAAATTATTTAGATTCTCAATCATCTCTTTATAAAATGTAAATAGTTTTACATTTAAAAAATCTTACATTGAAATGCATATTAACATTCCTAAAAATCGAACTTTTTATTCCACTATTTCATTCATTTATCATGTGTTTATATTTCATACATACGAAATATTAGATTCATAAATATGATTTGTACATATTTTGCTTATTCTTTTGCATTCCAACGCCTTTTTTCTTATATCTCAGGAAATAAATTGGATTTAGATAGAATTGAAAGTACTCAAAAAATTCTATTGACGATTCTAGTTTTCTTTTTACAAAATTAGTTTCGCCACAAACAACTTTGAATATTTTCAATTTTCTATATTTCAATACTTTCCCCATCATCCGTCCATATTTTGCATTTATGAGATATTTAATATGGGAAAACTTTACAAAAAGTTATTTTTTAAAAAATTTATCTAGCTTGTGATCTGATTTTTAGCATTAATGGTTTCATTTGTATTTCTTATTTTAAATAAACGGTTTGTGCCTATTATTTGTCTTTTTCCTTCTTTTATCAAGAACATAAAATACATTTAAAGCTTCTAAAACTAATAATATTTCATTTATGCCTTTAAATTTTTAAGTGACAGTATTATGCTGAAATTATGTGTTACACCTAATATAAAAAACTTGATTTTGATTAGAAGGCAAAGTAATTCACAATTTTCCAATAAACGCAAACACTAAAATTGCAACAAAGCAAACATTTTTATACCACTTGCCTAAGTATCATTTAATTTATATGGATATTTTATACCATTTGCTGTGCATCAATTTCATTAATATGGATTTAACACTCTTTTTCTCATATATAATCGCTAAAGAAAAATTTACTCCACTAAATAGATGTTTATTATTCATTGAACGATTCTGTGCAGAGCGTTGGGGTGGTATCAGGAGAGATACATGGCTTTTAATCCCCCCCCCCAAAAAAAAAAATATTTCACTTTATTATATTGAGACAGTTACTTTTCCATTAGATTTTTTTATAAGTACTACTTATTGTTTATTTATTTAATAAAATTTAGTTGTTTTTTTTTCAAATAATATAATAAAATATAATTTAATACAATTCTTATTTGTTTAATAAAGTGCTACTCATTTATATCATAATAAATGTTGTTCATCTATAAAATTATATCAGTTTTGAGAGAAGATTTATTATTTACTTCGAAAAAGAAAGAAGAAACAGGACATCTGGCTTTCTATTTATTCATTTCAAATGTGGAGGTGCATATTTTTTCTTTTTCCTTATAAAAATGCATGGGAAGGAACAACTCTCCCTTTTCTAAGAATAAGGGGAGATATTCTTACTATAACTAGAATTTTCATCATTTTGCTTGTAAATTGCTCTTTTTTTAAACAGCTGGTAGAGAAAGTGTGAAGTTTTCCTAGTTTGCATATATCATTTAATCTATCATTCTTTCAAGTATTCTATCAAGTCAAACAAAGTAAATTTCTTTAATTTATTAATAACAAAAAATTTCATTTATTAGTTATTTTCTATGGTCACTTTCATAAAATTATATTTATTTTTCTATTACATTTAAACGACTAATTGATAAAATATTTTTGCAATCGGTGCATTTTGCTTTAGTTTTAAAAGTCTTAAAAATATTCTTTTAAGAAATATCTTTTCTAGACAATACCTTTTTAATAGTTTTTGAAATTTATTGATCAGTAAAATTTTTGCTCTTGCCATTATTATCTGTTTCTTAATTACCTTTTTTTCAAACTTTTCTTAAGTGTTATAAATTTTAATTAAAAACTTTTATTTTATTTCAGACTTACAAAAAAGGAGAAACAGAATTATAAGTATATCTTAGTTCCAATAATTTTTATTATGATGTAAATTTGAACTTAAATGTGATTATAATTCAAAGAATCATATTTTAAAAAACACTGTTTTCAGTCCCAACTTTGATTATTTTTTCCCCTGTAGAATATGAGACTTATATATATATATATATATATATATATAAATACATAACAGATGCAGCATTCAATAATCCCACTCCCTAGAGGTAGACCACGCCTTCACTCAAATAGGTATAAAAACTCAAAATGTAAACAAACTTTATGTAACTTTGACTAGAAATGTCTGCTGATCGGCGGCAGTGATCTATGTTCCAACTTTTTGAGTTATGGACATGTTTGTGATTTTTTTCCTTAATTTATGATAACCAGTATACTACGCAATTTCAAACAGAAAGATTACGAGCGACAAGTGACGTGGCAAAAATTTTTACAATATACGTACCAAAATTTCATCCTGAACTTTGAAACAAGTAGATAGGATTTAACTGATTGTGTAATGCAAAAATCAAGACGAAGTATACTATGCAGAGAAATTACCTAAGACTTATGAAGAGAATCGGCAGAAAAAGATATCTAAATCCATGGATGATGAAAAATGTGTGGCCTTCAGCAGAACTCCGAAAAATGTAGCTATATATGTTAAGGGAGATGATAAAAACGAGAATCTCAGCTGGTAACACAAGAGTTTAAATAGGTAAAAGGAATATATATATATAGGTTAAAAAAAATTCATTCATAGATACAGGCTTCATAATTATCATTTGTTTGTTTATTTCAATCTCATGTTTTCATTTGGTTTATTTTTTTAATACCTAAGGCTTAATGGCTAAAATATCTTTTTAAAAATTAAATAAAGGAAGGAATTTTTTTTTTCTTTTTTGCAGAAGCGCACGACTGTGCATATTAATTTTCAATAATTTTTTATATCACTTTAAATGTCCAATTAATCTACTAATTTTTTTTATGAGAAAAGTTGCAGACAAGCTGACATAAAAATCAGAAAGTGTAATTTTTTCAAGATTTTTTGTCCAGAATACCCTTTAAAATGCAGATGTTTAAAACTACACACAAACAAAAAATCAATGTCACCAAAAACTACATTAGTTAAATGCAAGTAAAAAATTAAATAAAATAATTTAATCAAATAAAATTTGAATAAAAATTTATTAACTTAAATAAAATTTGATAGAATTTTTAGAGTCTACAAACATGAAGTATTTTAATTTAAAATTTGAAAAGAAAAAAAAAATTCTAACATATATGTTTGTTAATTCAAATGCTTGTTAAAACAAAATTTATTATTCAAATTTTTCCATTTATATAAATTTTCACTTATATATTCAAAACAAGAATAAATTAACATTTATGTACTTAAAAAATTTGTAGAATGCTGAAATTTTCAAATTTTGAGTATCTCAGCATGTGAGCAGAAAATTTTCAAAGTACAATGTTTCTCCAGAACATTGTTTTTTAGGTTTGGAGTTTCTCTAAAAAATTGTAGTCTTTCTTTTTTTTTTTTTATTTCTTTTTCTTTAAAAAAAAATTCTTGAGATAGGACAAAAAATCAATAACGGTGAAGTGAAAAATAAGTAGATAGCTTCATGAAAAAATTGCAGTTATACTTGATTTTACAAAATCAGAACTAGGATTTTTAAGATATGATGAAACATTACTTCTTGTTAGTGCACAATTTATATTAGTAATAGCGAATGGTTTATTAAAATGAATACTTTCATCAAGTTCTCCATTAATGCGTTGATTGCATGAAATTTCAATAGTATTCCTTCCTAAATCATGTTTCTTCGAAAAAAAATTTTAATTTATAATTGGATGATTAGTACGCAAGTTTTCTTTTATTGATAACTTTAGTTTTTTGTTTTCTTTTTGAAATATTTTTCTTTTTATGGGCTGAACAATTTACACTCTCGAGATAAACAATATCGAGATCAGAATTAGCATTATCTTTTTTTTTCAATACAATAGAACTTGAAACTTGAATAGGTGTTGAATTATCACAAGAAGTTCCTGAAGTTAGTGGTAACTTTTCAGAATTCTGAAATGAATTTGAAATACACACCACATCCTCAAGCAAATCATCCGTTGTGTAACTAATTTGCTTGTTTGGTGAACAAACTGAAGCATTTTGTGAAGATTCCACATATTTTTTTAAATAAATTGGTGATGAGAGGTTACTTTTAGGTTGTTTTACTACTTTTTGTGATTTACTTTTATCATTTGACTTAACGGAATGAAAATCAGGAACAGAGAAACTTGACTGTAATTTTTGTTTTTTTCTTTTATTACAGAGAGAAGATAAATCACCATCTTCAATAGTAACACATTTTTCTTCGTCATTACTTATAATAGCAGCATTACTACTAAAAGAGTCATTTATAGAGTTGTTAACTTCAGGGGTAATGAGAGGGATATTTTTTAACTTCTGCTTTTTTCCAATTTTAAGCTCAGGTGAAACCATAGAATACTTGTCAAAGTGCTTATCTTTTTGTTGAAAAACTATTTGTGAATCCAATTTCCGTTGTTTCTTTATCTTCCTCAAATTTAAATAATATTCCGCCAACTTTGAGGCCTTTTTATAACAGTTTTCAACCGCAGAGGCTTCCATTTCATCAAAAAACTCATATTTTGTGTAAATATCTTTCACATCTTCAACAGAAGTTTTAATTGGAGCAGATATCCCTAACTTTTTGCGAAAAATTCTATTTTTTCTTTTAATTTCTGCAAGTCTTTTCCTGAATATGTCAAAAGCAGGGTCAGCAGGCGAGTGTTTATCCATTTCAATTTTTAATTTAAAGGGCCAAGAGACAATAGTTTGAATGAAAAAAAATTTTTTTTAAAGCTTAGTGTAGAAGAAAATTAATTTTATAGCATAACATTTTACAAAGCAAATCATTGTTTATGGGGCGGAGCTTCACTAAAGAGGCAGATCGCGAGTCACGTGATTCTACTTTAGATTCTGACGTCGTTGCTCAAGCATCATATATCACATCATTCTTAACATTACAAGTTACATTTACATTGGATTAAACTTATTTCATTATTTGTTTATTTATTTTTCTTTTGTAATATTTTCTTACTATCGTTCTTATGACAATACGTTTAAAAATATCCAGCAAAAAATATAAATTATATCAGCATTTACAAATTATATTCAAATAAATTTTTTAATTATTTATGAAAAATATTTTAAACCATAATAAAATTACACATTAATTATTAATAGCTTAATGATGTTCCATTAAATATATATATATATATATACTGCTGAAATAAATAGAGCGAATTTGCATATTTTATAGAATTTGCGTTAACCCGCATTTGAGTTACATAGAGATGAAGACCACGGAAACCTCAACAGTTAGCATAGCGGTATATATATCACATTTATATATATATATATTGGTGAAATGACTCGAGAGAATTTGCGTTACATGAAGAAGACCACGGGAACATCCACAGTTAGCCTAGCGGTATTTATATATATATACATATCATTTTATACACATATATATATATATATGTATGAGTATTTATATGTTGATGTGTATGTATGTATATATATATATATATATATGTATGAGTATTTATATGTTGATGTGTATGTATGTATATATATATATATATATATATATATATATATATATATATATATATATTAAATACAAAAAGAGTTCTATTTTTTTTAGTGTTCCTCACACTATTGTATTGATATATTTTGCTTTAGCTATATTAATACAGTATTAGAAAGCACTTCTTTTTGCGGCATAGAGGGCCAAGGCCTACTGTGCCCATCTCAGTTTTTTTGACCTTGAGCTCTGGGCTATAACTTCAAAACTATTTTGCCGATAAATTCAAAGGATTTAGCGTAAAAAACTAAATGCGTTCGTCATAGTCCATTTATTAATTCGCAACAAAATACAGCTTTTAACAACAATAAATTGTTTAAAGAAGTATTTTTATTTTCTCACGGGAATTTTCAGATCAAAACGCAATTGACACTACCGACTGTTATTGAGAATTCATAATTTTTGAGAGCTAACTCTTCTTTTCCCCAGTAAGTTTTCAAAGAAAAAAAAAACTCACTGGAACAGTTAAAAAATACTTGTTACGGGAAAAAAAATACTTGTTGTCAGCCATGTTTAAATTCAATTCTGCGGCATTTTTTGCACAAGGGTACTTTCTTTTTTCGAAACAAAGGTGAAGGGGGAGCAAGCTTTTTGTTTTTTGGAAACTGCTCCTTTATTTTAAGTTATATATATATATATATATACATTGATAAATTAATATACATTCATATAAAAAATTAATATGCATATAACAAACAAAATAATATAAACAAAAAATTAAAATAAAGCTACGAATATGGAGACACGTGAACGACCGTCATCCTGTTTAACAATTGGCGGGCTATTCAGTTTTGCTTTAATGTTAAATAGGCATGTTCTCGTGTAACTTTTCCCCATGTTATAACGTTTGGCATTTTTAAATAAATTTTATTAATTCAGTTTTCGAATTATAACTTCGACAGTACTAATAATTTTAATTTCATGTTTTAGAAATTACCCTACTGCATTTTAATAAAAGCATAATGTAGGGGATGTTTGGGTTTATTTGTATTTTCCAATTCACATAAATAACAAAAGACCATAAATTAACTAACTCTTAATATTTATTGAAAAGGACAAAACACATATAAAATAAAACAAGAATAAAAAAATACAAGAATTTGGAAGAGGGGTTAAGGGTTCCGAATTATACGTCCGTATTTAACGGCGGTTCCTGGCAGACTGTCTTAGTTCACCGCCAGAGGCGCTGTGGTGGGGGAAAGAGGAAAGTTTGTCACACTCCCCCTCTGGTTCCGATTTAACGTCTCGTTGAGGGACCAGCACTTTTTGGTCGTTTGCTTCTTCTGAGGGTCCTCAAGGTTTTTGGGTCAGGATCAAGAATCTTTGGTCTGCCTCGTTTACGTAAAGGTGCCACCGGCACTGCATTTTCATCAGAACACTTTTTCAATGCAGACACATGATACTGTCCTAACGGTTCATGTGGCTTATCAACGTGGGCCACTTCATACGATGTAGGGGACCTTTGGGTGAGGATGATGTACGGTCCATCTCTTTTTGGCATAAACTTGGCCGACTTTGATTTTGCAGCATTGCTCTTAGGATGCAATGTAACCCATACTTTATCACCAGGTGCGTACTGTGGTGATTTTTGACGCTTTTGATCTGCGTAGGTCTTTCTATGATCTTGCTTGGATTCAACTCTATCTCGGATGTCATTAGAGATATTGGCTAATCTCTTTAGGTAGGGAGTGATCTCGGGAACGAAATTATCGTTGTTGACGATGGCACGAAAATCACTCGTAACGTCATCTATGGTTCTCATTTCTCGTCCAAACATGAGAAATGATGCTGTTTCGCCAGTTGTTTCACACTTTGCACTATTCATGGCGAATCTAATCATAGGAAGTTTTTCAGCCCAGGAAGTGTGGTCTAGTCCCACAAGGATTGCAAGACGTGGCTTCAAGTCACGATTTTTCCGCTCTACAGGGTTTGCCTGCGGGTGATATACTGGTGTTAGGTTCTGATCTATTTTTAAAAGGAAACACAATTGCTGCATGACAGCAGAGACGAACTGAGTTCCGTTATCACTTATAATTCTTCGAGGAATCCCATAACGAAGAAAAATCTCTTCCACAAGAACAGTGGCGCATTCTTTAGCATTTGCTGTAGTGAGAGAAAATAATTCTACCCACTTAGTAGAACAATCTTCCACTATAAAAACCCAGGATTTACCCTCATTAGTTGTGGGTAATGGTCCAAAGAGATCTATTGCCAAGGTTTCAAATCGTTGACTGTATACTGGTGTCTGCAGAAGTCCACAAGGTTTTTGATTACTGGCTTTATATCTGGCGCATTCTACACAGCTCTTTACATAGTCAGCTATGAAGGATCTCATACCAGTCCAATAGTATCGTTGATTTATTCTATTTAATGTTCCCTCTACTCCGTAGTGTCCAGCACTTGGAGCGTCATGGTGTAATTTTAAAATTTGCGCCCTTTCATGCAAGGGTACTACCAACTGTGCTTCTTCAGCATCTGAAGCAGGAGAATATCGGAATAATACGCCTTGATTCATTATATATCCTCTTTGTGTCCAATTGGAATAGTCTACTCCTTTTTCCGGATCTTCAAAACATGTAATTATTTTCTTAAGCTCTTCATCTTTCATTTGCTCCTCTCTTATTTCTTTGGGCGTTTTCTTAGGGAAGTCTACAGAAATAGTGGAAGCTTCGCAGAATACTTCATCAGTTTGGCATATGGGTCTTGAAAGCATGTCTGCCACATAGTTCGATTTCCCGGGGAGGTATTCTATCTTAAGATTGAACTCTTGCAGCTGCAGGGCCCATCTCGCCAGTCTTCCAGATGGAGTTTTTAAACTCATGAGCCACCTGAGAGGTTGGTGATCGGACGAAATGATGACTTCGGTGCCTTCCACGTATCCTCGGAATTTCTGAAGTGCCCAAACGACAGCAAGGGCCTCACGCTCTGTTGTTGAGTAATTCCGTTCCGCAGAACTCAGCAATCTGCTTGCGTATTCAACAGGATGTTCTTGAGTTCCGTGTTTTTGCAAAAGGACAGCACCCAAAGCGTAGTTACTAGCGTCTGTTCGTATGAGGAATGGTTTAGTTTCATCCGCTTGCTTTAGAATCGGAGGAGAAACCAAGCTTTGTTTCAGTTCTTCAAATGCTTTTTGCTGTTCAACACCCCATTCCCAAGAGGCATTTTTCTTTGTCAAATTGGTAAGTGGTCTGGCAATTTCGGAAAAACCAGGAATAAATTTTCGATACCACGAACATGTTTGTATAAACGATTGAACTTGTTTCACGTTTCTTGGAGAAGGCATGGAGGTGATGGCATTTACTTTATCTGGGTCTGTTTCAATTCCCTCAGATGTTATCCAAAGTCCTAGATACTTTACTTTAGAACATGCAAATTTACATTTCTTTCTGTTTGCACTAAGTCGAAATTTGTCAAGACGGTCAAAGACATCTTTCAGATCTTGGATATGTTGCTCAAAGGTAGGTGACAACACAAACAGATCATCTAGGTAAACCAGCAGTTTTACCGAAGGAAGTCCGTTGCGGAAACGATCCATCAGGCGTTGGAACGTTGCTACAGCGTTTCGTAAACCAAAAGGCATTCTTTTGAATCGGAAAGTGCCAAAAGAACAGATGAATGCTGTTTTATCCCTATCAGCTGGGTTGACTTCTACCTGATGATAGCTAGCTGTTAAGTCAATGGTTGACATATATTTACATGTCTTTGCATCATGCCATAAATCATCCATTCTGGGTAATGGATATGTATCAGGTAAAGTTTTCTCATTTAGTTTTCGATAGTCCACGCAGAGTCTATAACCATTCGGTTTTGGAACTAAAACCACGGGAGCGGCATAAGGCGATTCGCACTCTTCAATTATATCCTTCTCTAGCAAATCATCAATTTGTCTCTTCAACTCTTCTTTCTTTGAAGGAGGTAATCTGTACGGGGGTACCGATACAGGAGGATGATCACCAGTATTTATGTAATGTTTTGCGTATGGAGTAGCATCTCCCCCTGGTTCGAAGATTCTTTCATACTGTTTCAACAGGGTGTTGAGTTCGTTTTTTTCTTCACTTGACAGTTGTTGACCTTCTTCCTCTCTCAGTTGACAAGTATTGGATTCTGCACATGGCGTATTCTTGATATCACACAAATTGGTTTCCTCAGCAAAATTAAATTTTCGTCGGGGAAAATCGTTAAAGAACCATCTGTGACTTTTCAGATCAAGGACGATACCAGCATCTTGAAGGAAATCCGTACCAAGGAGAGTACGATTTTCTTTTGCATGGGGTAATGCGATTAAGTTTGTTTTAAAGACTCTTCCTTCAAGTCCTATATCTACGGAAGTAGTGAAGGCTTCCACTTGTCGTTTTTCTCCGTCAGCAAGTGTCATAGTGAGTTGTGTCTCTTGAAAGTCTGCACCTTCTTGTTTGAGAATTTGATACAACCGTTCTCCAGCAATACAATGGCTTGCTCCACTGTCAGCACATGCAGTACCTAAGAGTCCATTTACTGTTATATTCAAAATAGCTAATTGTGATGATTCGTCTACACATGACTGGAAAAGGACATTCCCAACACTGGAAGAGGAGTTTGTGATAGGTGGATTGCATTTAGGACAGCGAGATTTAATTATGCCAGGTTCTCCACATCCATAGCATCTTCTACCAGTTCTGCTCTCTTCAAATCTGTCGTTGTTTACTTTATGATGTTGATCATCATACATAAAATCATTTCTTCGCGGAGTTCTTTCATAATTAGAAAAGTCCTGCTTGTTATGACTCTGAACTCCAGTATCTCGCCTATTTTCTTGTCTAAAAGGATGCATGTTATATCTCTGGTCATATTGCACCCTGGGACTACGCGAATACTTGTTTTGATTATAAAGTCTTGTTGATTCTGTTTGTTTCAAATTAAGCTTCTTTTCTGAGTTTGTTTTCTGCAAATCTTTTTTGCTTAATCGAAGATTTTCATACACATCCATTTTCTCAATTAAATCCTCAGGCGTTTTCCATTCACACCAGACATCTAGGAAGTGCTCTTTAGCTTCTGGAGGAATTCTCTTCTTCATTTGATCAACGATCATCAAGTTTTTCAATTCATCGAAAGTTTTAATGTCTAATTCCATTAACCAATTTTCGAAAAAAGTTAGGAGTTCAAAATGAAAATCTTTCCAAGTTTTCTCAGGTGTTTTTCTGTGAGTGGCATACAACTGTCGAAGTTTTTCTGCACTTAGTTTAAATCTTTTCAGAAGCATTTCTTTGACATAGTCAAAATCTTGAGCTTTATCGTCTGCTTCTCTTGCGATGAGTTGCGCAATATCGTTTGGCAGGACGCCAAGCAAATAAGCTACCCAATTCTCTTTGTCTACTTTTAAAAATTTCAATTGGCGTTGAAATAAGTTGAGATATAAGACCATATCGTCCTCTTTCGGATTGAATTCAGGTAGTAATTTCTTTAATTGCAAGTTGACAGGACAAGTACTAGTTAAACCAGATGATGGTTGTATGAATTTTTGGGCTTCAATTTGCAAACGTAATTTTTCCAGTTCAAAATTCTGTTGTTGTTCCTTTTCTTTTAATATTCGATTTAGCTCTTCGGCCTTTTCTCTAGAAATTCGTTCTTGCTCTTCTTCTTTTTCTCTATTTAATTTTTCGCTTCTTTCCTTTTCGACTCTGTCATCAATAATATTTTGTAACACATTGAGGCAAAAATCTTCATCGTATGCTTCATTTTCAGTGATTAGTTTCTTAATTTGTATGACTTTAGCATCGGGAGGAACCTTGAGACCCATTTCTTCAGCTAATACACATAAATCGACTTTTTTTCCCAAAAATGTCATTGTAGCAGATTTTGAAAGCACCACTTAATAGATATTATTTAATACTTATTGCAGGCTAGATAACCCCAATTGTCTTAAAATGTCACTGATAATTTAATATGAAATGTTTCTAATAATAGTTAACCTATCACATATTATTTGGGATAATTTTAAACAGTTAATATATTCTATTTAAACAACCAATGGAAAATGAAAATACATTAGCAAATACATTGGAAAATTTTGAACAATAAACATTGATACGTTTAATATACAAATATTTCACTTTATTCAAGAGTATTTATGCAGTGAATAAGTTATTTCAATATCACATTGGTGAAAGTTGTTTAACGGTTAGAATGTATGAAATAAAAATTTTACTGAAAAAATGCACATGTGTTACTCATCTATTAAATTTAATTGCTTCAATTATTATTTTCAATACCCCAAAAGTAAAACAATAAATTTCTTAATTTATTTGCTTTAATTTTCCTAGATAAAAATTTTATTTTACCAAGATAAAGATTCTGTTTTCCTTGTTTTTCCGAAAAAAACACAACCCTTTATTTACCAAAATTAACCACCTTTGTTACTAAAGTGTATTCAATATAGAAACATATATATAAAACACATAGCAAAAGGGAAAAAAAAAATATTCCTTTTTTATAAAAAAAAAATTGTAACAAATAGAAATTGTAATAATAAAACTATACTATAAGTTGCATGAATGAATTAAAAAGAAGCAACATATTCTTAAATTTCTTTTCCTCTTTCTTATTTTTTTTTTTTTTTTAATAAAAAGCTTTATTATAATCTTAGCTAACTCAATTTATCTCTGTAATTGAGGTCAATGAAAATAAAACAAAATACAATATAACATAAGCATAAGTTTCAGTTTCGATTTACAAACACTCCTATTTTATCATGAAAAGAAATTCGTCTGTGGTTTTGGCGCCACAGAAAGCAATAAAGAAAGAATCTTGTCTGATTCACAGACGCGCAAGTATTAATTGAAAGTAATAATATTCAAATAGATGAGAAATTTTAAACACACTTTTTAAATGAGAAAACAATATCAATGCTTAAATATTTTAGAATGCAGTTTTTTTTTTAACTTTTGCACAATATATTCATTTTGAAACATAAAAATAGCTAACTCTCATGATATATTTCTCCACCAGATTCATAGTTTATAAAAATTATTTTGAGAATTAATGATTCAAAATACGTATAACATTAAAGTGAACACACCGAATAACTATACAACATAACATTTTTCACAAATTTCAAATCAATGGATAGTAAATATTAATATTTTACTCTAGTAAACCTTACTACTATGAAAACTATACTTATCGGTGTTGGGCGGGAAAGGGTTTTCCCGGTTTTCCTCGTCTAGCTGGGGTGAGCTGGAAAACGGAAATACTAATTCAAAATCCAGGCAATAGAGGTACGGGATGTCCTCATAAAAAGCACAAAACTGAACTGGATGTTCATTTGCCTTCTGAAAAAAAATTTGAGCCAGCAAGGAACCTTTAATTCGGCGCGAAGTTGGGCGTCATTTTGTAGGGGATGTTTGGGTTTATTTGTATTTTCCAATTCACATAAATAACAAAAGACCATAAATTAACTAACTCTTAATATTTATTGAAAAGGACAAAACACATATAAAATAAAACAAGAATAAAAAAATACAAGAATTTGGAAGAGGGGTTAAGGGTTCCGAATTATACGTCCGTATTTAACGGCGGTTCCTGGCAGACTGTCTTAGTTCACCGCCAGAGGCGCTGTGGTGGGGGAAAGAGGAAAGTTTGTCACAATAATTATTATTTTTTAATATGAAATCAATGCCGAGCAAAGGATTAACAGTTTCTTAAAAACTGGATTCACCAAGTATTTTATAAATTATTTATAATCAACTTACTGAATTTGTGATCCGATAATTGAAAATCAAGAATGCTTCTTCCCCGGGACATTTTTATTTATGTCTTTCCTTTTCCTTCAATACGGCTTTAATTTATTTATATATCTAATGATAATTTCATTGAAAGAGCTGATAAGTAATTTTACAATGAGTTTGCACTTTATTTTTATGAAAGAAAATACTTAGTTTACGTTTTTATTAATAACATTAAGTATTTTTTAATTCAATTAACTCATGATTTGTTTTTTAAATCTGTTTCCTTTTTTAGAAAAAATTTCGCAAATTTAGAATAATATGTAACAAGAATTTATTTTAAAAATAATAATTACTTCTTCTTTAATGTTTAATTACAATAATTTTTTGTCAAAACAGTGTTGCATGAGTGAGAATAAATGTTTTGTTTTAAACGTATTTTGCTAATGAATAATTAGCAACTTTAAAAGAAATGCGAAAAACTTTTTTTTAAACATATTCATTTAAAAGATTGTTCTTTTACTAAATCAAAACTAAGTCTCTTTGTTTTTATATTTGTATAGTTTTTCCACTTCCAGTTCAAACAAAGGGAGAAAGGATCCGGTTTCTTTCTTTCTTCATAATTCAAACAGCTCCTACATCATGAAGCCCATCCCACTCCCAAGGATTTGGGAAAACGTCATTTTTGGCCCCTCAAAAAACTCGTCGCAGGGGGGACAGGCCTGTCCATCCTAAGATTTTCCAACCTGAAGGTGGGGTACTCACCATAGAGTTGACATACTTACTATACAAGCTCTATGGTACTCACGTCCAAAATGAAAATTTCGAGAAAAAGAAGAAGAAAAAAAAGAAGAATCGTTAAACAGGAATTATTCAACGTAAAAGAAGTTTAAGAAATTACGAAAAAGTGCATAGAGCAAATGTGCATAGAGCTCGAACAAATTGAAATTGCCCTCTATAATTTCAGTTACGCGAATATATATATATATATATATATATATATATATATATATATATATATATATATATATATATATATATATATATATATATATACAAACACACTCCCGCAGTGGACTGATCGTAAAAACACGGTTCCTAGTAGAGAACTGAAATCAAACAGCGCTGGCTACGGTCAATAAGCGGGTAGGAGACAATTTTGATCAGCTTGAGTAAGGACCGAGGGTGCGTGGTATCGGTCCTCGTTAAACTCTTCTACCGTAAAGTGCTCAACTCGTCGGACTACCAAAGCACGGGAGCCATCCCCTCTACAGAGTATCACAATTACGATGGCATGTCTTCGGATCATCCTCAAGGATGTTTCCCCAACCGTCGTTAATAGCCCATTGTGCAGCTCTAATACCACGTAAATAAAGTATATATATATATGTGTGTGTATACTATATACACTTTTTTTTAAATTTCGCAAGAAATTCCTAAAGATTTATTTTCTAACTTTACCGTTGTTTATTTTACTCGATTTTTAACACTAAGCAATAAAATTTATAGCTTTCAGAGGTTTTGGAAACCTATAATAAGTAATGAAAAATAACAAGTTTTTTAACACCCTATGCCAAAAAATCAAACAATAAGCTTGGAACTTGTACCAATTACACTTAAGTTGTTGTTTTTAGTAACTGAATAACAATTCATAAACTTAGCGTAATTAATTTTTTGTTTTATGGTTTTTTGCTATAACTTTAAAAATATTCGATGGAAATAAACAAACTTTTTGTTGCAATTCAAAAGTAATTACAAAAGTATTGATTTAAAATTTAAAACAAAAATTGCAAAAAACTGCGCAAGATATGCGCATTTCAAGTAGTTCTTTTATGCTGCGCATGCGCTAAAAAGGAATCTAAAAAAAACTTGATCTGATTTTAAAAATTCAAGCAATTCAGGCCTCGTAGTCCATCAAAGAAAAAAAGATCTCGTCATTTTTTTTTTTTTTTTAAACAGTATACATACACCATACTATTTTTAAAAATGGCAAACGTTCAACTACATATATATATATAGATAGATAGATAGATAATTGTCTCTAAAAATAAAAAATACATAATATTTTCCATTTCAGAACTATTTGATTCAGATCATTAAGTCTTAAAACTTTCTAGGGCAATTTAATGGAGAGCTGAACAACTCCTAATAGTTTAATATCAATATATATATTAATATATTTGAACGTTGTATTAAAAGCATAAATAGCATAAGTTAGTTAATAATTTCCCTCTGTAGAGGGGACAAAAATCAAAGTTCAAATTAATAAACTTTAAAAATTTGTTTCTGTTGAGTGGCAAAGGTAAGCAAAACTTTGCTTTTTCGTCAAACTCAAAATGAAACTGTTTTTTTTTTTTTTTTTTTTTTTTTTTTGTAAAGTCATGAAACTTTATTTCGACCAGTTAATCAACTACACTTATATTAAGTTACAAACTGTTCTTAGTTTCCTTATTCTTTAATGAATTTAAAATAATTTTTTGTTAAAAAAAACAAACGAATAGTTGGGGATAAATAGAATAGCTGTCTTGCACATGACAGAAAAAATGGATCTCAGTTATAATTAAATGATTATGTTTTCAAATTTTATATTGATTTACACCCATTAAACAAATTCATTAAAATTATACAAATTTTTTTAAAAACACAAACAAAATATTTTTTTATAACCTATGCCCAGCCTGGGCCAATCAGCCATGCACTGTCTAGCTGTTCAATAAGGATGCAAAAAACTAGAAGGGGAAGTATTCATTCGAAAATAGGTGATGCTTTTAAATTTGTACACAAAGAAATGTTTTCCACTTATAGAACTATCCCAAAACAACGGGCAGAGGCTGCTATGCCGATACTTTTGAGATGTGGAGGAAATCTGTCAACATTCAAAGACAGACATCTTCCTCAGTAAATTAGAGGGTTTTTATTTTGTATACGACGTTGCCAACTTTTTCCAGAAGCTATACTACTATAAAAGTTTCTTGAGGTTTTAAATTTTGTTTTGATTAGTGCTTTATAATTTATTATGGGGAGAGGAACTGTGACAAATACAAATAAATAAAATTAACTAGTGAATCTGCTTCCTCATCACCAGGAATCCCGATTGGGGTCTATTAGATAACCTTTTTTCTTCATTTTTATAAAAATATTGAAGAATATATTTTCTCCCACATGTGAAAGCACAAAATCGAAATTTATATTAAACACTGCAAATCAGGTGACTTTTTTTTTGTTTCCTAGTTTAATTTATAATTATGTATAAGTTACACGTTAAATTTCTAAAACTTCAAGGAGTAATATTATGAATATATATAATTTTAAATAAATTCAAGTTTTCAAAAATAATACATACATACACACGCACACACACGCACACACACACACACACACACACACATATATATATATATATATATACATCGAAAAAAGATGTAAATGAATTACGCAGTGCATTTGTGGTGATATATCAAAGGCAGGGGAAGAAAAGGATGAAAGAATCAGGAAGCAAAGAAAAAATTTCATATTTTCTAAATTTCCAGATTTATGAAAATAAAACTTTGAAATAGATTTTGCATTATACGAAATTCAAAGTTTCCTCTGGAACAATATTCCGATTTCCTTATTCATCGCAGCAGTGTTTCTTCATCAAAATTTGTACAAAATATGTAATTTACAACAACATTATTATTAGCAAATATAATGACATTTTTCATACACTTAATTCAATTTAATTTTTAAAAATGCTTACCTAAAGTTATATGTCAAAAAAACGAAGCTATCATTGAATAATTTACCTTGATTGTAAAGAAAATACAAGTTGGGAAAATTGTTTAATATATAACTAAGCATGAGGTATAATAGATGGAAACATTTTGTCGTTTTTTTGTTTGCTTTGATGTTACGGGGAACATAGAACACCTTATTCGATTTAAATTGATCACACAAAATGACATTCAATTGGAAAAAGATTTTATAGAATTAGCATATTCTTATGTGAAAAATTCTTGCTTGTTATTCCTAGTTTAGAAATAAATTAAAATAGCAAGTGTATAATGTGTCAGTATTGTGGCGTAACTACCACTACGATTATTAAACAGCAATTCACTAGTATATAAGACATGCTAACTTGATTCAATCCCAAGGTACCATTTCATAGATGAAGGTTGGCATGGTCTATAACAACACTCCCCACAGTATTAAATGCTCCAGAAATAAAACAATGTATTATATTGTAGGAAGACAAGGAAATTCATTGAAAATTCAATGCTAAGGAATACCGAATTATTAACCAATCATGAATCGGATAATTGCCCAGGGATGTTTGTGTTCAAGTTTTTAGAGAATAAACTCAAGAGCCAAAACATTATGACCACCTGGCCCACCTTTAGCCCGCAACCCGCCTTGGCATGGATGACACAAGTCCTTGGTAGATAGCCGGAGACAGATTGTACCAGATGTTTAGGCAATGGTCGCGCAAATCCGAGATATTGCGACTTAATGGTCTTTGAACTCTGAGCTGCCGTTCCATGCAGGGTTCGCCATGCAGGGTTCACCTTGAAAAAATCCACTTAGTGTTTTTTTTTCACAAATTGGTTTTTTAAAATTTGGTTGAAAAAGAAATATCTCCTAATACTACTATCATTGGACACATCGTGGAAGTTAACAAATATTTTAGAAATGTGTATCAAGCAAATGGATGGGCAAATGAAAAAAACTGCTTAATGCCCCAATTACCAAATGATATTGCTATTGAACATCAAAACGAATTTAATAATAATATGTCAAAAATATTAAATAATGTTGGGCTTTACCAATAAACTATCAATTTGGAAAAACAGATATAAATTGTTTCTGAAGCTTTAAAAAAGCTTCAGTCAGAAAACATTTCAATTTCAGAAGTTGTTGAAATATGAATTAACTTACTATCGTGTGATGAATTAGAACCCCATAAACATTTTGCAAAAAAGATTCCATCAGGCTATTCAGCCACCTCATTTATTAGCACATGCACCCTGGATCCCGAAGCAAGGGGACAATTTTTAAATGATGAACAAAAGCAATTAGCAGAAAACTGTCTTTCCAGAATTTCTGCCAGGTGTTATCGCATTCAAAATTTCCGATCCTGAATACTTTTCAAAATCAATGATGCTTGATACTGTTATTCAACAGTTTTCATCAAAAAATAGGGGAAAATTATGGCAAAAAAAAAAAGCTTCCACAAAATTTCTGCCAATTTGTTTTTTCTTTACCCACAGCACCAGCAAGTTTCGGTTTGGTGTGGAGTAAACTACGAAATAGATAAAGCTACAGAACTCGTAAAAGTGTATCACCGTTTAAAAGAGAAATGTAGATACTTTGAATCTGCTGTATGATAATAATAATAAACAAAAAAAACAAAAAAAAATGGACCCTTTTTTAAATTAACTCTTAACATCTGCTGACAAATTTTTAACTATTTGGAGAAAGTTTATCACCATTAAAAAAGTTCAAAATTAAAATATCACTTTTAAGATTTTTTAAATATTATTTTTAAGATTTCTTTTGAATATAATTTTTTTTTCTTTCTTTTAATCATGCTTAAAAAAGAAAACAAACGAATTATTTTTTTCTTTTAAGTGATACATTAAACAACAATTAACAAATTTAAAGTTTTATTTTCTGGTTTTAAAAAATAAGTTAAAACTTTTTATGCATGTTTTTTTATTATTTTAAGATTAATTTGTTTTCTGAAATTATAAAGTTAAAATTTATGCAGTCTAAAAATGCAGTCCTTTTTCTAAGGATAAATATTTGAAAAATGGGACAAGTAACTGATTTTCTTTATAACTATACATAATTTTAATTTCACTTTCTATTAATCATATTATAAAAACATGGAAGACAATTAAATATTTATTCCAGTTTAATTTTATTTAAGGTAAAAATCAGAAGAAATTTTAGTTTTTACTGATTATAAATATTTATTGATTATAAATTTGTAATAAGTAATATATATATATGCTTAATAAATATAGTAAATAGAGGTGTGGGAAAACAAAAAGATTAATAAACTTGCTCCTTTTATATTACTGTTGCACTTATATTTTATAGTGCTTCAGATAAAAACTGTGAAACGTTATGTATTTAACAATAAAGATTCAAACACGTATTAGTGATAGTGCATTACTTAAACTTATTTTAATTTTATTGAAGTGAAACTTCTAATGCAACTACCGACAAGGTTGCGTTAAACGTTTAACGCTACATTTTTATTGGCCGAAAAATCACGTGGTAGGATCCAGTTTTCCCTCATTCATTTCCATATTGTTTTGGTTCTCACTAGCATAAAATTAGTATAAGTCTTAAAAGTATTGTTTTTCTATAAATATTTTTGCATCCCTAATTTAATGTTATTTCCCTGTAAGATAATTGTTTTTTTATTATTTTTTTAATATTATTATTGTAATGTAATTCTGCTCTACATTTTAAAATAAAGTTATGTAGATAGGTGGTTGTAAGCAATGCTAATAAAGTTTGTCTTAAAGAAACAATATGATTTCACTAAATACGATTTCTACCCCTTCCTATTTTCATTTCCACATTACGAAGTTTCACTTCTTCCGCGCGGAGGGACTCCACGCACTATTTTTGTTATATATATATATATATTTTATATAAACTTTTTGGATTTATTTATATTTTTAAGCTTATACAACACTATTTAATAAATAAAAATATTTACACAGTAAAATGTTAAAGTTTATGAGCACTAAATGAAAAAATCCAATTTCCCCCGGGTTTTTTCAAATAAAACCAAATTTCCCCCGGGATTTTTCAATAAAACCCGGGCGGGTTGGGTTTTTTTCAAACCCTGGTTCCATGACATCCCAAATGTGCTCTATCGGATTGAGATCTGGTGACTTAAGTGGCCAGGACATTAACTGGAATTCAGCATCATGTTCCTGGAACCACTCCAACACAATTAGAGCCTTGTGACACGGGGCGTTGTCCTGTTGAAAATTCCATTTCCAGCTGGAAAAACAGAGGCCATGTAAGGGTGCAACTGGTCCGCAATGATGTTCAGATACCCTGTAGCATTCATGGTCTACTCTACCACAACCACGGGTCCCAGAGACGCCCAAGAGAACGTCCCCCAAAGCATAATACCGCCACCACTGGCCTGTGTATGACCTACTGTACATTGAGGGAGCAACTGTTCGCCTGGAAGACGGCGTATCCTGACACGGCCATCGGCGTGATGAATGACAAACCGTGATTCATCTGACCAGGCAACTCTCTCCCACTGATCCATGAACCAGTCGCGATGTCCCGGGCCCAGCGCAGGAGTAGTTGGCGATGACGCTAGGTCAGTAAAGGCACACGAGTGGGACGTTTGCTGCGTAGGCCCATATCCAACAGTGTGCTCTGATGCTATTCTACTTGACCCTGCATTGTATTGGGCTGTCAGCTGAGCCACTGTCTGGCTCCGGTTTGTCTTCACCAAGGGACACAATCTCCGACGTCCAACACCATGTCGTCTACTGCTGGTTTCACCGTCATTCATCCACTTTGCATTATTACTAACAACTGTAGATCGCGAACAACCCACGAGTCGTGCAGTTTCGGAAATACTTGTTCCGAGCCATTACAATCTGCCCTCTATCAAAGTCGCTCAGATCCGCAGGCTTTCCCATCACACACAGAAAGAAGTGAAAGAATGATTCTGGAATGGAATGTTGGAAATTGAAGATATCTCAGTATTCGGCGCGAAGCGCCGCTAACTGATTCATCGAAAATGGAAAGTCCTAGTTTGTGTAGGCATATATTTCAAATGAAATAAATGTAAGAGTTCATCACAGCAAGGAGCTGAGGTGGTCATGTGTGAGGATGTCTTGCAGGCACTAGTTCTGTGTCTCAGGGAGAAGGGAGTTAACAGTTCTTTCATTTCTTGAAAGAGTCTCAAAAATCTGGTTGCAGTATCTGTGGCGTTCTTGGGTTTTGAATCTCTAGGGAGTTTCCTGGGTCTTGCACCGCAGCCCGAAAAACAGGCTGGGTGCTCACCATTGCAGTTTATACATGTTGCTGGTTCTGTGATAGGCTTGGTGCACTGGTAGGAGTAGTGTTCTTTCGCACATTTCATGCAGGCGGGAGCAGTGGCTGTACATGTACGCTGTGTGTGTCCGTACTTTTGGCATTTGTAGCACTGGACTTGAAATCTTCCACCTCTGAAACGTTCGATTTTAACTGGTTTCTCTAGGATAGATCTGATGTTGTAGATGTTTCGACTTTGGCTAGTATCCCATTGGATGATGAGGAATAGTGGGAGGGGCCTAAGCTCCGCCCCACTTCTTCTTTTGAGCTGCACGATCTTTTCCGGGAGAAGTCCGAAATCTTTAAGATATTTCTCTAATTCGAGAATATCTGTATTAGTGTCCAGGCCTCGGTTATGGTTTTTAATTTTCTGTTTGGAGTAGTGTCCATATTAGTAGTGGTATTAGTGGTGGGGTCAGCCGGAACGGTAACCTCCTCACTCTCTGCCGGAACTGGAACCGCAGGGATGGCGGGAGCTAGAGCTGGGGTAGGCTCGCCTTCTGTAACAGTGTCGGGAAGTGTCGCCTCGTTGACACTTACTTTCATCTTTTTCTTCTTCTTCTTACTCCTTTTCACAGAGTGATCAGGAATTTCTATAGTGTCCATTTCAGTCGGTAAATTTGGTGAAATTTCACTATCTTGAGCACTGCAATTAGGGGTGGTTTCTGGCTTTTTCTCTGTCTCTGTATTAACTGGCATGGCTGGAGTAGAGGCAGAAGTTAAAGTTTTGTTGATTTTACGATTCTTGATATTCCAGATAGCAGTCCCTGCTGCAGTTTCAAGTTTATTGTAGAATTCATCTCCTGTCTGTTCAAACAGTCTATTGTAGCTTGCTGATTTCTTGTACGTCGTTTGTTTGTTCTAAGATAAAATCAATCATAGCTGTGCAGGCGTATCGAACAGTCAATATTTGTCTTGGCGGTATAAACCGTTCTTCTATCATGGATAGAACATCGTCGTCGTCTACGGGCGAGCGGCCGGAAGGGAGCACCTTTCCGCCGCGTGCTATTCTTCGTGAAGAGCAATCAAAAAACACGTCCGTACTCCTCGAAGGCTGAGTCGTTCCTCCAGAATGATTCTTCAAGCTCTCCAGCAACAGTTAAATACCACTTCCACCTGATCACGTGCCTTCCACGTCATCCAGTGGAGTTTATTGCAAAATATAGGGGTGGTCATAATGCTTTGGTTCTAGTGTGTATAATACCCATAAAAATTCCAGAATCGATTCAAATATCAATGAAGCAAATGATATATGGGTGATTCTCACGAAATATGACAATTCACTGTCCCTTGCTCTAAGATCTAATACTATAATACTAAAAGAACTTTTTTTGAAGAAAATTAATAAATAGCATTTTAAAATGACTTTGCACTAGCAGTGACTGTTTTGTATAGTTAAAAAAATTTAATTCAACTTCAAAATTTCATGTTTTTGACATGTCCCAAACAATGTTTCCAATAATAACTAGCTTCGAAACTTCCCATAAATGTTTCAATATCTAATTTGTTTTTATCTCAACCGATGTAAGCATTTCTAGAATATACGCAGAAGGTATTATTTACAAAAACTTCGTTTAAAATAATTTTCTCTGTCAGTAATTTGTTTGTCCCAAGAAAATCTGTCATTTTCCTGGCTACTTTTATTCAGTGGTTTATAACCAAAATAGATAGAGCCAGCAATCAATATCTTATGTTAATAGATTGATTAGATACCATCCTATATGAACATAAAGAACCAATTTTCTGGTTCAAAATCTATTTCAAAACATTTTTCAAGGTGAGTAGGTTTTTGTGTTGTTATTTTCTTGGCATCTTGAAATCATTAATAACATAAACTACATAGATTTATCTGAGTTATTTTAAGAAATCCTGTTGTTTTCTGCGGAATATAAACGCCTTAGGTCAAAATATTAAATTAAAGTAAAGCTATATGCTATAAAATGGCGAATTTGACATTATCCTGGCCTATGAATGCCAGGACATTGAAGTGTTACCAGAAATTTTTTTTAAACTGCTAATATTGTATGGAGAGAAAGCAAATATTAACCTAATACCAAGTTTATGTATGATTGTAATATGCTTGGATGTAATCAAAATTATTCATTTATTTAATGATTGATTATTATACACAATTTTTATTTTGTACATATCAGCAACAAATTTTTTTTTTGTTGATTCTTTCTACAGTGGATAAAAAGAATTAATTTAAGCAATTTATGGTCCATCTAACATAAAGGGTTAAGTTGAGTTACTTACTATTAACTTAAAATGACTGTTTTTTAAACTTCTAAGCTAATATGTCATTTTCCTGGCATTCAAGATTTGGTGAATTTTTCTTTTTTTTTTTCTTTCTCGAGCAAATGTCAATAAACTACACTGTGGTCTCTAAGATATTAATAAGTGTAACTAAAGAAGTATACAAAAAAAAAAAATTTAGATTATTTTGAAGACTTTAAATTTGAAGAAATTTTTTGATCCGAATTGTCATGTTTAAAAAGAATCACCCATATCTGGAATTTATAAATGAAAAATTTCTTACGATTGTACTAAATATAAAGCACAGCAGATTGAAAAAACCTTTTTTGCACTCATAGATGTCAATAACCATGATAAATTCAGATTTAAAGAAAAAATATAAGTCTAATTGAGTTTTTCTATCTTTATTTAATAAATTGTAGAACATCAACATAAGTAAAATCTTTTACTGATTTAACCACTTCACAGGTAAGTATCAAAGGATGGTATTTAAAAACTTTCTTAATATATTCCTTCCCTGCAATTAAAAAAAGTTCATTTTAGTAAAGTTTAAAAAATCATATTATACTAAATAGTACTTACAACATAACTTCAATAAATAATATATTTATAATTCAGTATAAGACAATGCAAACCTGAAGCTATTGAAAAAGTTTATTTATGCACTTTCACAAGACTTAAAAGCAATGAATTAAATCTTGAGAAATTGCATAAATTTATAAATGTATAATTATAATTTGTATCTATCATTTTTTTTTTATAAAAAAATGTGCATATTACAGCTACTATTATAAAAGTGAAAGTAGATCTTGAAATTAAGTATGCTTGAGAATATATTAATTTTAGCTTAGCATATACTTTAATCATCATCAAATGATCTATTGTAACTTAGTTCACATTACATTTGATAAATAGTAATAAATAATAATGATTAAAATAATTTAAAGATGATTATGTTATTTAAAATTTTCTTCTCAAAAAAAGGTTATTTTCTAGAAAATTTCTCAGTGTCCATTCATCTAATAAATTCGTTGACGATGGAAATGTACTTAATGCTTCCAGAAACCAAAATTTATGAGATAAAAAACTTAACCAGAAAAATTTTCTATGTTAAAAATTAAATTATACAGTAACAAAAAAAAAAAAAAAAAAAGTATACTTGTGTATTTTTCCAATTTTGAATATCATAAATCTACAAATCATACTTAATTTTTTAAAAAAATTTATAGCATTATAGTTTAACATTTTGATTGTAGCTATTACAACTGATGCATCTTATAAATAACAAAAGAAAAATAATTAATTCATGATTTAATTGTTAGATTCTAGTTTAAAGTTTTATTTTATTCAGTGTATTTTTTAAAATGTTTTGAATAATGGATAATTTAAAATTTTCTTCATTCAAACCTAATATTAACACTGTCTATTCTATAATAGTTCTCTACATATAACAACTACAACATATTAAATTAACTAGAACATGACAAACTTCATTTTCGATATATTTTCTCCGATACTTTTTAATTATTGTTAAGCAATTTGAAAGCCTTGTTTTGTTTAAATCATCATTAAACAAAGCAATATAAATTATTAATGAATTAATATTAGAAATTTCAAAATGTGTTTCATTTTTTTAATATTTTCTTATGTATGATAAATTATTGGAAGCAAAATAAATTGGCTGAATATTTAATAAATCAAAGTAAGTCCCATGGTCATTCATTCACATATATATACTGCTCCTGTTAAGAGCATTAGTTCTTCAACATCTCTCCATAATGCATGGGCATGCATTTTACCCTGATTTGCCCCTCTGCCACTGTGGCTCTCCTTGTTCTGTTTTTCATCTTTAATACCTCTCAGCTATTGCGGTTTTTTTAGTGCTGTTTCTCACCTTTATGTTTTTATTTTTCGTAGACAACTTACCTTTTATATTTCAAATCAATTATGTTTCTTCTCATTCATGCCTGGCAAATCTTGAAAATGAACGCTTGAAATATGTTGGTTGTTATTCCCATTTTGTATATATTTAAAACAAATGAAGATTTTTATTCAATTAATATCTTACCTTAAACAGATTATCACAGCAAAATTAAGTATTTACTTTATTTCAAAATTTTTTAATTGCATTAATCACAGATCCATTTCCCAATACTATTGACGTAAAATTCAAATTTAATACTTTACCATTCTGACATCAACAAATTTTTTATATTCTTCTTAGATTTTTAGACACTGAAAACTCAATGAATGCTTTTTCCCAAAGACATTATTTAGCAATAGTAAAAAAATTAGTTACTGGCATTTCTTTGCAATTGCGTAATAAGTTGCGTAATTTTGCGTTTCACAGCAAAATTAAGTATTTACTTTATTTCAAAAATTTTTAATTGCATTAATCACAGATCCATTTCCCAATACTATTGACGTAAAATTCAAATTTAATACTTTACCATTCTGACATCAACAAATTTTTTATATTCTTCTTAGATTTTTAGACACTGAAAACTCAATGAATGCTCTTTCCCAAAGACATTATTTAGCAATAGTAAAAAAATTAGTTACTGGCATTTCTTTGCAATTGCGTAATATTTTCCTACCTTTTAGCTGACAAGACACAAATTTGCATACAGTTTATTGCTAAATAGTAAAAATTAACTTATTGAAAAGCAAATACTACTTTTTAACACATTTGTTGACATATTATGTGATACAATTACACTTTCATAGAACCATTTATAGTTTTAAGCCTTTTAATTATGATTAATAAAAAATAAATAAAAGTCAGAAATTAAAAAGGAATGATTTAAAGGTAAATACTGTGATTAATTTCATACTAATGACAACTAAAGATGCCTGGATCATCTTTGTTTTTTATTATGTGATTTTCTGGCTAATGAGATTGCACAGACAGCAACCGAAAACAGTTTTAGACTATCATCTTTTCATGATTTCTAGAGATATTGAATTTTTACACTGTTTTCTTTTATAGTTAATCTTTATGAATTTATTAACGTAATTTCTAATTTTCATTGAAACACAGATTTTTTTAATTGGCATATCTTTTTACTAAGTAGACACCTCTTTTGAGTGGGCAAATTCGTCAGTCTAAGGCGTTTACTGAGGTTTGATAGTATTAATATAACATAAAATTTAAATTAATGTCAATATAAATGTAAGTAAAATTTCTTTCAAAAATCTCTTGTAAAACTTTCTTACCAAACTGATACACTTAAATTTAATTATACAATTACGGTTTATAATATATATTATAATATATTATAATTACCATCTGAAAAGATTAACAAAAATGCTACTTTATAAGCAATAAGTTTATCTTTTGACTGTGTAACTGGTAGCTTTTGAGGATTAAAATACATCCACATCCATGATCTCTTTCTTGGTTTCCAAAGTGAATGGATTTCAAAATCATCTATAGAACAACTGGAATGAATAATATACCATTATTAAAAAATTTATTAAGTTTTTTTTCAAATACAATGAGTTTCAATAGGATGAGTAGTCAAATTTTTCAATATAAAATAAGCACAATTAAACTTCATTTGTTTTTTAAGCATTCAAAAATAGTTTAAGGACTTTTTTTATTAAAAAAATTATAATTTATATGTGCACTATTAAGACTTTTTTTATTCTTATTGTTGAAAGAATATATACAGTCAGACTTCAATATAAGGTCATTCGCATATAAGGTCACTTTTCCAAAGTCCCGGCTCACTGTATAGGAATTTTTTGTTACAGATTATCGGATATATGGTAAAGTTTTAAAAATCGTTATCGCTTATAAGGTTATTTTTATCTGAGGCGAGGGAAGCTCTTTTCTAACAAAAGCCTATTTAACTTCCTTACAAGGCAATTACCCCTCTCGAGTTCTAGGAAAATATTGCAGCCAACGAACAAGCTACAATTTCTGAAATTGTTTCACAAGTTGTGGACGGTGAGGACAATGACAGTGATCCTTAGACTGTAACCCAAGTGGAAGCCTTCAATGCAATAAATGCCATACGAAATTTTTTTTACACACCATGAGGGAACTGAGGAACATTTTGAGAAGTTACAAAATCTAGAAAACATGGTTCGAAAAATGAAACCAAAAACGAGACAGACCTGTATAAATGATTATTTCAAATAAGGTAAGATGTAATGTATGTATGTACACATCGAGGAAATTTGCCAACAAGATTTTATTTTAAATCAACAATTTTTAAAAAAATCTAACTTTCTTTAATTCTTTACTAATTCTGTTAAAATTTATTGACTTAAATATTTAATTTATGGCCGATCGTTTTCGTTTGTATAACCATTTTTAAAAAGTCATAATGTGTAGTATTTACGTGCGAAGTTACGAACTGCTAATGAATTGGTTAAAAGGTCACCCCGCTTATAAGGTCACTTTTGCGACGTCCCTTAGGGTGACCTTATATCGAGGTCTGACTATATATATATATATATATATATATATTAACAAAATAATTACCAAATAACTAGTTTTTAAAAAAAATTCTTTACTTGATTATATTAGCCAACATAAGAACAATTTATGCACTGTTTTAAATATATTTAACATTGAGTGACTCAAGTAAATTTATAAAGATACTAGCTGAATACCCTTTTTTTTCAAGGGGTAAAAAAAAAAAGGTAATGAATCAATAAATCAGCACTACGAAATGAGGCTCTAAACTGAAAAGCTTATACTGACATAATTAAAGAGCTTGATGGAAGAATCATGTTAGTGATATTTTTAGGGGAAACAATGAATCAGAGAAAATAAAGTGGTTCATTAATATGGGTATGTTTAATGTAACAGAATTGTTTTTGTCTTCACTTCAGTTTTAACATAACTAATCCCATTACTTTTTAGCACACTTGCATGATTTTATTTCAAATTAGCCAGTGGTAAATAATATAAAAAGAAGAATTATTAGTCCCATTGTCTAATAAAATAATTAGGATAAAACTTTTTTCTTAATCTGAAAATGCACTATATCTTGTTTCTTCCACTAAGTTTTTCAATTAATATAGTTAAAATACTTTCAATTATTTTATTTTTTTGTTACATGATTTGTTGTCCTTTTTCGTGGCTTTATGTTATTAAAGAAAGCAAAATTCTTTCTTTGTAGTTCAGCCTATTAGATTAAAGACAAAATGTATTTAGCATGATGCTATTGCTCATGATGGTAAAATATTATCACAATCAAGTAATTTTCTCTGGCACATATCCCTTACAAGGGGATGCAAAACATTTAATTCCAAAGTATTGCTATAAAATCTACTTGGTATTAGAGCAGATTTAATTATCACCAAATATATCAATATAATATTTTATACCCATATAAGTACATTTGGTACTTACTACACAACCCTTCAATATTTAAGTTTCCTGCAAAATACATTTGTCAGTGACAGTCAACTAAAGCTGATTTTTTAAAGAAAATAAATAAATAAAACATGATAGAATTCTTATTAGAACCTTGTAAGGACTACAGAGCATGACCATTTCTCTATCTTAACTTTATTTTACTGTTAATATATTTTTAAGTAAAGGTGTAAAATAGTTCTTTTAATTTAAATTCCTCAAAATATTAATACACTATTTTTGCTGTCATTGGAAAAAAAATATATTTTCTGAAACCACAGAAAACCCGTTGTAGAATTTTCATCAAAAGTGCACCAACTACCATAATACCAACAGTACAGTCGGCTAAAAAAAAGATATCACCCTGAATAACTTTCGTTCTAATGATTGTATTATCACGACCTAAGTATCAATATTGATGGTTCCTGTGGTTGACCTCAAATATGCTAACTAATTCGTACTAACTATTAGTTAAGTCACGAAATCAGACACAAAAGCGTACTTTCCTTGAATAAACATCGATTAATAAATTATTTATGCTTTTAAAGATTTTAATTAATTAAATTTTTATTTGATAAATTTTTATTCGTTAAATTTTTTACTTGATATTATTTTTTTTAAAGCTCTTAATTTCATTTGTATGAAAGTTTTGAACGAAAACCAATTTATAAATTTATGAAGAGTTGTAGGGCTAATTACTTTTACTCCTCAGTTACATTCTCTTAGGTAAGGGAAAGGAAAGAAAAAAAAATATCCAGCAAAAAATTTGGAGGGTCTGAAAAAGATAGGGATTCTGATGCACAATCACACGGTTTTAAATTCACGGTATTTATTTTTGATAAAACTGAAAAACTTAGTAGATGTTAAGTGGCATTTTAAAAGCATTGATATATATATACAGGGTGCATAGTCAAATCTTTCAACAAAAAATAAGCACCTTTTAAGTACTTTTTAAGCAATAACAAATATTTTTAAGCGCCATATACATTGACAAAATGTAAAATAGTTTTTTAAATTTTACATGATCGTGATAAAATAATTAGTTTTTGACAAAGTAATTTTCTCTTGATTACATAACCACCACAAAAAGATTGAAAGATTTTTCGGTTCGATTTCAGAGGGTGGAAAATGAAGCATGAAATTGAGAATATCTTGCAAAATGCAGCAGAGTTGCACATGAATCTCACCGAAACCAGCTCAGTAGATGCATACATGGACTCCCAAGTATTTCATCAAACATGTATAAAATGATTGGCACTTTCATACACTACAAACCAACGGTACATCCGAAATGCATTGTGCTTGTATGAATTGCGAAGACGTTGAATAGAACAATGTGAAAACCACGTTTTTGTATAGTATGTGGCAAAAATAGACATAGAAAAGAAAAAATGTCACTTTTGAAAAGGGAAAATTAAGCACTTTTTAAAAACATTAAACTTTTTAAAAATCGGTTACTTATTTATCACCAAATATGGCTACTAAAGTTTCTTTATTTTTAAAACTTATTTTACTATTATAACCCTCACTACCGACATCTTATACGATAGCCTCATTTTAAGTAAGAGCCTTAAAAAATTAAAAATGTGGCAGCAAAACAAGGAATGTGTATTTTATTATGTTTATATTCACCACAACATTCAATAGTTAATTTCAAAAACTTGTAAAATTTTGGTCCCAAAATAATGGGTTTCAAAATGTTAATTTTAAATTTAGTGATAAGTTTATAATTACGATACTGATACCACAGTTTTCTTACTTGATTAAGGACATATAAGTCCTGTTAAAATATTAAAATACAGATGTTTGCTACTATGATCATAGAAACTTAATTTTTCTAAATAAAAGTTCAGATTTAAAAAAAAAATAGTTTCAAAGCTTTGAAAAAAATTAAAATTCGTCAAAAATTGACGTCAACGCTCTGAGGGTTCTAGTAAATATCTCTTGGAGTTTTTCTTTGTATTTTGCAGTTGTAGATTATTTAGAAATTTGTTAATTTTAATTAGAGTTTTACTAAATTTGATTGTTAAATTAGAGAAAATATCCCACTGCTCTGACATTCTAAAAGAAAAAATAGTGGCACTCTATGAAGATGGAAAATCCATCTGAGAAACTAGTTGGGTATAGAATATATCTTATTATATAGCTATACGATGGTGTTTGAGGTAAATAAATTGCATTTATAAGTTGAAAGTTCATAATTGAAAGGTATATAATTCAAAATAAATTCCTAATTACAAAATTCCTAAATAAATTATAAAGTTGTAATCAGCATCTGATTTATTTTTAAATCTGAATTTTTTATGAATTATTATTATTGTAAAAAACAAATTTATCAAAACTATCTATATGCCAAGTTTCATTGATGTAGGTCAGAAAGTTTAGAAGTCTATAAAGAACATACCTAATTACCCATACACACAGAGATATTCATTTATGTAAAGATATATTAGATGTAAAGAATTAAGCAAGCTAAGAAAACTTTAATAAATTTTTAATTCTAATATAAATTAGTGAATGGCCTTAATAAATTTTTATTAAAATTCGTTACTTGATTGAGTATTTATTTCATGAAATGGGTAAAAAAAATTCTATAATTTTGAAATGTAAATAAAAGCTAAAAAAGTGATGAAGCCAAAGTAAATTATTAAATGGTCCCTGCTCTCACAGTTAAAAAATCTGGGATAAATGAATTTTTTACAATTGCTTTTAAATCAAATCATTAAGAGATTTATTATTAATTTTTTTTTTGGAATGGCAAATTTGAATAACATAAGATTTTTTGCTGCATTTAAAATAGAGAAAGCTACTCACTTGATACTTTTTTAAAATTTTGCCTCTAAATATTTTTAAGTTTTTTACATAAAACAATTTAAGAGCACTGAAAATTTTAAAAGTAATAATTCAATATTAAAAAGTAAAAAGTAAAAATTTTTTTTAAAAATAGAAGTTAATTTTTTTAATGCAATTAGTGGACGGTCCCTCAGGTATAAAATACTACTATTAAAAATATCAATTAATTCCTAATATGTGAATAAAAGGGAGATGGAAATTTTGAGGTGATGAAGCTTGGTGATGGTTGACGTTGACTGCTCTGAACCGGCATGAAAATACATAATTAGTGAATAATCCCAAAGTCATGTTCTAGGATTATGGTACTGATCTATAAATAAAAGAGCATGAGAAGGCCATTGGCTTGTCAGTGACGAAGATGATGGCGTTTCCCTAAGGATGAAATAAACAAGAAAAATGAAATGATCTTTTGCTACTATGGAAAAAAATTTGGTAATGTTTAGTTGGTCCCTATGATCAGTGAAAATTCGAGAAATTTTTCGGATCTATTTCAGAGTGTGGAAAATGATACCTGAAAGTGAGAATCTCTCACAAAATGCAGCAGAATTTCACTTGAAAATGCAAGAATCCTTGCCACCGAATCCAGCACAGTATACGTACATGCGGACCTACAAGTGTTACATCAAACATGTAAAATGATTTCCGCTCTCATACGCTACAGACCAACAGTACGCCGGAATGTATTGTGCTTGAATGAATTGAGAAAATATTTAATGGAACAATGTGAAAAATCAGCTTTTTGCCTAATTTGTGGTGAAAATCCACATGGTAAAGAAATAATATCTCATTGTGGAAAATGGAAAATTAAGTACTTTTTAAAAATGCTACGCACCATGTTTCAATAATACAATCAGTAAATCATATTCAAGTTTTATTTAAACATAATTCTCTTTTTGAGAATTTTCCTTATATAAAAATTTAATATACTTATTATTTCAATCTGTAAAATTTTAATTCTTTATAATAATAGGGTAGGAAAAAAAATTAAACAACAAAAATAAAATTTGAATTTTTTTCCCCTTCCTTTAAGAACAAAACAGAAAAATAAAATGCATGAAACTTTTAGGAAAATGTACAATAATAATTTATATTATTTTAAAATATATAAATTATACTTCACATTACCTGCCATAATGTTGAAAAAAATGTGACTGAGACATGATATATGTGTTTCAGGGCAGTTAACCTATTAAAATAAGAAAAACTATGCTTTTTAGAAATTACATGCAATTTATTTGATAATTATTTCAAGAAATTGCATAAGAATCCTGTCCTATCTTAAAGATACAAATCCTGTTCGAAAAACTTTTAAAATACAGCTTTCTTTTATAAACACTTAACTAACTAAATTAAGTTGTAAATTAGGCGCTTCTCTAAAAAATAAAAACTAGCAAAATTATTACATTTATATTGATTAAAAAAAAAAAAAAAAAAAAAAAAAAAAACAGAAAAATTCACAAGTTACTTAATTTCCTTTGTATTTTGAAAGTAATTGCTGTACAACTCTAGTTTTATACCTATAAAAAAGTTATTATCAATTATGTTTAATTTCTATAATAAAGTTCATGGAAACATTAAAAGATTTTGTTTAATAAATGTATTTACAGTTTTATTTTCTTGGGGAAAAAACCGTTTTATAAAGTTAAAATATTTTCTTAATGAAAAGAAACTACAAAAATTTATTTATTTTATAATTTATTATTTCATCTAATTCATTAAGATAGAAAATTAACAAGAAATATTCAGAATTAAAAAAAAAGTAAGGTACACTCAAAATTGTACGAAAAAAAAAAAAAAAACTGCAAAACTATTTACAATACAAAAGATAGTAGAAGTAACATGTATATTTTGTATTTGTTTAAAAAATTTTGGTTTGATCATGCTTTCCTCAGTACCCAAATAAATTTTCGACATTTGTAACTTGCTGATCTTTTTCTATGAATTAGTGAAAATACAAAAAGTTTAGTTGTTTCAAAAGTTTTGAATCCTTCTGCAAATGTTGGGTCTTGGTTGTGGTTTCATTTCATTCTCTCATCAGTATAATTTTGCTTTTTTTCAGATTCTGCATTCATTATTTTATCTGACATCACACCTAAAGTTTTAACATTTTCATCAACTGAAGCATTGAAATCAAACATAACGCACGAGCAGGGTTCGTAATTTAAAAAAAAAAAAAAAAAAAAAACATAAATAAATATCAGATATTTTTGATTTAAATCGGATTTTTTAAATTTAAATCAGATTTTTATTATTTTTATTCAAATACATTGTAAAAACTTTAATTTATGATTAAACAAACTCTATAAACGTTTAATCAAAATAAATTAATATTAAAACTATATTATAACAATATTTTAGAAGCTCTAACTTACTAAAATAATTTTTCATTATAATACATAGCTTTGAATGCATAGCAAACATTTTGAGATAAATGCATGATTGAAATTTAAAGACTAGATGAAATAAGAGAATTTAGAGAATACTTCAGGGGTCTGTATAGGTTTTTCTGAGAGGTACCTATTTTGTGAAAATTTAGACATCATTTGTGAAAATTAAAAATTATATTAAAAAATTAACACAAAAATATGGATTTATCGTTTCTTACGAGACACAAAAATATAATTTCAAGAAAATGTATTTTGCGAAATTATTCTACCGTTTTTCCTAAAGTTGAATTTGTGAAGGTGCTGCTAAACGTAGTAAATTTGGCTTGGACGAACTCCTGTACTTTAACTATTAAAACAAAGTTTCAATTAACAAACCATAATTTTAATTTAAAATTGTGATTTTGTTTCTCTTGATTTTTAAAATTACAAAATAAATGTAGTCATTCATCAAAAAATAAATAAATATTTAATCATATATAAAAATAGATAAGTTAAGATAAAGAATTTTTTTTTAAAATCTATGTACTCATTGGAATTGTTTTTCTCACAAAATTTATTTATAGAAAATATGATAATGTCAAAGATAATGTAAACATATTATGAGAAGAAAATACCAGTTAATTACCCTACTGCTTCAAATAGACTTTAAAAGAGTTTGAAAGGGAAGAATGACACTATATCAGGAAAAAAATATCTAAAATCACCAGTCTTTTTTTCCCCCTTCTATTTTTTGCATATTAGGGTAATTTCTTTTTAATATAACCTCAAGCTTCAGAAATATACATTTTCCACCAATAAAATATAATGTAGATTTTTATGCCATGCTTTTTCAATCAAAAGGTAGAATTTTAATTAACATTGTTTGCATTTATTTAAAAAAAAATACATGTTTATTAATTACTTTCTGCAGCTATGCAAATCTATATTAAGACAGCATTAAATGTTTACTATGATCTGTACTTTTAATCTCAAGAATCAAGATTTTTAAAAATGTAATTTCAAATTTGTTGGAATTTAACACACACCAAGAAAGAAAGTAATTTCATAAACTAAAATTAATTAATGCAGCAATTTATTTAAAGTAAATTTTAAAACTAAGAAAAGAAAATAATAAAAGTATCAATAGTTTAAAACACTGTTTTTTAACTTTTAAAATTAATATACATATAAAAAATTCAGTTGATTTAAATCAACAAACCCTGCACACAAGGCATTATACACTAACTGTAACTAACTCTCCTTTCATGCAGGAGTTATTGTTTTCTTTTAAAAATGAAATAACTTTAATATTTTTTAAATGTCAGTGAAATTTGTGAACGATAGACTCTGAGATGTGTTAGTTTCTTAAATAATCTAAACAGTATAAATAAAATCATAGAAATAGCAGTCGTGAAGGTAGCATGAAAATGAGACGATGCAAGCGGGAATATGAAAGATGCGGAATCGATAGAATGAGGTTGGAATTGATATATAGAATTTAGATAAGAGTAAAATCACAATTTGTTCTTCTTGTGGCAAATTCTACAGTTTTAGCTATATAGTCAAATATAAGCAATCAAAATATTCTATCTTGAACATTTAAAAATATTTCAGCCTTCGAAAATTCATCACTTATACATTCTATGATTTCTGAAGTTGAAAGAAAATAAAAGGAAATATTTCTTACTTTTGTTGAGCTTTAGTCAAATTTTTCCACAAGGCTTTCCAAGCTTTAATGTTTTCTCCATTAGTTGGATAATCAAGAAACATAAAACAGTAGTTCAGAATTTTTAATAAACTCACACCTGTAAGCATAAACAGGGATCATATGGTTGATTCATTTTTTAAATTGTCAAAATGTTACAAAATTTATATTTTGTTGGAAAAAATAATTTACATAAGATGTAAAGTAGAAAGCTTTTGAACAATAAAATAAATCTGTTATAAATAGGTAAAGCAATACAATTCCATAAAAAAACAATTTTTTAATAATCATACTTTATACATATTTAGGAGAAAACACAAGGTGCAAAGATGGAAGCTTTTAAAAAATGAAAAACTTTTTCATTCTTAATAAACTTAGGAAATAGCATTTTCATTTTTTAATGGGCAAAGCAATATATTTCAACTGAAAATAGTTTTCAATTTCAAAATCTATCAAGGTACTAAACAATGAGTGTGTGTTTTTGATTTTCAGTTCCATCCATCTTTATTTAAAAGATAAATATATATTTAAAAATAAAGTGGAGCCAAAATTCATTGTTAGGTAAGTTAAGTAATGAAATATTAGCACAAGCATCCATTAATTTCTTTTCCTTTAAAATGATTCATCCTGTTGAGGTATTTGGTGGTTATTTTGAAAACATTGTTTTATACTATTTCACAGTTAGCAAAGCTAGCTGTTGGTAATTTAGAAACGGGATTACGAAACATTTTTCTGGTTTTCTAAGTAGCATGCAGCATACCATAAATTTAAATTTTTTTGTTACTTTTTATATTGATTTGTTAAAGGGTTGATCACTTTTGGTATAAATGGTAGTTGAAACAAATCTTTGCAGAGTTTCTAGAAAGTTCCAAAAAATTTATTCATCTAGTTCACAAAACATTTTTGCTAAATGATTAAAGTAAAACAGATTCACACATTAATATTTAAATGTAATAAATGTCAACAATTTATACCTTTTTTCCGCCAAATTTCAATGAGCCATAAAGTTCTAACATCTGATATACATTTCTCAGCTAAAATCTGAATACAAAATTACATCATTAGAAAAAAAAAAGAAAGATATTGTTAAAAGTATTGGTAAAATAATATTATAATACCAATTTTTCAATAAACTTGTTTTGTTTCCTTCCAATTAAAGTAGATGTTTGAATAATATATATATTTTAAAGAGGCCATTATTTTGAAACTAAGTAATTTAAAAATTTAATTTCCAAATTATAAAAAAAAGCACTACAAAGTTTCAAATTAATTCTAAAATTAGGGAAAAAATATGAGAGATATTTGTAAAGTTTCTCACAGGAAAAATTTTTTTTTTTACTAAAAGTCGAAATTGAAATAATAATTTATCTAGTGATTAAACCTTTCTTGTTCAAATTCATTATTGAAAGTCATTCATCATATATTGACTCAAAATAAAAATATATATATTACCCATTGATAAAATCGTTGATGCTCAGTTTATATATTGACTCAAAATGAAAACAAAATAATAATGGATTTTTATACTTTAAAGTTATTATTTTAAAGTTCAGTAAACAACAACAAATAAACAAAAAAGATTTTTCTAACACATAAACTAACATTTTAAATTTTGATGCTGCTTTAAGATTCAAATTTTTATGCCTGCAGGCTCTATAAAATAATAGAGTTTTAACTTTATGCTAAAAGTAATTTAAATGACTGAGAAAATAAAAATAAAAACAATATAATAATATAACAAACCATTATATTAGTTTTAATATAAAATTTTAATTAGAATATTTTAATTAGAATATTACAATTTAAAAGAAACAAGACTTACCTCTAAATAGTTAATCAATTTGTCAGAATTTGGATGTCTATGGTAGAGATATGTACAAATATATATAAGAGCATTAACATTATCAGGATTACTTTCAACATAGTTTTGAAGCTCATTTTCTATTTCATATTGTCTATCACATAATTCCATTAGCTAAAAGAAAATGCATGGAAAAATTTTAAAAAAAGCAATAAATAAATTTACTTTCATACATATTTTGTATAAGCGTGCATACATATATTGGATATAAATCTTTAATACAAATTTTATATATGTACATACAATGTATTATGCTTACAATGTACAATGTTCCCAATGTATGCAATATGTACAATGAATTTATGTCCAATGAATGTATCCACAGATGTACAATACTCATATGGCCCATGTATATGCATATCCATAAGTACTATATATGCATGTACAATGTATGTACATACATTACATGTATACATATGTATATAAATTATATGTATGTATACATGGGAAATACAATAAATATACATGGATATATTGTACATATATACAAATATGCATGTTCAATTAATGTAGGTGCATTAAACAATATATTTATGTCTAAATATATATGAAAGGAAATAAATATAATACATGTAAGTTAAGCGTAAAAACCACTGAAAAGGACTGAAGAAAGTTAAATGAGAAAATCAAACAATACTTAAATTTAGTTGCCAGCTTTAATTGTTCTATATCATTTCAAAATTGTTGCAATAAAAAATAATTTTCAGGTATTTTCATAAAATTTTTGACACTACAAATTTATTTCTTTGTAACTTAATGCATAGTTCATCAAAATTTTTAGATGAAAAAATAAAACAAACAATAAAACAATTAATTTTAAATGAGGAAATAATAGTTAGGAATTTAAAATAAGATTATCATAAAATAAGATTATCATTTGCTTTCCAAAACAATTGAGTTCTATATGTTTTAGAGCAAGTTTTAAAACAAACTTCAATAACTTTACTGTGATAAAGTTTTATAATACAAGTACAAGAAATCACTTGTAACTGAAAACACTTGTGTACAGTTGTAATCAAAATTTTGCTGAATTGTAATAAAGATTATAAGTAATTGCTTGCTGTAATCAATCATTGTAATAATGATTACAGCTGTAATCAAAATTATAAAAAGTTGTAATCACGATTACAGCTGTAATCAAAGTTGTAATCATGATTACAAGTAATTGATTACTGTAATTGATTGTTGTAATCACAATTACAGCTGTAATCAAAATTATGCTATCTTATAATCTTGATTACAAGAAATTGATTACTGTAATCAAAATATGTAATGGATTACATTTTCGCCCAACTCTGGAAAAAAATGTCTTGGTGTTAAAAATTATATAAGATTATAAAGAATACACAATCATTAATTTAATTATATAAAGTTTACAGAAATTTTAGTTTTATATTCTTTTTATCTTAATATTACAAATATACAAGAAATTCCTAATAACAAGAACATAAAAGTTGAAAACTATACTAAATCTGCCATTAAAAATTTTTTATTTGTTATTTTAAAATAAGTGTAAATATGAAAATATTAAAGAATTTAAAAAAAAAAAAAAAAATACAGCAATAATAGAAAGAATAATTTCAGAATAATAAGAATAAAACTGTTGTCAACCAACAGTTTTGAGCCTGCCATTTTATTAAGGAAAGATACTTGTGATTTTCTACTGTGTAGAGAACTCACAATAATATCTACACACATTTTTTATTTTTGTTATGCATCATAAATTTTAGTTTGAAAATAAATCAAAGATCATTGAAGTGGCTTCAAAACAGATAACATATTCAGAACTTCAAAATCTATAGAAAAAATATCTTGATTGAATTTTTTTTTTTTTTCATTTGGTGTCATTTTCTGAAAAGATTGGTTTATTAACTAAATTAGGTTGTGAATTGAAAAATAGAAAAAGTCATACATTTCATGTTTATATGCTAAGTCATAGAGAGTTGGTATTGTTAAAATACCAGTAATACCTACCCTAATTAATTGTAAAATAAACATATCTGAATCTTCAGTGTATTTTTTGAGTTTGGTAACTTCTTTATTTGTTTGACTTTGAGATGTGCTCATATCACCTGAATAAAATTGATATAGTTTTAGGTTCAAACATAGAAGAGCATAAAAAATTCCAAACATAGAAGAGCATAAAAAAGATGAATATTTTGAAAATCGAAATTACCACAAAAACTATTGCACCAGTCCAGAAGAACCATGTAAGCATCAAGAATTGAGTCTTTGTGATGTTTTTTATATGTACTCAATATTTTCCTATTTTTAAATTCCTGAAAAATTAAAATAAACTAAATGAAATAAAAATGAAAAATTCTAAAGATACAATAAAAAAGTTATAAGTTATAGTGGCATACATTTTTTTAAGATTTAAAGGTTTTATCAGTACCATATTTTTTTTCTTTTGGGAGACATCCCTAAGGATGATCCGTAGACATGCGATCACAATTTTGATCCTTTGCAGAGGGGATTGCTCTCCCGCTTCGGTAGCCCGACGGCCTGCACGCGAAGTCAAGCACTTTACGAAAGAACAGTTTAGCTAGGACCAATACCGCACACTCTAGGTCCCTATGCAGACTAATCTAAGTGGTCACCCACCCGCACACTGACCGCAGCCAGGGATGCACGACTTCGGTGATCTACTTGAAACTGTGTCTTAACGATCAGTCCACTGCGACTTCAAACAAATGATTTAAGTTCAACTTTTAAATCTTTACATTTTTTAAGTCTCTAGAATCAATTAGAAACTGTAACAATACTCAGAGGCAACTTTAAGTATTGCAAGATTTTCACACTGCCATCACTAGCGAAAACACTTTTCCCTCTGATGAAATTATTCATATTTTTGCAAGAGGCCTTTTTATAATAGAAAACAAACACATATTTTTAGTATTTAAAAACACACCTGATTTTCTAAAATAAGACTTTCGATAATTACAAATGTTCCATGGGCATCATTGAAAGTAAACAAATCTAACTACTAGTTAAACTATTATGGTGAATAATTTTATTTTCCAAACCAAAATTTCAAATGAATGTAACCTTAATGAATTTAATTCGCGATCGCAACGATCGAGTACGCCCTCTTGCGGGAGCCTGAAAATATCAAGCATTAATTCATTAAAGGGTGGCCACTCAAATCAGATTTAAAATTTCCCTGATTTTTCCAGGTAAAAATCTTAAAATTTCCAGGTCCGTGTTTTATGCCCCCTTATAAAGTGTAGGATGTGTACAAGAAAAGTGTCTATATTATAAAATATTTCATTCAAAATGTCATTTTTTAAACATATCATCTTGAAAAAAAAATTATTTTGTCAAGATTTTGTTTTTTTATATTTTAATGTTTTGGTACAATATTATTTTCAAAAAATTAAGATCATTGTACAGTTAAATGTTTTCGGATTTCAGAATAAAAATTATTGTTAATTGCTTTAACTTTTTTATTTAACTATTTTTCATTTATTTATTTGCAATTTAGTATCAAACTTATGATAGCAAAATTATATTTTAATTTTTGCTTGCTAATTCCGTAACATTTTATTTTATCATTTAAAAACGGCTTGTGGTCGTAATAAAACAATAGACCAAATTTGATTATTTTTCATCATAAGAGATAAATCAGTAATAAATATGTTAAATTAGTTTATTGTATCCTATTGCACTGTACAATGTGATAAAATGCTTAAAAGAAGGATTTCATATCAGAGATTAAAATTATAAAATTTGTGGAAAAATTCATAAATTCACAATTGAGTGTTGTAAAAGTTTCTGTAAAATTTTTAAAAAAATATTCTGCACGAATCTCCCCTGAGAAAAAAAAAACTAGTTACATGTATTTAAAAACTTATAAAAGCTATTGCAGATGCGAAAGGAAACTCTACTAAATGTTAATTTAATGAAAAATTAGAATAATTACTAATAGATAGAGTTTTTATTTTTGAAAATGTACGATGACTTTTGTGGCATAAAGTTTTCGTCACTCTTTGATGATTGATTTCTTAAAAATAAACTTTTCCTTTGTTTTTAAAATAATTAATACAAATTTTTTAAGATTAGAAAGCATTTTTTATAATTAAATATCCATTCTGAAATATTCATTTTAATTAATGAATAGTCCTATTTCATTGAATGCCATAAGTGTACCAACAATTTTGTGAGTCACTGTAATTACATTTCAATATAAAGTTGTACTGTATTGTGCTTTTTATAAAATTTATTGATCATATTTTCTTTAAACCAATATCTCAAGTCAAATTTTTAAATAATGTTGTTTTGTATTAGCATTATTATTTTAAGAGAGTCAGTATACAAAAATAAATGTCACAAATGTAACATTGCTTAATTTTTTGTTCTATACTCTATAGAAAAAAAATAGATCAAAGTCCTTAAATTTTATACTTTTTTGATTTTTTTTTCTTATTTGAAAATAAAACATTTAAAGAATTCCAATCTAAACACACAGTTTTTTAGTTTAGCATAGTTAATTGTTTTTGTTTTAACAACTAGAATCTTGAACAGTGCATAACTAAAACACTAAGTTTCATTTTCCTTTTTCCGACTAAACACATATGAATTAAAAAAATTTATATTTTATGTTTATACATCATTTAATATGTTTCCTATACATTCCTTAGTCTTAGTCAAATTTTTAGCGTAAAAAGACGGATAGTTTTGGAAATATCATCTCTGGAATGCAAGCAACATTTACGAACTTTCAATACAGTGATAACTATACAATTCGAAATTTGAATTAAAAATCAAATATTTACCAACAAAACAGAAAAATTAAATATTAATATATAGTTAGTTTTAAAAAAACTTTATTTTAAAATTAAAATATGTTATAAAAGGTTAAAATGAAATAGAAAAAATTAGCATTAATGCAACAATTTGTCGACAAACATTGATGTTCAGCGATTGTAAAGAAATGTGTGATTGGTTAGTTTGCTGAGAAAAAATAATTTACTGATTTCTTTGAATGGGAACACAAAAGCTTTCAGAAAAAGAGTGCAATATAAAATCTATTATTATTAAATTATAACCAACTAATCTTTGGCGAATTTTATTAAGTTAAAAATACAAAAACATTTTGACTCATTTTGTCAAAATAGAAAAAAATTACCACCAAAGCATCAGAGCTAACTTGAGCCATAAATGGATTCAGCCCACGGACAGAATTTTAAAACAGAAGCAAATATCCTAACCCCTTCTTCCACGCCTAGCACTATCTTTGCCTTTCTTAAATTACAGTCCCATAGTCTCCATAGAGATCAAAGGTTTCTGCATTTGTTTAGCAACTCTTGACAGAATTTTATGTAGCATTCTAGTTTAACAGGGTTATAATAGAGCAAATTTTGATGCAAGCAAAGTATAGCCAAGTTGATGACATTTTAACTGTTTGGGATACATTTGCGTCTAAAAAATGTGGGTATAACGGATGAAATAATTTAAATTAAGAAAATTAGTAAATAATTTAAATTAGTGAAATTAAAAAAATATCCAAGAAAAAATTTCCAGCTTTTCGTTAAAATTCCCTGATATTTCCAGGTTTTTATTCAAATTTCCCTGATTTTTCCAGGTTTTTTCCAGTGTAAAAAAATTCCCTGATAATTCCAGGTTTTCCAGGTGGGTGGCCACCCTGTATTAACTTTTCATTTAGTTCCATCAAAATCATCGACAGAATAAGGCGTCATTTTTTAGCAGCAAAATTTCCCTAAGGAAAAGGCCAAAGAACCTGAAAAAACTCTCCAGAATATTGGTAAATCTTTCAGAAACAGAACATGCCAAACGTTAGAAGAAAAATTCCTGAATAATTTTTAACTTCTATTATCAACAAACTTGCAACTGATGACTTCCGATTTCGGAATCGCATACTGTTACAGATGTGTGTATTATGGTAAAAGACATTTTTTCTGTCTTCAATTCATTACAAATTAAAGTCAAGTCAACATTGCTTTCTTCATTCCAATGAATAAATGTGAATTCAGAACTGTAATAGTTATAGAATATTCTTCTTCGTTATAGAATAGTATATATTTCTGTATCTATATAATTCGGAAAACAACAATAAAAAATCATCCAAATTACTTGAAATAGTATCATTTGTGCTGATTATTAATAAATTTTTAACGTTTTCTAGGTAAGTATCTTTTAGTTTTGAAAGAATAATTTCAACTAGAATTCAGCAATTCTGTTTTTAAGCTACATATTAAAATTCATATCGAGATCTTACAATTATAAAATTTTGCTGTGTGGTATGTTATCTTAAAGGAATGAAGGGATAATCTATGCATATACTATTTTAAAATAAAATTTTCAAACAAAGAACATTTCATTTGGAATTCTCCGGATTTATAAAGAAGGTGAGTGTTATGAATTTTATAATGAAAAATTTTCTTGTAAATAATTTTTTTCTTTTTATTTGATGATAGTTCTCTACAGAAAGGTTATGATTCAGAAAAGTATGGAACAAAAATTCGGTAGTTATGTATTAACGCCATCACAGCTACATGGTGTTTTTAAGTGCCGTACCTAAATCTAAACGTAATCTACACCTAGAATTTTTGCGACAAATCATAAAATGAAACACTTTATTTAAAATCAAAGTAGACAATCGGATTTCGGTGAGAAATGGGCCGATATGGAGTTTAACATAGATTCAAAACAAACTCTTTTTTTTTTTTCACCAGATGCAGTCGCCATACTAAGTCTTATAAATAAGATGCCAAATGAAATAACATTTCCAAAATGTACGTTTACCAAGATAAAGTTTCATGTGATGGGAATTGGTACATTTTCTTTTTTTAAGGTAAAATATTTCGCTCCTGAAAAAATAAAATTGAATCTTGCTTTGTTTTTGGCAAATCTCAAAGACGAATTTTCGTAGCACTAAAAAATGGTGTCAAAAAAGAATTTTTTGTTTTGTTTCGTGAGCATTATTTATTTTGCATCTTTTAGTTTCTAAATAATGATTTTTATTGAAACATGAAATTTTTTGATAAAAGTTGTTGTCAAAAAACTTTTTTTACAAAATTTAATTTTATAAAATTATGAGGCTTATTAGTTTTTGTTCATTTTAATTTTTGAAAAAACTATGGAATGTAAAGTTTAAATAGGCCTTTCATGTTATATCATTAAATTCAGTAATTCATTAGGTTTTAACTCTTATAAGAATATATGTACATATTTTTCCAATGTGTCTTGGATGTTCCTTCTCTGAAAAAAAAAAGAGATACCATTTTGTTTTTGTTTGCGCAAGAAAGAATATCAAACATTTTTCTTTTTTAAATTTAATAAGCCACAATAAAGAAGGAACATTGCAATGCTACACACTACATTAAAGGCCTCTCTAGAGTAACTGAATGACTGTTCATATAGAAATCGCAGGTATTCGTCTCATACAACAACGCCACCTATAGTTCGTTGCGATCGCGAATACTAAATTATGTTTAAATGCCTATAAAAAAAATAAAAAACAGTATTTAACGAAAAACTAGGTTCAAGGACCGAAATTTTTCAGATGGAACCAACAACATACTAGGCTAAAGCACCAAAGTCCCTGTGTACCTATCGAACCTGTAAGCTTCTATACCAAACACTGAAGTATACCAACATGAAACGAACTGAACAGAATTCAAATCAATGAAATATGCAGTTAAAAAAGGTTATTCTTTTGCTTTGCGCTTTTCCACTTCTTGATCTTTCTTAGTGTTTGACATCTAGAATTCGGTATAATGTTAATTACGACTATGGTGTTTACATTTTATTAAAGTTAGCACTTCTCCTTTTAATTTTTGTTTACTGATACAGTTCAATTGCTGATAAAATACATGCAACCCTTATCCCCAAACATAGGTGGTGACCCGACGTGCTGGGGTTTTGAAACAATTTTAAACATGCCAAAACCTAAAAAACTATCTGAGTTAAGAAGCTCAAGGCTGAGCAGAAATGCTCAATTTTTATTGCTGCCTCATTCCTAACGCAGCACAAACTCAAGCGATACTTCATGATTTTCTTATAAATGGTATGAAAAATGATAATAGATTGGTAAACTGGAGTGATGAATTGCCATTGTAACTGAAATGTAAGAATGATCTCACCAATTCAGCCACATTGGCGTATTTCCCTTCAGCTCACCCAATATCAATAACTGTCGAGCAAATAACGGTCACAGTAAATTACCGAAAGACAATTTTTGACAGTTTGCATGGTCTATCACATCCAGGAATCAATGACACTTAAGTATCGATTGAGCTGAGATTTGTCTGGGCTTCAATGAATCGAGATGTGGCGCATTGAGCACGTTCTTACCTCTTTTGAGACGTTTTTTCTGTCTTTCTCACATGCCACTGCCTGGTTGTGAGCTAATATTTGGTACAGGTACACAGGTAGCAATCTATAAATATTCTCTGCTAATGAACAAACATATTCTTTTTTAAATACCTTAAAAAAAAAAAACCTTAGGTCTTTAACGAACAATGGTTGCATGAGTGAATTGCAAAACATCATTGTAAAATAGTTTATCTACTAAATACTAAACCCAGTATTAATAGTGCTTACACAAATGGAAAATTTTAAATAAATATTTATAAATCATATTACAAACAGCATCAAAAAATGAGCATTTGTTTTGTTTTTCCAATCTCTTCCTCTCTTTTGTAAACCTTTTAAATCTTCTGAAAGGTTATTTTCATAGTATAAGTAAAAGTACTAAAATATTTATTTTATGATGATAAAGCACGGTATAACTGAAGTTCTGACGAATTAGTGAGAATATTTTACAATAATCCTGACTCTAAATTATTAAAATAAAATTTTATATAGATATATATTCTATATATTTTTCCGCATTAACAGTTGATTTGTTTTATTGAAACTATGCAGATTCCTTAATGTTGTGCACTATAGACATTGAAAGGAAACAGACATGATAGGATAATAATTTTAAAGACACGTGATCAACAAATATACTAAAATGAGGTTTTAAGAACATGTGTAAGGCTTATAAAAATTTAACTTTGTAAATTTATTAAAAAACTTATTTATTATAAAGTTCTCTTTCTGAAATTTTATTTTAAGACCTTTTTTATAAACAAGTTTCTATGTCTGGAATACCAATGTTGATATGTCTACATAACTTACCTTCACATAATTTATAGATTGCTTAATTGTTAACTGTATTGTGATTTTCCTACTCAAAGTATGTTCGTCATTTATTATGCTCATCTTTTTTTTTTTTCTTTTTAAATAAATTCATTTAAAAGTTCTAACAAAAATCATAGCAAAATCAATCAAAACTATAAACTTTTTTATGCACAATAGAAAAATGATTTTACACTCATTTTCATTAAGATAGAATTAAAAAAAAATTAGATTATTTTATTCGGTGTGTTTTGTTACATTTTCAATTCATATTAAGTTTGAAATCATAGGTAGAGAAATTAAGTATTAAAAAACAAACATACACGTTCAGGGGTGATTGTGAGCCCAAGTCAAAATTCCGGAAAATTTCTTGAGTTAAAAAAAAAGAAGTTTAAATTTTAAAAAATTTTAACAAGTTTTTTTTCCTTTTTCTCAATATTTCGTAGTTTACTTAAAATATATTTAAAATTTTACACATACCTATACCATTTACACATCTATATCTATAGCATTTACGCATACCTATGATGACCTGGAGAAGTAATTAAAATTTACAAATATATCTTTCTTTCTTGAGTTTATGATTATAACAACTATTTACTGATAAAAAATGAATATTAATCGAGAATATAAGCTTATAAAGTATCTCTTTGGCTCTCCCTTACAAACAAATAAAATAAACTGTGTTTTTAAGTTCCACCTTTGAAAATTTGATTTCCGGAAACATGTGATCAATGATTTTTTGAAACGTCTGCACCTTCGATCTCCGGAAACTTCCGGATCACTGTTAGCGAAAATTCCGGAAATCCGGATTTTTTCTGGAGCACAATCAGCCCTGCATGTTATTATACATCAGTTTTATTTATAAAGCTCTTTTTTATTCTGAATTTTTATTTTTGTATAAAAATCCTTGTTTAAAAACCTATTATTTTTTAACATTTTCTTTCTAAAATAAGTCAGATAAATATTGTTTTATTTGCAATAGAATATAGGTCAATGCTCAATGTTTAAAATATAATGTTCTGCATACGAACTTTTCTTATGAACACACATCAACATTTAACACAACCAAATACTATTTAATGAAAAATATTGCTTTCATGATTAACTATGCAATCATTCCAACATATATTTATATATTAATTTTCACACTTCATCGACAAAATGTAAACAAAACATCCAAAGAATTTTTCAAATAGTTACAAAGACGACTCCTTCAACTTGATTGGGTAAATTTATCAACCAGGCAAAATTATAGTGCAAATACATCCAATCAGCTAGGTCTTGCTCCAGTCTCGTAAAACCTCGGCAAAACTACGTTTGAGCAATGAAGCATAGTCTTTCGTTTAGACGGGGTTTACGTAGACCGTGAAACTGAGGTTTAGACTGCGTTCTGACAATTCAGCCTAATAGCCTTTAAAATTTTCATTGCGACATAGACATAAGTCAGATGTGAACATTAATAGTTCTGCAATAAATATCAATTGTTCTCTTGCATTTATTCCAGTTTTGAGCACTTTCTGCTTAAAGGGCAATATGTAATAGATAAAATGTTTTTTATAGATCAAATAAAATTTTTCATAAGTTTTGTTTTCAATGGCAAGGTGTCAAACAAGAAATGACAAAACTTAGAAAAACATAAATTTTTATGCATGCAATGAGATTTAATTACCTTCACTTGTGTTTGTATTTCTGGAATTTCATTTTTAAATGCACACATTATAAACTCAAGTAAGACTTCCTTCATGTTTAGGTAAAGGGCATTTAGCATAGAACTGAAATTATAAAGATTTCACATTATTTTATAAATGAAGTGATTATTGACAGCAATAGTTTGAAATAACTAAATGTTGCACATTTCTCACCGAAAAAAACTCAGTAAGCAATCATTCTTATCCTTAATCTCCATATTCATTAAAAGTAAAATTCCAACCTAAAAATAATCGTTAAAATTAATTCACAATTAAGTGCAATAAAAAAAAAAAAAAAATTCTAAAAAAAAAAAAAAAATCTACAAAAAAAAAAATAATTTTGTTCAATATGAAAAACTTTAAAATTTAGAAATCAAAAAACGTCATCTATTTTCAATTTTTCTTTTCTTCCAATGCCCACCTGGAGAATGACATAGGTCATACAGGCGTCTAAAGGGCAGATTTGTAGGCCACTCTTTCAGGGGCACCATATTAGATGGGCCACAGTAATAACAGATAGTACAGAGAAGGGAAGAACAGCCGTGCCTTGCCCGGGATTCGAACCCAGAACCTTTTTGATGCAAGGGCAGTTCCCTAACCCCTACACAGGCCGGTCGGCTCTATTTTCAAATTTAAAAAAAAAAAAAAAATTTAATCCTTAAATATTTTTTCTCAGTAAATAAAATTCAAAAAATTAATTATCTTTTATTTCCAAATTCATTAATTAAAATAGTTATTTGAAATAAAGATGGGGAAGAAAGAAAAGAATAAAAGAACAAAAACGAACTTAAATATTGGCACACTTTTATATATGCATTTTTTTTATGTAATTACGTATAAATTTCTATTATCATGACTTCTTTCATTCAGTAATGTATACGAGCTACATTGGTTTTTATTTAATCATTTTTTATTAGCAATTTCATTTATTTCTATACAATATTTAGTTTACGTATAACTTCTAAAAGTATTTTTAAAAGATAAAAAACTTATTCGTGCAGTTATTTAGCAGTTTAAACAAAATTTTATTAATCAAATCAGCCATTAGATTAAATACTCAAATTTATTTGTAAATCTAATAGCTGATATTGAAAAACTCTTCAATAGTAAAATTATATTAACTTTATATAAATAAATAAATATATATATATATATATATATATATATATATATATATCTTATGAACTTAAGGGAATGATATATTTTGTAGTTTGCAGAACTTAAAAATTCCTAAACTTAAAAGGGGGAAAAAAATAAAAAAGAACGCTTTCTATTTTACATCTTATTTCAAATTCAGAATTGTCCCCACTTCATGATCAGATTTATGAAAAGTGGAATTTTTATTACATTTATCAACACACTTTTGCAAGATAAAATTTTTTGGAATACTTTCTTAATATTTTAAATAAGAATCTTCCTTCACCTGTATTGCTAAGAAAGTATAAAATATTAAAACTTTTAAAGAGTGTAACAAATGTAAAACAAAATAATAAAAATTATTATTAAGTAATAACAGTTATAACACTGAAATGTTTGCTTTTTACAAAACCATTTTCAAAACTAAAGATATTTTTAAAAATAAGGAAATAAAAAGATTGAGACCTAAGATAAACAATTTATTCACAAATTATAAAAATTAATAATTGCAGGTGACATAATTTTATGTATTAAATAAGTATCTTGCCCTCCACCAGTATAACTTAGGAGATACTAAATTTTAAAGCTTATAAAAAAATTTAACAAATGTAAAACAGAATAATAATAAATTAAAATACTACATTCAAATTTTTGCCTTTAATATAATCAGTTCTAAACCTAATAATATTTAAAAATAAGGTACGTGTAAACAGATTGGGTTCTAAGATAAAAGCAATTTTAATAAATAGAACAAAATATTATTACAGAACTGTATTTATTTATTTATTTTTTTGCCTTAAATACACTTAATTTTAACAATGATATTTCATTGATTTTATCTTAAAGTTTCATTAAGATAAAATATTGGATAAAATAAGTTTAAGAAATAAACCAAGCCCTTAAATATGGAAAAATGAGTTTAAAAAAAAACCAAAGAGCAATCATAAGGGTTTGGATAAAGTATTTAAAAAAATTAATGGAATTATTAATTGACAGAAATTGAATTATGTTAAATTTAAGAGATGAATTAGAAATCCCATGGAAAAGTATTAATTTCTTACCCTTTTATTTTTATTGTTTATAAAAAATAATGCATGATTTAAGAAAGTTTAAAACTTGATTTTTGATTCCATTTCTGATTTTCTAATTATTTTTTATTTATTCATTTCATTTGCTTTCTCTCAAATACTTAACTTATCCAGTAGTTCTGCACTTATATTTTTTTCCTTCTAATTTCTCTTTATAGTCTACATTTTACTACCCTGATGCAATTTAAATCAAGATTTAGCAGATATTTTTTCTCTTTTTTACCCTTTTTAAATTTTCTTTAAAATTTTCCCTCTTCCACAAAAATGTATGAGTTTTCCCTCTTTGTTTTTTTTTTTCTTTTCTATAGTGACCTTACATTTTTTCCAAAGTTATAGAAATCACTTAGAATTACTTATAACTTATAAGAAATGAAATAAGCAGACTTCAACCATGTAGTTAATATTTTAAGATAATCTTACTTTGAATCGTGCATGATCTATAATGGTTTTATCGTAACAAAGTATCCAATACAATTTAATTGCTTCTTCATAGCGGTGACTTGCAATGCATTTGATCACTAAACCATAACAATATTTTCCCATTCTTTCACCTAAAAAAGTTAACTCTGATGAATGCTTAATAGACAGGCATAAAAAACAATGTTAACACAGTAAAAATTAATATTGACCAGTATTGAAACAAGGCAATAAAGCTGAAGGACACTTCTAATAAACTACATAATAGATGCTGTAACATATAGTAAAACCTTTTATGTAAAAAATAAATAAATAATGTAGTTGCATTTTTGTTATTATTATTGATATAATAAAATATACTAGCTCAGTAGCTGAAGATTATTTCACACCTCAGATTTTTCAACTTCAGACCGCTCAACAATAACAAATGGATAAAAAATTGCGAGCAGTAAAAATCTGAAAACAATTAAAAATAAAGAAAAAGAAAAATTTCTATCGTACTTTATGAAAAACAAGGAATATTTATTATTTTTATTAAAATTCTAAACTAAAAAAATGCATTGACATAAAGTTCATTTTTCCGATTCCTCTTTTATTTGCCAGCATAATGGATGTGATGGTTTGGTAATGACTTTCATTTGAAGAAATTTTAAGAGTGCTCAAATCAGAACACCATAAATTAATATTTCATTCATTTCTTCCTTTAAAATGAAAAAAAAAATAATAATAATAATAATAATATTTAAATATTATGATTTTGCAAGTTAAATCTTTCTTTCTGATTTCTTTATTTAGTTTAGTATAAGCATCTTCCTTTTGGGCAAAGCTAATGCATGATTGTATGAAATTCAAATTAAATAAAATTTATTTGTTTATTATCTTTATTTTGGCAAATTGAATCAAATATGCATTAGATTAAGTTTAATTTTTACATTAATTATCTCTGCTTGACTGAATTAAGGTTGCAAACAAACTTTAAACTTTGAACATATAGCACCACAGATTGATTCTGTGAATTCTAAAACTTAACATGAACATGAAGCTTAAATCATAGGCAAACAACATAAAACTTAAATCATAGGCAATTTTAGACGCACAAAAACTTTTGTTATAAGTAGATGTACATAAATTAAATCGAATTATTCAAAACTATAGTAATTAAAATTATGATTTTAAGCAATTCAAATTATTTTCCCTAAACCAGCTTTTATTTAGGAACTTCATTTATACTTAACACAAACGAAAAAAAGAAGAAGTAAAAACAATGAATAAAATTACAAAAATAAGAAACTAAAATACATAAAAGGCAGGTAATATATTTGATTTTAAATTAAATTAAAAGTGAGAAAGAGAAAATTAAAGAAAAAAAAATCTCTATATATTTACAGAGAATCAGAACTATTCAAAACTATAGTAATTAAAATTATGATTTTAAGCAATTCAAATTATTTTTCCTAAACCAGCTTTTATTTAGGAATTTCATTTATGCTTAACACAAACGAAAAAAAGAAGAAGTAAAAACAATGAATAAAATTACAAAAATAAGAAACTAAAATACATAGAAGGCAGGTAATATATTTGATTTTAAATTAAATTAAAAGTGAGAAAGAGAAAATTAAAGAAAAAAAAATCTCTATATACTTACCAGATGTAAACTGATGGACGTTTACTGTGCTGTACAAATCTTTTAAATGCCTCCTCTTACAACCTTTTTTTCCACCATGTTCTTTCATTTTTCTCATAATAAGTTCTAAAGTATTATGCTAAAAAAAAAAAAAAAAAAAAAAAGGTTCAATATTAAGCTTTATCACATTTTCAATTCAACAACAATAAAAAACTTAATTCAGAAATTTTTATAACAGATTCACAATACGTGGTTAAGCATTTCCAGAATAATAAAATTGCAATTATTTCATAATACCAAGTATAACTTAAAAAAAAAAAAAAAAAAAAAAAACAGTTTCATTTTTTAATTTAGTTAAATTATTCTTCTAAATACAAAAGATACCAAAAGTTAATTTTTAAATTTATAAAATCCTATAATTAAAGTTAGGAATAAATTTCAATCTTTAAATTATTCCAAGAAACATAGTTTATATAATAAAGAATAAAATTACATTGCACATTGTATACAAGGTAGATTAAAATCATTCACAGTAATTTTGTTTTGGTAAAAACTAAATCAAAATTTGAATAAACTGAACACTGAGATTAATTGCAGACTGAGGGTTAACTTTAAGGGCGAGAAAAAAAAATTTCTGAGCATATGAACAAATTAAATAACAGAGATTTAAATATTGTTATATTATCATAAAGTTCATTGTTAAAAAATTAACAAACTAACACCATTCATAAAATAGAATTGTCAGAAAAAAAGTATCAGTGTTCATTCCAGATGGTGTTTTTAGAATGGGCCGACCCATTTGCCCTTTGAATGAAAAATTTCCGCCCAGCATGCCTTTTGTACCAGATTTACTTTGCCATTTACTGATTTTTTTCATACATCCACATGGTTTCCTAGCATTATTTTGGCAATATTTAATCGTTTTTTCATGTTTTTCCTTCACATTTATTATGTTACAACATGCAGCTTTTGAACTTAACTTCAGCTATCACTTTTTTGATGTGTCCAATTCATGATGATTCCATCATAATTTCACATCCTCTGATGATATAAATCATTTTCCCATCTCTTTTTATGTGGTCTTTCGAATTCTATATTCTTAATACGATGTAATTACATTGTGTAATTTTCAAATTTGTGTTATCAATTTTCAACGTGCTCGATTTGTGACCAGGAGTCTGTTTAGAAGAAATTTGAGTCCGCTAACATACCCTTCACAAAATATCTTTTCCTAAAAACGGACCCTTCACAAAATATTTTAACTTAAAAACGGACTCTTCACAAAAATAATTTATCTTTTAATCGGACCCTTCATAAATTTGTTTATCTTCATTATTATTTTGTTAATCAAATAAACCCTTCCCAGAAAGAGGGGGGGGGGAACGACAGATGTAAACGAACTAAATTTTGTCTGTTGAGCATAATCTTGTATTTCTTAACAATTTAAAAACTCCTTGAAAAAGTTTTTTTTGCAATAACGGACCCTATTTGCACAAATTCACAAAAGCAGGAAACCTGGTTGAAAGAATGTGACTTAACGCTTATTTTATATTCACAAATTACGAGTAATTTTTTCACAATTTTACAAAAACGGACCTTTCACAAAATGTCTGGACAGACCCCCGGTGACTATTCCAATTTCTCATCATTTTATGATAGGTTTTTTGGCAGTTATTTTTTATTTCATCGCCTCTTTCAATTTCTAATACTTTTTTATACAATAGTATTACGACATTCAATTTGACACGTTTCCATTGTAATATCACGTCGTCAAATTATATTGAGTACTTCAGACAGTTAGTGTCTATTCTGTAATCCTAGATAATGTGTATCTCCGCACAAACTTTTTTTAGAACTCAATAGCTTTTCCACCAGTTTTTTATCTTTTCTTCGGCTCTAGTACTGCATGCGGCTATTTATTTAATTAAATATATATATATATATACGATAGTAATGATCCTGACTTTTTCAAAAATATTGTACACCCAATAAATGAATAAAGTAATGAAACTCGCTTATCCAAATATAATCCTGCAGACAAATATTTTTTTTAATAATTGATTGCCTAATTTAATAATTTTTTCAACTGTAAGATATTAAATGTTGCCGTCCGATTACTTCGAAAGGTTTTTCTCGGAATGTTTAAATTTACATCTCAATAAATTTCTTTTATTTCAGAATTATGAAACAACTGTACATAAGTGACAATAGGAAAATAGAAATCATAAAAGGAAAAGACGATTTATACCACTTTAGGGAAAATATCGGCATCTACATCATATATACTGATCATTGGTAAAAGATAGTGCTATCTATATAATCGAATTTTGAAATGTAATTTTTAACAATTTATTATAAAATGTAGAAAGCTTTGTTAAATAAAATGCTATCTAAATTATTTATATAATCAGAAAAATACTTGAATAAATTAATTAAATTTGATTCAAAACTTTCAGAGAAGAGAAGAGATTTCAACGAGTAAGAGAGATTCAAATCATGATGCTACACGCTCTATGAGAGATTCAAATATCAAATGTAAATAAACAAAATATTTATTTCAGTTCAGTTCCGAAAAAAAGTTTTGGTTATCATTTTTTAAAACATCACACATTAAATAATTAATATATTTCACAAAAAGAAGAGTTTTAAAAAAGTGAAAAAAAGTTAAATGATATAATATGCGCAAATATTAAAATAATAATAAAACTATTTATTTTTTATAGTTTGGCAACAATTTCAGACTTCTAATCGCCATTTCCGATTTATAGTATTGGTGTTGCAGTTTTCTGGTTTGTCGTACACACGTGGTAAGTTTTATAAATTGAACTTTCTAAATTTATATTTATTTCTTAGTTAGAATTTCATTACATCTAAGTAATATTTGTTTGCTTACAATTTTAACTTCTTATTTTCTTTGTAGGATCCTTAAAAATGGTGGGATATAATCACAATCATTTGAACTGGTCAATAGTTCGAAACTGTTCCAGTTTTTTAGTAAAGAAAAGGAATATTAAGAAGCATTTCAGCTTGGTAAATAAAATTATTTAGTTCCCAATAATATTTTTGTTAAGGTTATATACGTATTAGTTGAAGTTTGTTCGCTTCATTTTTTAATTTATTCCTTTTAAAGATGTCATGGTTATCACCGATTTTTTTTTAAAAAATTAACATTAAATTTTATCTATCTTAAAATATTTTTTAATGCTGTATACCGTAATAATACAAATTTTATCAATAAAGTAGTATAGTAGTAGTAGGTTAAAACGTGTGGGTGACAATTTATTTCCAGGTTGTGTAAAAGTATCTTGCAAGTATAGTAAATATTAATCCTAATGTCTTGTTTGAATAATTTGACACTTTTTTTAATATATCAAGGGGATATTTCTGTATCGTGATCAATAGTGTCAGTTTAAATCGCCAAGGCTTCAAATAGATTTTAAACTTGCCTGCTGTTAGTCAGAAGTTATGCCCCTTGTGTTGATTCTCTTTTGAGATTTTTTTTTTTTAAAGTTTCTGCATGTGCCATGACCCTGATGTTGCCAGGGCGTACTAGGTGGCATAGAAACAGGGTTCGCCAAGTGGGCCCACTTTGAAAAAAACCAACAAAAACCCACTTTTTTCACAAATTGGTTTTTTAAAATTTGGTTGCTCCTAATACTATCACTGGGCACATCAAGGAAGTTACAAATATTTTATAACTGTGAATCAAACACATGGATGGGCAAATTAAAAACTGCTTGATGCCCCAATTACCAAAAGTTCATATTGTGATGGCGTAAAAACTTATGCCAATAATTACCATAAATATCAAGAGATTGCTCTTAAACATCAAGATGAAGAATATAATATGTGAAAAATATTAAATAATGTTGGGCTTTACCAATAAACTATCAATTTGGAAAAACAGATATCAATTGTTTCTGAAGCTTTAAAAAAGCTTCAATCAGAAAACATTTCAATTTCAAAAGCTGTTGAAATATGAATTAACTTACTATCGAGTGATGAATTAGAACCCCATAAACATTTTGTAAACAGATTCCATCAGGCTGTTCAGCCACCTCTTTTATTAGCATATGCATCCTGGATCCCAAAATAAGGGGACAATTTTTAAATGATGAACAAGAGCAATCAGCAAAAAACTGTCTTTCTAAGCATCATCCAGAATTTCTGCCAGGTGTTATGGTATTCAAAATTTCCGATAATCAATAGTGCTTGACACTGTTGTTCAACATTTTTCATCAGAAAATAGTGGAAAATTATGGCCAAAAAAAAATTCAAAGCTTCCTCAAAATTTCTTTTTTCTTTACACTCAGCACCAGCATCCTCTGTCTCTATCGAAGGACACTTCAACTTTCGGTTTGGTGTGGAGTAAACTACTAAATAGATTAGGAATAGATAAAGCTACAAAACTCGTAAAAGTGTATTACCATTTAAGAGAGAAATGTAGAGACTCTGTTGTGTAATAATAATAAATAAAAAATTGGACTTTTTTTTAAAGTTAACTTTTAACATCTGCTGACAATTTTTAACTATTTGAAGAATTATCACCATTAAAAACAGTTAAAAATGAAAATATTACTTTTAAGACTTTTTAAATAATGTTTAAAAAAATTGAAAACAAACCAAAAAAAAATTTCTATTAAGTAATACATTAAACAACAATTAACAAATTAAAAGTTTTATTTTCTGGTTTTAAAAAATAAGCTAAAACTTTTTATACATGCTTTTTTATAATTTTAAGATTAATTAGTTTTAAGAAATTATAAAGGTAAAATTTATCTAAGAATGCAGTCTTTTTTCTAAGGTTAAATATATGAAAAATTGGCCAAGTAACTGATACTCCTTATAATTATACGTAATTTTAATTTCACTTTCTATTAATCGTATTATAAAAACATGGAAGACCATTAAATATTTATTCCAGTTTACTTTTATTAAATTAAAAGTCAGATGAAATTTTATTAATTATAAATATTTATTTATTATAAATTTTTAATGTAAATATATATATATATATATTATAGTGCTTCAGTTAAAAACTGTGAAACGTTGAGTATTTAACAAATAAGATTCAATCATGTATTAGTGATAGTGCATTATTTAAACTTATTTAAAATTTTTTATATATATTTTATATAAACTTTTTGGATTTATTTCTATTTTTAAGCTTATACGACACTATTTAATAAATAAAAATATTTTCACAGTAAAATTTTAAAGTTCATGAGCACTTAATGAAAAAAACCAATTTCCCCCGGGTTTTTTCAATAAAACCCGGGCAGGTTGGATTTTTTCAAAAATCCCCGGTTTTTTTCAAACCCTGCATAGAAACGATTTTCATGAAAATTAGTTAAAATATTTTGTCTCACTCTGCTTTTTTTCCTATAGTTGTACGCAATTCCAGTAGCTTTAATGTTTGCCCAATAGCTAATGTATTTCTTATGGATGGTTAACAGTGTAATGATGAGCACAGATGGCGCTTGGTGTTAAAATTCTTCATAAGACTTCCTAGTTATATCTCCTGATCGATTCTTTTTGTCAAAGCTTTAAAAAGCCCGCCATCTAATATTATACTTTTAGTGCTCTCAATGTAAATGCGCTCTTTCATTTTTACGTTCAATAAAACGAACATCAAACTAGATCTAAAAACTCCACAAGTGTGCTTTGCTACATAAGAAAACTATGAGCAGCATCTTAACAGCATCATTTTACACTAAATTAATTAAATAGGGATCCCACCTTATATGTAGAAATGTAATTGAATTTTAATTTTATTGTGACATAAATTTGTTTTAGGCACAAGACTAGTTCGAATAATTCTTAGAAAACTCTTATGAATGGTAAAATTGCATGTAAATTTAAATTCTTATCACGATAATAAAACATTCTCTAATATTAAGCCTGATCAGGTTTTAAGAAGCTTGTTCTTGTTCATATTCCGTTAAAATCTTTCTCTCTTAAATTTTTCTTGTCTCATTTAAATAAGATTAGTGGTGATCGTTTGTCAGTAGAGTAAAGAAAAGTGGCCACTTAAAATGTTACTGTCGTTCTCCACTGTCGTCCCTCTATTGTAACCTTTTTTTATTTCATAAAAGTATAAACCATATATTCACTACACTTGACTAATAATAAATGTGCCACTTTTTCCCCGAAACTTATGACCAGCTAATTTTTAAATCAAATCGGATATTTTTATTTAAAAAAATCTGAATTTTTGTAAAATTGCTGTATCTTCTTTTAAACCCTTGTTATGATCGCCACAAGCGTGCTTCCTGTGATTATTGTGCAGAAGTAATTTTAATAGCTTTTATTTTGTTGAAAACTACGATTCCAATAGCTGTTGCTGATCATTTCACTAAATTGATTCCTAAACAACTTTTTATTTTAGCAAGAATTTATTGTTTCTGATGTAGATTATTATTTGCCTGTGTTTTATAATTTAGAGAATAATAATTATATATTAATAGGTAATGGTTATTTTTAAACTATTATACCAGTATTCCTAATTATAAAATATTAATATTATAAATTTCCCACAAAAGATAGTGTTTATAGTTTTGTTTTACTAATTAACATAAGGTGTTTAAATATATGTCTATTGATGTTATTATTTAATAGTTAAATTTTTGTCTTACTCTCGTAATTGGTGCATATAATTTTAATTTTTGATTCCTAAGGTTGGCAGCTATGCATATGAGAAGTTATGTTTTTATATATAATTGCTAGTCTTAAGGTATTTAATTTTGTTTGTGGTTGAAATAAGTTTTTTTATTATCAAGTTTCTGACCATACAGATTTTGTGTTTCAGTATTTATTATATTTAGTATTTTTCAATTAAAATGTGGCATTGATTTGCATAATAGAGAGGCAGGTTTCATTTTTATTTTGTTATTTGTTATGGGCTGGCAAGTTTTCTTTACAGCATTGTTTTTTGCAAAATGTCATAAAAATATTAATTATACGAGAGGAAATACTATTCACCACTAATAACGAAAATAAAAAGGAACTACAAAAATTCCAATCTGTCGAGGTTCATTGATGACCTCTATTCACTATACAAATTAGTGGAGGTTGAATAGATTTATAATTTTCAATGTTTTCTAATTTGGTCTGTGCTTATCTACGAAAAACATTTTCTAAATGATTAATTTATAGGGATGAGTTTCTTGCACTTGCAAATAGATTTTTAGCTGTACAGACATAATTAAAGATAACATTCATGCACTGGAAAATAGCATACTGTGATTTACATTTAAGTGATTTAAAAATCTTAGGTTTTCTTGCAATTTTAAAATCTAACATTGAAATTCATATTTACATTAGGAATGTAACGAATATTTTGTCTATTCTGTTCTTTTGCTGAATATTTGACTCGTAGACATTTGGAAAAGTATTTTTCGATAGTGTTTTTGGTGGGGTGGGGTGTTGAAAAGGATTAATAATAAATATTATAAAATCTTATTCTTTACGACACATTATTCGAAATAGATTTTACTAATTTGTTAAGTTCTAAAATTGTCTGGAAGATAAGATTTATATTGTGAAAAGCATATATGGAAAAGCAAATTACTTCACTGATTAATGAATTTTCATATCAGTCAATTCAAAGTTTTAATTAAATTACTGATAATGTAGTACAGTTATTAGAAAAAATTTCCTTGTTTCATATTATTTTATTATGCTATAATAGCTTTTAGTACGTAAGTTTTTTCCACTACTGCTCAGCATCATCAATTGAGAGAATAGTTTCAATCGAAAGAACAGTCTTATTCATACAAGAAAGAAAAAATTAACCTGGAGTACAAAAGGGAGTAAATGAAAATTGATCTTGCGTATGATGAATATATATATATTTTTTTATCTTTAAGCTGATTTTTGTATTTTTTTTTCAATAATTTAACAATTTGGATTAGTTTGTATTTTTCAAATTTTTATTTATAATTTAATATTTTCTTCACCAAAATTTTGGTTTTTGCCACTTATCTAAACAAAACAGTTTAATATCAAAATATTTCAAGAACATAATTGATTGATCACAATTATGTTTATTTATAAATATTTATTAGTAATAACAACTAATTATTCTCATAGTACAATTTTGGGTTTTTGACCATTGTCAGAAACTATGCCAAAAAAGTATTTTTAACATGACTGGTGAAACCATGGTTGAATCCGGATAAAACTGTCAAGTGTTAAAATCTTAAGTTATGTACTGCTGATTTTTTTAAAAATTATATTCTAGTAAGTATTTTCACTTTCTTTGAAAATACAGTATGAGGCGAAAGTTAAAAATTTTTTTAGCATGAAATTTTTGTTTTGGTTTTTATCTATCTTTTTTTTATTTTCCAAGTTTCTAATGGACATCTCAGGAAAAACTTAAACGTAAAATTTTGTTTTCAGCATTAAAGTTCTGCTTAAATTTATTTTTTCTAGTTTTTTATACTTAAGAACTTCATTGTTTTAAATTAGCTGTTAGTCAGGTCTTTATTTATCTAAAATATTTTATATCTTTATCTTGAACATTTTTATTTAAAAATATTTCTCTTTTTCCCATACCTATACAGCTTAGTTTTGATTAATTTCAATTATGACTAAACTTATTTATGTATAAAAAATGTTAGTTAATGATTTTTAAAAAAATATTTGGTCAATATTTTTTGGATGAATATTTGGCAGAAGTTTTTACACGGATATTCAGCCAGGTCATTATTTGTTACAGCTCTACTTTTCACTAAGGCAGTTAAACAAGGATAAATTTTAAGCAACATTATTATTGTCACCAAAATACATATTTTCTGAAAAAAATGGTGGGTGATAATCTGCATCTTTTTACCGCTTGGTTTTATTTACATGAACTGTTGTAAAAAATTTCATCACGTAACATGTGATCCAGCAATGAATGAACGTTGTAATCTATCTCATGCTTACATTATTTGAGTTTAATATAAGTCTAATTGGTTATGCTACGTATTTAACGGAAATCATCGTGATCAGGAGATATGTATAATCATTTTTCTTTTCAGCTGAGAGAATTTGCCAATACTTTTGCCGAATATACGATTTTATTACTTTTGGTGAGGTGACTAATGCTTAGCGTTGACCCTGCTATAAAAATGCATGACCGTTAAAAGGTGTAAAACTTAATGAATTGGAGGTCCACATTCCATAAAATTAGTCCTAAGTGTTTTTTATTAACTCATCCCTGATTTTACTTAAGATCTTACTTATTTTATTAATTTCTACTTAAGATCTTTTTTACCCTGGTCGGCAAGCTGGATAAAATTAAATATTTCAGGGCTGATTGTGCTCCGAAAAAAATCCGAATTTCTGGAATTTTTGCTAACAGTGATCCGGATATCAAAGGTCCAGCTGTTTCAAAAAATCATTGATCACAGAAGTTTCCTGAAATCAAATTTTCGAAGATGGAACTTAAAAACGCAGTTTATTTTATTTGTTTGTAAGGGAGAGCTAAGCAGATACTTTATAAGCTTATATTCATGATTAATATTCATTTTTTGTCAGTAAATAGTTGTTATAATTATAAACTCAAGATAGAAAGACATATTTGTAAATGTTAATTACTTCTCCAGGTCATCATAGGTATGTGTGAATGGTTTAGGAATGTGTAAAATTTTAAAATATATTTTAAGCAAACTAAGAAATATTGAGAAAAAGGAAAAAACCTTCTTTAAATTTTTTTCTGATTTTTCAATTTAAACTGTTTTTTTTTTTTTTAACTAAAGAAATTTTATGGAATTACAATTACCCCTGATATTTATAAAAAGTATATAATCAATTGTTTATTTGTATAAACAGTAAGTATGTAATTTTTAATTCATAAGTTTTAGTTATTTTATGTGTTTTGTTCCATTATGTTTGAAACCTTAATCACGAGTGTAAATCTTCTGATAGTTAAAATTCATATCTTATGATGCAAAAATAAAAGTAGAATAGTTATTGTTGAATCAGCATTTTAATGATTTTTGGTTAAATGAGTTAGAGAAAATCTTGGTAGATTACTCTTGTTTAAAAATATATATATATTTTTTTCCCGAGGAACATTTTTTTTTGAATTATTAAAAATATTGTTTTTTAGGATCCACTGAACATGAAAAAGATACATTCTCCTAGATTTTGTGGTACAATTCAAAAAAATGCTTTGATGGTAGATCCTCATCCAAGCAACAAGGGGGTAAACTTCATATTCAAGAAGAAACATTGTGAGTAATTTAAAAGTTATTGCTTATTTTTATCTTTGCAGTGATTTCAACAATTTTTTAGTATTGAGGAATGAATTTAATACTGCAATATGTTTATTTAATTTATGTTTATTTATTAATGTAAAATTTATTAATAGAGTGCGTGAACTTCTCGCGTTAAAAGTGTAAGAACATAACAAATCAGCTCTGTTTTGAGTAATTTTTTAATTGTTTTTTGTATATAATTGCCCCAAGTTTTTTGTATATAATTCCTCTGTGCTTAGAGAAATTTTTCGAAAAGATTCCATATTTGCGGACTTTTACGGCCAAAATTTGTGTGGGGTTCGAAGCTTTTTCTTTCATTTGCTATTTGTACAGATCAGAATTTTATTCCAATTTGGAAAGAAAAAATGGGAGTACACCAACTCCTATATGTATATATATTTATATATAGAGAGAGCATAATAAATAAGTACAAAAAACACGAAGAAAAATTAACTTCTGTCAACTTCTTTAAATTATCCAGTGTAATATTACCTTGAAAAACGCACTTTAATACAAAACTCCTCTAGTTACATTTTTATCTCAATTTGAGCTTTTGTTTTAATTTTTTGCAATCTGGCAAACTTGTTACGAAAATATTTTAAATCATTCTAGAAAAATTTCCCGTTCATGTTCCTCATTCATTTGAATTCGCTACTCGCTTTATAGAATATGTTTTATGTTTCGTGCTGTTCATATTTTATTTTCTGTTTTTATGTGTTATCTTTATTTTGTGTTATGTTATTTTTACTTATTGTGTTCTATTTTATTTGTTGTACTTTTTTTTGTAAAATTTTTTGAGTGCTCCTCACTATTGTATTGATATATTTTGCTTAGGCCATATTGATACAATATTAGAAAACACTCTTTTTTGCAATTATAATCGTGTGGGCTGATGAAAATATATCTTTTATTTTCTATATTTAAAAAAAAAAGATTGTCCGCCCCCACCCTTTTTCTTTTTTTTTTGATTTTCCCCCAGTTTTTTTGTTATTATTATTATTTTTGTTTCCCACCTTTATTTTGTGGCCCGCCTTTAGCCTGCAACCCGCCTTGGCATGGATGCCACAAGTCCTTGGTAGATGGCCGGAGACAGATTGTACCAGATGTTTAAGCAACGGTCACACATATCCAAGATATTGCAGCTTAGTGGTCTTTGAACTCTGAGCTGCCGTTCCATGACATCCCAAATGTGTTCTATCGGATTGAGATCCGGTGAGTTAGGCGGCCAGGACATTAACTGGAATTCAGCATCATGTTCCTGGAACCACTCCAATACAATTTTAGCCTTGTGACATGGGGCGTTGTCCTATTGGAATATTCCATTTCCAGCTGGAAAAACAGAGGCCATGTAAGGGTGCAACTAGTTCGCAATGATGTTCAGATACCCTATAGCATTCATGGTCTGCTCTACCACAACCGCCGGTCAGAGAGATGCCCAAGAGAACGTCCCCCAAAGCATAATACCGCCACCACCGGCCTGTGTATGACCTACTGTACATTGAGGGAGCAACTGTTCGCCTGGAAGACGGCGTATCCTGACACGGCCATTGGCGTGATGAATGATAAACCGTGATTCATCTGACCAGGCAACTCTCTCCCACTGATCCATGAACCAGTCGCGATGTCCCGGGCCCAGCGCAGGAGTAGTTGGCGATGACGCTAGGTCAGCAAAGGCACACGAGTGGGGCGTTTGCTTCGTAGGCCCATATCCAACAGTGTCATCTGAACAGTGTGCTCTGATGCTATTCTACTTGACCCTGCATTGTATTGGGCTGTCAGCTGAGCCACTGTCTTGCTACGGTTTTGCTTCACCAAACGAAGCAATCTCCGACCTTTTTCTTCGATAGCATGTGGACGTCCAACACCATGTCGTCTACTGCTGGTTTCACCGTCATTTATCCACTTTGCGTAAGTACTTACAACTGTAGATCGTGAACAGCCCAAGAGTCGTGCACTTTTGGAAATACTTGTTCCGCGTGAACAACCCAAGAGTCCGACACTTTTGGAAATATTTGTTCCGAGCCTACAATCTGCCCTCTATCAAAGGCGCTTAGATCCGCAGCATTGCCCATCACACACAGAAGTAAGTGAAAGAATGATTCTTCAAACAGTTAAATACCACTTCCACTTGATCATGTGCCTTCCATGTCATCCAGGAGAGTTCATTGCAAAATGTAGGGGTGATCATAATGTTTTGGCTCTTGAGTGTATTTATTATTCTTCAGTACCAAAAATGGACTATTTCTAATATTTTTAATGCTATGACTCATACCAAAAATCATAAAGAAATTTGTAGCCATACATGATTCTTGAGAAGTTTCTGTTGATTTAATATTTGGTGTGTAAAGGTACAAAAAAATTTCTCATGGTTTTTTAAAACAAAGAGATTGCTATACTATTCTTCTTCACTGAAACATTGAATTTTCATTTGTGTTTGTGAATTCCCTTCATTCAGAAGTGAAGGGGATTGATAGTGATTCTGCTAGAGCTAGGCTTTGGAGACTGGATCCCAAGTATTCTTTTTTTCCCCCCCTTTCTTTCTAGAAGTTGGTCTCTTGAATATAATAAAATTTTGATTAAAAATGAACATTTAATCATAAAAAATATTGATTAAGGAATAGTTCTTCAAAGAATAATTTCTACTGCCATTTTAAAAGATCATCAGTTGATCATTTCAAAAAATTTATATGGTACAATTCAAAAATTGAATCAGGGTTCTCAACCAGGAAATAATAAATGAGTGGTAGATAAGAATTTAAGACTACTGAATGCTTAAATTTATCTCCCATTTGTAAATTACGAAATTATTCCAGATTTATTTTTTGTATCCATATATATTTCCTTCAAATTATATATTTATTGATAGCTATATTAATTGATAGCTTGAAATTTTGAAATATTTTAAACCTTAATAAATACTGTGTTAAAATTTTTGTCTGTTTCTATGGAATAATTTAGATGGGAGGTTTTCATCTAGTTTTAAAGATACTCAATGAAATTAAATTTTGTATGGATGCACTTATTAGTGGATATTTTTTTCTTTTTAAATTATTTAACTGCAATGGTAAAATGTTCTATTAGTTAGAAAATTTTATCAGTAATTTTTGAAAACTTTTTTTTTAAGCCTGCCTTTGTTTACTTTTTTTAGATCATCATAAACCTGCAAGAACTTTACAAGTTACTCCACTTACCAAAGATGCTCGTAGAACCATGACTAGCATCAAAAAGTTTGTAAATAAGAACCGTTACAGGAAGGACATTAAAATGGTGAGATTTTCCCTTATTTCAATAAAATGAAATAGTTTTCAATGAAAAAGTTCGTTGCAGTTGTTTAGGGATTTGAATTAGTTTTAATAAATTAAATTCATAGTTCAAGGAGGGAAACATGTCTTTTGCTTTGATAGCTTTTTCAGTGGTTATTGCTATGGAATCCTGCACGGTTTTTTTTTAAAAAAAAAAACCAATACTATTTTGAATGCAATATTACGGAACGCAGGTTCAATCTCTCTTATTCCTTAACTTCGAAAATTTCATCATCAATACAGGTGACGTTTTGATTTTTTTTTTTTTAAATTTATAATTAGCTACCAATTTTCAAATGTTTTTTAAGATCCTGATACATTTAATAAGATATTATTGCTTGTGGGTTTTATATTGTGCAGTTAATTCGTCACTTTTAATTTATTTATTGCTAGCTTTATATATGCCAATTTTAGCATAAATAAGAAAAAATTATTTGACCTTTTTTAAAATTTCCAAGTGTAGTTTTACAAAGATTTTTACTAAAAGTGGGAGGTGGATTAATTTCACTTTGTCACTCTGTTTTTTTCTGCCCATTTCTTTGAGCTATTTTTTTGGCGGTTAATGCTGTGCATTTCCTCGGAGTTTTAAAAATTCTGATTTTCTTTAAGACTGGTAAATTTTAATCTACACATTTAAATAATTACTTACTGCTAGCTATGCTTTTCCATGTGGTTTGGACGATCCCATTATCTTTACTGTGCTGTTATTGCAGCTCGCCAGTTTCTAAACAAACATTTTAATTATCCCATTTTTGAAAATTTTTATTTGGGTCCATTCCATCATAGATTCAAGTTATTTTCCTTTTTTTTTTTTTTTTTTTTAGTAATCTCCGTGCGTTTTTATGTGATATTTATAGTTCTGATATTTTAATACAATACAATGTTGCCACTTCACAGAAAAAACCTGTAAAAGACAGGGAAATTAAAAAATTGTCAAAATTAACAGGAAAAATGCAAGGAATTATGTTTTTTTATTTTTACTTTTTAAAAAATTGTTGCTTCTCAAAGTGCAATCTATGGGATATTTAAGGTAGATATTTCAGCTATACTAAATTATTTCATTTACTGTAGCATTATTTTAGTATGTTCAGCTGTTCCTACTTTTACTCTTCCAGCAAATATAAGTAAGTATAGTAGGCCCATTATGGCTCATACGAGAGCATAGTAATTCTTTCATCTTAACACATTGTGTATAATACGTACGGGAATTTTTTTAGGATTTGAGTGGCAATACTACAATATTGCTACATGAGAAATTTGTAAAGTTGAAAAAAAGTCTATTTGTAATTTTGCTTTATTTAATTTTACCTTACCCTTAATTCTAGAAATAATATTTGAAACATATACAAGATAAATAGTATGAAGTATTTATGTCTGCCAAGTCTCCTGTTTTTTAACAGAGAATCCTGTATTTTGTTAAAACCCATATGCTCGTTTACCCATATATTATCCAATTTCTTTGTGTTTAAAAAAAAAATTGACTATAAAATATCTGCTCATAGCGGAAATACTTATCTTATTCCTCAACAGAAGGCGCTATTGTCAGTGCTGCAGTTGTTGCACTGGCCAAACCGGATGGAGTGAAAATGCTGCTGTGATTTCGTTTATTCAGTTAATAGTTTTTTCTCCGATAACGAACTGCCGATTGTCAAAGCACAAATTTATATCTGTTTTCAGAATCATTTATTGTGGGTGTCAATTGGACAGCTAGAACATGACCTGTGTAAAGAAAAAAAACAATTCAAAAATATAGCGGATGTTATGTACAGGGTTTCCGCAGGTGACTAAAATGCAACTATTTGCAGCTCTTTTTGGAACGAGGCTATGGCAACTTTTTTTGACTGAAAAGGCTAAAAGCATGCTATTTTAAAGAAAAGGAGACTATTGGTAGACTTTTCTTTACTCTTAGCGATGTTTTTTTTCTTTCTTTTTTTTAAAGCATAAATTGGGTGGAAAATCTGCACCCTACGAGATAGTTTCTGATCACACTGAACTTTTTTCTTTTCTTAAAAAATAAAAGATGTTTTTAATCATATTTTTGATGAATTTTTGTTCTTATTTATACAACTATTTTCCTAGTTTTTGGCTACTATTTTCATGCTTTAGGCTACTAAAAGCAACTATTTTGTTCAATTTTTTTCTGTGGCAACCCTGTATGTTGTAGCCTATGCCTTCTACATAGCGATGCAGACAAGAGAATTTTCTCTAAAGTTCCCTCCAAATTTTACTTATCACTTTCTGGTGAAAGCTTGCTTTTGATGAAAAGTAATTTCTCTGGTAAATGTTGTGTTCAGAATTTAAAAATTTTCTAGGCAATGCCAAATCAGTTACTTAGATTCGAAATGTGACTGTAAAAATTATGTAAAATAAAGCTGATTACTTAGAAATATGAAAATTATTTTGGTGTTGAGTGTTTATAGTTCAAGTAATTAAACCATAATGGTTAAAAAATCTTTAGATTAAGATTTATATACATATTTTTTACTTTGTCCTAAATGTAAATGCTTATAGTATTCTTAATTTTAATTTTTTTTTGACTTAATGTATCTATAAAATGCATGATGTATCAAAATTGTACTCTTAGCCCGATAAATATCACTCGTAAAACCTCCATTATTTTATTCCTTCAATGTTGGCAGATATGAGTATTATATCAAATATTGAATCTTATTTTGTAGTTTGTGATAGTTTTTTAATTTGAATTTATATTACTTGTTAAAATGTTCATTTTTTGTGTGCTTTTATTCTGTGAAATTTATTTATTTTTGTCTTTAATTTTATAACTTATTTTTTAAATGAACTTTTGTACTATGTAATATGATAAATCTCATGGTTCATTCTAGGCAGGGTGGGGCATGTCATCCCCTTTGCTCCTTATCGAAAGAAATTCTGTGCATATCCTATAAACCTGGTTAAGCACCCCTGCTATTTTTAAGGGGTCTGGTTGCGCAAATTGTTTTACAAATCCACATGGTTTTCTAATCATTTTTTGGCACTAATTGAGCGTTCAATTCGTGGCAATTCCATCACAAATTCTTGTCCTTTGATTGCTTTTTCGGCAGTTAATTGCCCTTTTATCAGCCCCTCTATAAAAAAAATTTAAAAATCCGATATTATAAATGTAGGGCTATTACGATATTAGATACCATTAACATTCATCGACGTGGGGTGATATTTTGTCGTTGGGGAAGTTTCATGTTGATTCTATACTACTAGATAATGTATGTATCTGCACGACCTAGTAAGTTTTTTGGCAGTTATAATTCAGTTCATAATTTTTCGCTCCTTTGAGCATTTTTATTTATTTTTTAAGATTTAATATGAGGTTCGAATTTGAGTCTTCACTTTTTAAGATAAGGATTTCTGTTTTTTCGGCGATTATGGCATGTAACATTTTCACAAAATTAGAAAATTACTCATTTTAAAACCAAATTATAGAATGTCTGAATTAACTGAGGAGTTATTTTTTTTATTTAAAATAAGTTTTTTTTAATATTGCATAATTAGGGTGTCTTAGTTATTGGGTGTGTTAGTTTGGGTGTCAAATCCTAGTGCCCTGCCCTTTTTAAGGTTAAAAAGGAACACTATGTATGTATATATATAATGGATCAATTTTTGTTAAAAAGAAAAGTTTTTTTAAAAATGTATTAGTTACTTCATTTTTGAATCAATTCTATTAAGGTATTTAGTTTTCTGCCTATATATTTACTTTTGTTTTAAATATATTCACTGATAAAAAATTTAGTGCTTAGAACACTAATGTTTCTATGAAAATAATCACATTTGCTGCCAATGTGTCTAAATGAATTTGCTGCCCTTCATCAGTCAAAAGGTTGTGGACTCTAAATTACACCATCACTTATTCAGTGTTCTGTCAGTTTTTGAAATAAGCTAAATGATGTAGTTAATGGAGGAAAAAGGTGCTTAATTTTCCCTTTTCCAAAATTAGATTTCTTTCTTTACCATGTCGATTTTCACCACATATTATGCAAAAGCGTGCTTTTCACATTGTTCTATTCCGGCATACTGTTGGTTCATAACATATGAGAGTGCCAATCATTTTACATGTTTGATGAAATTCTTGAGAGTCCACGTGTGTCAGTTAAGCTGACTTCAGTAAGATTCTTTTACTTTCATGTGCAACTTGGCTGCATTTTGCAAGATATTCTCAAATTCATGCTTCATTTTCCACACTCTGATATATCACCGAAAAACCTCTAGATCTTTTTCTAGAGGTAATTTATTGTAGTAATTTATTGTTTTTTTTGGCCATTCAGGTTAAAACATATCTTTACTATTATAAATGTTTATAATTGCATAGCTCGTTTATCAATTTTATTCCTATTCATCATTCTATTAATTTTAAATATTTTTTAATTGAAAAAATACATTGTATTGAATACCTCTGGATCCTTTATATTAAAATTTCTAACAATAAAGCTGGAAATTTTCATCCTAATAATTAGTGCTACAAATTGTACTGCTAAAAAAATTAAATTTAATTACTGAAATATTGAATTTTTGTGCACCCTAGCTTTTTTTACACACGCTTCTGAAATATTTAGATTTTAGATGCTGTTTGCATGTAGACTTGTAAAGCAATGAATAAGCTTTTCTTAAGTTCTCTAGTTATTATGCTTTTTTTATCATTAGCAAATTAATGGAACTAAAGTGAATATTTTTGTATTTATTTTAAATTTGAATCATAAGTTTAAGAAGATGTATGATAAATGCTTCTTAAGGGGACACTTCAGGTTAAAAATGATTTTTTTTAAATATCAACCAATTTTAATGAAATTTTCATAGATTGTGAATAAAGCATTTAGAAAGATATTCCCAAAATTTGAAGCAAAAATATTAATTTGTTGAAAAGTTATAATGTTATTAATAATTAATCCGCAAGTTAAATTACAAAATGTTACAATATTTCAAAATGTTCCTTGCGCATGAGTTTTTATCATAGTAGTTTGAAATTCATTTATATTACAGTTTGAATAAGTATAAATAAAATTGGATATGTTTGAACAACTTAGCACTTAATTTTAAACAAATAAAAAATCAAAATATCATAACCTTTATATAATTTTTAAAAATTTAAATTTAAATAACAATTTAACGTAATTTAAAAAATATTCAGTGTATATTCAGCTTTTATTTATATCACATTGGTTACAGAACATTATACTAATCATTTATATAAAGAAAAAAATAAGATTTATTCAAAACTCATGCGCAAGGAACATTTGGAAGTTTGAATATTATCGTAAAAAACAACATTGAGAAAAACAGTTTAACAATAAAAACACACATAGAAAAATTTATTTCATAATATATGTGAAATAAAAAATAAGCATAAGAAAATATGAACTGTTTTAAACAATATAAATAAAAATTAGATTGAATTTAATGCTTTTTAGATAAAAAAAATGTTTATCACAAGATGTAATGTTGACAAAAGTTCATACACCTTTTTTTAATCTTTTTGTATATAAGATTTAAAATGCTCCAGCTGCATATGTACTGTTTACATTTTTTATTTGTTTTTGTTTATATTTTTTGTTGTTACATAACTTTTTATAACTATCTGAAGATTTTCTCTTCATATGATAGCTGCGCCTACCATCGCGGATCTTTGCATTGGTCAAAGACGCAGAATTTACATCGCCTTTACGTAGAGCTAAAGTCCTTTCACACCCAAAGTTGTATTCACTAACTGCTAATGATACGGCATAATCAAGTCTTTTTTTAGAAATGAAGACATCTTTGGGGCACTTATTCCATATCACGGAATGGAGGCTCTCATTGGCGTTTTGTGTTTTTCCCGATATACAGCGCTGCATAAGCTCATTTGAAGCAAGTCGCTGATATACCGGGAGGATTTTTTCTACAACAACTTCAGATAATTTCGTTTTCATCAGCTCATGGCTTTGAGGCTTTTCACCTCGAGCTAGAGCCCTTTGGTAGAAACACCATGAACTTTCGCCCTTGGGGCATCTAGTATGCTGCGGCTTTTTATCACTGGACATACAGTGATAAAGCGAAGCAAATACAGCAGACTTCATCGAATCAACATTCGGAATGTTATCCTTTATCGCTTTGCGATAATAGTTTTGTAGCTTCATGATAGTTTGCTCAGTTAAGCTACCTTTCTTTCGTCCACCGAGAGTCACCCCTTTGACCCTCCACTCCTTCACTTTGTTCCTCAAACCAGTTCCTAATCTTTTGGAAACATGGTTGAGGCACTCTTGTTTTTGAATTACATAGTCATCGCCATATATTTTCAGTTGATTTAGGGTAGTAAATGTTTTAGAATCACCGTCACTTAAAATTGTCGAGTAACGCATTCCACAGAATTCAGTTGATCGCTTCCACATGGCCACTGCAGCGGCAACCTCCATGTTTCCAGACGGTCCGTCGAAATTTTTTTGGCACATCGATTTATGGCCCTCATGCCAAATAAAAAATTCTGGACTCGTTTCGTTCAAGTCTCGTGCTGCATTGATGCATTCTGGGCAATATTTCGACAAAATCTCATAGTCTAATACTAAATTCGTCAAAGAGTCAATTACAATACCAATTCCATAATGAGAGGTGTGTCCACGCTTCTGCCACGTGCCATCAAAAGAGACTGTAATATCTGGAACTGTTCTACTTGAATCATTTTCTAAACTCATATGTGCCTTTCGCACTGTTTCATGGGACAGTTTCCAAACATTCTTTTTAAAATTTTCATTTTCTTCACTCAATTGGTTGAAACATGTTGAGAAAGTGGAAGAATTCATTGTCGATGTACCCATGTGCATGGAAAATGTTTCCATGGCTGAATGGCCCTTGCCAAAAGAAAGGAAAGAGTTCACAATCTGCCTGTTGACATCAAATTTTTTGGTGCATGGTTGGCGCTGACTCGAAAAAGTTGAACCAAAACTTTTCAAACACAGCGTACAAAACACTTCCAACTTTACAGCATATCCAAAGGTATCTAGAGCACGAACATCCAGAAATCCTGCTCCACACTTATCACAAGACAAATTACGGAGCAATGGTGCAAAGGTTGATTTACTCATGATAATGTAATCATTTGTAACACTAGGGGTGATGCTGTTACTATCCATATTAGTAACACTCTTATCAGGTACAACAGAATTTTCAGAAACAGACACATCAGGGTTTACATCCACATTAGAATCATCAGCATAAGAAACATCAGCGTTGGAAATATTAGAAACAGCAGCATTGGAAACATCACAATTAGACACTGGGGCAGATGCAGAAGTAGCTTTCATTGCTGCACTTCTTGCTTTGTCCTTTTTAGTTTGCCTTCTCTTAGGCTTTCTCCAACGGGAGCATGCGCTATGCATTCTTAAAAATTATCAATAAAAAAAAACGGAAACAAAAAGACTAATAATAAAACAAATAACAATAACGTAATAAAATAATAGTTCTGAAAAGAACTGTTGTGTTATGTTTTAGAAGCGAACAAAAAGACGATGAAACGAAAATAACTATCACTCGTTGAAATATCAAACAATGTGTAAACAAACATAAAGTAGAAGTTAAAGTAATTCCATATGTTGCCAATTAAATTTATCATAAATTTAGCTTTTTTAATAATTATGAGGCCTATCAACCAGAAATCGAAAAACAGAACCGAGACTTGAGAAATGGAGTGGAAAGATGCTGTTTACATGTTTGACGGCCATTCGAGTGGGCGTGGCACCTTGTTTACAAATCTTGAAATGCTTATAACTTTGCAAAAAATGACTGAAATTGAAATTTTTTTTTTTTAAATTGTAGCTAGATATAACTATTATTTTTTAAAACAAAAATTGAAAAAAGTATAATTTGGTCGATTTTTGGGTTTTTCATCGTGAAGTGTCCCCTTAATGGTTTTGTTACTTTTAATTTGGCACTTAGAACATTATTTTTAAGTTTTTGTTTTTAAATAAACAGAAAAAAAAATGATTTAAACCCTTAAAGTTTTTCTTAATTTTGTCAAATTTTAGCCAAGCTGTTTTTTTAATGTGGGTTTGTTTTCCTTCAAAGTTTCTGTGCTAGATCAATAAGTTTTATTTCAAGTGCTTGAACTTCTGATTTGATAAAATTTTTCTGCTTTTTGAATCTCTTGACAGATTTCAGAGATTATAATTGAATTCATTGACTTCCTTTATGAAAAATTTACAATTTTTCTAAAATAAAATTATGTAGCTTGAAAAGGTTATTAAATTTTCTTTAGCAAACACTAAAATATAATTTAAAAATTAGGCTTATATATTATCATAAAACATATTACTACTTTAATATATTTTGATATTACATTTTGCATTTAGGCTTTAGAATTTTTTTTCCCAAGCATGAGTTTTTAAGTTAAATGTAAAAATTTAGATTCATAATTTTTTTATTATATTAAGGAAGAAAAAAAAAAAAAAGATAGCACTTTCAGGAAAAAATATTTATTAAAACATTAAATTGAGAACCAATCTTGCTAAATATATCTAATTGCCAGGGTTTGGTTTTTATTATTATTTCAAATTAGACTTAAAACTAAAACTATAATATTTTATAATAAAGTAATTCTGAATGACTTTTTCGTAGCATTTTATGAATAACAGTGGTGTGCATCTAAACTGTTTTATAAATACACAATGTTTCTGCATCTGGCAAAAAACAAATAATTTTTTGTAATCAAGTTTAATTGTTATTCTGAAACCAAATGTATATTTAGCTGTTACATGGTGCGTAACGTTTTTAAAAGGTGCTTATTTTCGATTTTCCTTTTTTAAAAGCCCTTAAAGGTGGTTTTTTCATGTGACCTTCTTAAAAAGTGCTCAATTTTTCCTTTTCGAAAATTAAATTTTTTCTTTACCATGTCGATTTTCGCCACGTATTATGTAAAAGCGTGCTTTTGACATTGTTCTATTCAACGTTTCCACAAACTATTTCGGCGTGCCGTCGGTCCATAATCTATGAAAATGCCTATAATTTTACGTGTTTGATAAAATACTTGGGAGTCTGCGTGTGCGTCTACTGAGCTGGGTTCGGTGAATTGCACTCTCATGTGCATTTTGCAAGTTATTCTCAATTTCAGGCTTCATTTTCCAGCCTCTGATCTCAATCCGAAAATTATTTCAATTCGAAAAATCTCTCCTGCATTTTAAATGGTTAATTTAATTAAGAAAAAGAGTTCTTTGTCAGAAACTAGTTATTTTATCATGACCATGTAAAGTCTTTGAAAACTATTTTACATTTTGTTAATGTAAGGATTTACAAATAAAGTTAAAATGTTTTTTAAAACACCTGTGTTTTTCATCAAAAACCTGGGTTTTTTTTTTTTTTTTTTCTTTTCAAACTTTTTTAAATATTGTGTGGAGCTGGGGTTTTTTGGTTCACGCCTATAAATTTTTTATTTGTCCTCTACACATAATCTATTTTGTCAGTGCTAAATTTCTTTTGCTGTCAAAAAATATTTCATTCTTAACAGCTTTTTCCATTGAAATATAAAGGTTCTTTACTTACCATCTGCAAATTCTGATTTCTTTATGGTGCATTAGTAGCATCCGTCCTTTTTCATTAATTTTTGAGTGAACTGCAATTTAAAATATGCTATGAATTGGTTGTACACACATAGTATTATCTTTTCTAAAGCTATTCTGTTGCCATCTTGAAATCTAAAGTTGAATAACCAGAATCTTTGAGAATGAAGATAGATAAGTAACGACTTAAGTCCTAAGGTGTTTTTCAATATTTTTTAAAGCTCTGAAGGAGTTGGGAAAATATTTTTAGTTGATTGTTTTAAACAATTAGATATTTGGGTCCTGTTGGATGCAAATGCATCATTTTTTGCATGCTGCTTGCCAATTTTCAGGTATTTTGTACGCTACAGCATAAAAAAGATTACCTTGCTGGTAAGAGTTTCCAAAAGTTAGAACAGATAGAGCATTGACACATCTCAGACCTCATGTTAAAGCCATCAATATGCTAATCTGGGTGTTATGTTTCATTGATACTTAGTGTAATGAGTTGTGTACAAAAATATTCACTTAATGAAGTTTTTTCTTATCAATTGGGATGTTACGGGCTTTTGTGTCTAATCTCAGTCAGTACCTGATACTTTTTTCTTAGTGTATGAATCTCAGAACCTACATACTATTTTTTTGTGCAGTGTATTCTTAAATCTGTATTTTGTTTCTTATTTTTTATCATAACTGATTTATGTTATTGTTGTTTCAGTTGGCTCTTAGACGTGCAAGTGCTATCATAAAAAGCCAGAAACCAATTGTTCCCAAAAAGAAAGTTTTCAAGAAGAAACCTGAATAATTTGAAAAATTATATTTAATAAAATAATTGAAAAAAACTCACCTTTGATTTTGTGTTGAATGAAAGCAAAATAATTTTTGTCCAGTATTATCACAGTCAATACTTTCTTTAGAGTGGTTTTAAGTCTGATTTCAGAAATTTTTCCCCCTAAGCTATAAAAGGAATATGAATGCAAATAATTGTATTTACGTGTATCTCCCCCTTAATTATTACTTAAAAAAATTATTGGTAGTAATCTTAGTTCATTAAGACTTCAAGAGCTAGAATTCTCTTTTTATAACCAGTTATGATTTTTGAAGATCATTGAGACAGAAAATCATTCACATTAACATAAGATGTTTGTTCCAACTGAGAAAAAAAATAAGAGGAACGCAAAAGACTTCTGCAATTCTCCAAGGAACAGAAGAAAAATGTACATGTTCAATTTAAATACATATATACAGGCAGTGGCGTACGCAGAATTTTTTCAAGGGGGTGTTCATAATTTACTGAAACTACTGAAAGAAATTAGAGTAAGTAAAAAAGCACTATTATTTCCCTAATTTAGACAGCTAGACGACATTGTTTAGTTAAATTTTAATTTGATTTCGTAAGTTTAAGAACATAATTTATTTTTTTTTATAATAAGAGGTAAAATATTTTATTTTTATTAAAAAGTAGGAATTAATCAAGCCAGAAAAAACTACTCATAATGTAACAGCTACCTAAACATTCTATTATTACCCGTTGAATTGCGTAAATAAGTCTTTAAACGGCGTAACGTCGAAAAGGATCTTTCGTTGAAACGGGTAGAACGACCAATATTTCTAGGAGTTTGAAAATGTTGGGTGTTATATCTTTATTGCACTTTCCAAGAGTATCTGCCGCAGTTTTTGGAACACTACCTCCGTCTTCACTAATCCTTTTCAATCTTTTATACCAGAGTTTTAGTTCAGACTTAAGGCTTTCTTTACAGGTATCCAAATCTTAAGCGTTAAATTCCGCTAGTGCTTCAAAAGCCTTTATGTTTGAAGGTTGGCAAATGAAAGGATCGGCAGGAAGAAGGCACTGAAATCCTTTCAAAATATCACGATGCGATACAAATCTTAAGTCTAATTGTGTTATAAAATTTTCTATAAATGGAATAAATACACTAACTCTGAAATGTGTTGAGATGAGGGAAAATTAGCGCGATTTTTCTGTCTTCCCGTTATTCTGGGGATTTGTATGCAAGATCCAATGCTTGTTAGCATAAGAGAAGAAAGAGCTGAATGTTTCAGTGGCATTTTCACGCATTAATTTTAGTTCTTAAATAACATCTTCTGCAAGACTCGCTGCCTCTATCAAATCTATGCTTGTTTTTTGCAGGTATCTACAAAGATGGTTTGTTATGGTGAAAACTTTTTAAATGCATAAAAGAGATATTACGAACTGGCAATTAGATACTGTGCACAATAAAGAATTAGCTCGAGTAGCTGATTCCTTATCCTTCCATTCTGATATTTTTTGAAGAGTTTCAACGATAGGCTCGAAAAGTTCCACCACAGTGGTTACTGAGTCGGATCTTTCCATCCAGCGGGTTGCGCATAGCTGTTTAATTTCCTCCCTCCTAGAGCTGCTTTCCATCTCTATTGCTGAAGATAGGACATACTGTCTTTTTGGCGAATTTAAAAAGTCGTATAGTGTTTTAATTGTCCCTAAGCAATTTCTAATGCCAGTTATTTCGCATGCATTTGATTCGGCCAAATGGACAATTACAGCATATCATAATTTTTTTTATTTTCATACCTAACTTATTGGAAATTCTCTCTTGAAACGGAAAATCTGATAGCTTTGTTCGGCAAATGTTAACATTTAATTTGCCCTAAAAGGCCTCCGCAAGTGATGCAATCAAAAACGATCCCTGATTGGTTATGACGTCACATGTGCCGAAGGGAAACTTGCCTTCTCCATCTACTAAGGCTATTTCAATGCTCTTTTAGTTTTGATATATCGTATGAATATCTTTTGTAAATTATCAGTGAAAATTTTGTGAATTAAATTTACGGTTTTGAGAGTGGGTGCAAAATGAAAGAAAGATTTTAAAACTTCAAATGTTGTTATTTATCATTAAAATATCTGAAGAAATGATTATACAGCGAATCAACATTTCTTTTCGGCTGAAATCAGTAGTGTTCATAGAAAATGCTACTTTATTCCACTTACTTTTAAATTAAAATAATGCTACATTGCAACCTAATTACTTAATTAATTTAACCTAATTACTTCTAAGTCGCAGATTGGATAGAAATATTATACATTTTGATATAGGATGGATGATTTTATAATTCGTTATTGCATTAAAACAAATCAGTATTTTCATAAATCTTGTCCATTGAAAAATATCAGTCCATCATCGTTACAATCTATGTGCTAATTATTAAGAATTCAAATAATGTAATTTAATGTTGTTTCATTTATTTATTTATTACTAGAGTTGAAGGATTTTCTTTTTAAGTAAATATTCACTAATACAGTTCATGTCATCTTTTTTTTGTTTTTTCGCTATGTATTAAATATTTAAATACACATTAACGCTTATATTTATTATTCCTTGCGTAAATAGGAATTTCGTTACAGTTAGAAATTATTTTAATTCCTTTTTCTGCAATATAGTATTAATAAAGTATGGTTATTGTTAATTTCTCTCCTTATTTTTGCAAACTATTTGTCAGTGCTTGCAATGAAGAATTCTAAAATAGTAAAATTTATACATTATACATTTTTAATTAAAAAAATTTTATTAAAATAGTAAAAAAAAATCTCAGGTTAGCCAAAAACGTATCAACACTTTCAAGAATATAGTCCATTGAAATATATCTGACCATCATCATCACCATAATATAGTCATACTTAAAATTTCACTTAATTTCTCATTAATCCATATCTAATTAACTTATTTATCTACAGAATTTCAGCGAATATCTTTTGTTTCACTAAAGCTAAAGAACAATAATAAAAAATTAACTTATACAAAATGGAAAGAAATTCTAATGCACATTCTTTATTATTTATTAAATAATTAAAAAATAAACAGTAATGTTGATATTTTGTTCTCAATATTTTTATTCTTTGAGCAAATAGGAACTTTACTATGGCGAAAAATTATTTTTATATGCATTTATAAAATTTTATTCCTATTTCTGTCATAAAGAACTAAATAAATGCATATGCTTGATTTCAAATACTCTTGTAACATAGATTAAGACAATTAAAGTAAAGTTAATAAAATCTGCTATAATATATATATATAACTTAAAATTTTTTGTTGAAAGAATGAATTAAAAGTTTTGCTGGGATCACAAGTTTTTTAAGAGGCTACTGCTATGCTGAAGACAATTACATGCTTTGAATTCATGCTAGAATAAATAAAAAAAAATTATCATTAACTTAAGCTGTCCTATATTTTAAAATCTAAAACTATTTATTCTACATGAAAAATTGATCCAACATTTCTTTCACTTAAGATGAAAATAAATCCTCGAAATGAACTTGAAGTATACATTAAAATTAAGATTAATATAGTTAAAAAATGAAAAAACGAAGTTATTTTGTATTTATAACGCATCATTTATAAGCAATACCATACACTTTTTTTATTGAACTAAAAAAACTTAAATATTCAGAGCTAGAAAATTTCGTCATGTATTAACAATGTTTCAGTGGGTACCATTGAAATTTAACATTATAAAAATACGTTATATCAAATCCAAATTTTTATTAAGCGATATTAGGGCGCAATTTTTTTTTTTATACAGATAGCTTTTAACCATCTAAAATTGTTGGATTTAATTAGAAAATTTAAACGAAAGCAAAAAGCTATTGGCTTCCACAGCACAGCGATTGTATGTGAACGGCAGATGGACACGTGACTCCCCTTTTCAGGCGAAAACGAAAGTATGCGTTTTTTGATTAAAAATAACTAAATAAATAGCCTTCTTAGGAAAGTAATAAAATGTTTTCTGGGAGTTTTGAGGGATTCTAAATGCATTAAAATTAAAAAAAAATTTGACTGTAATTGTCCATTGAGGCTATGAGCAGAGCAATGTACATAGCGTGCTGATGGTACAATACTTCTTACGTGGGCTTGTACACCATTAATTTTTCCACTCCTTGATGCAGCACCATCGTACCCCTGTCCACGTAACTTTTTTATATTAACCTTCATAGACTGTAATTGGTCTAATATTGTTGTTGCTATTGCTTTTCCGGTTAAGTCATACACTGGAATGAATTGCAAAAACTGTTCGGTGATGTTAAAATTTTCTTTATCGACATATCGAACGCATAACGGTAAACGATAATTGCTTAATACCTGCAATATCAGTTGTTTCATCTGCAAGTATGGAAAAGCAAGTTGCATCATTAATCTTGCTGACTAGTTTTTGCAGGATTAAAATATTACAAACCTCAATAACTTCGTTCTGAAATCGAGGGCTGGTATACTGAGCATTTTTTCTGCTTGACTCTAAAATGTTCTTACTCCGGAAAGCAATGCCCGGAAATTTTCGTCGTTCTCTTCACCTGGTTGTTCAGCAATTATTCCCGAATCCTTATGTCGCCTTAGAGCGAGACCTTGATTTCCACAAAATAGGATGGTTTCAATGATTGGAGTAATGTTTTTTCTACTTTTCTTCTGCTTGCTGCACAGTCAACTTTTCATCCACAGATTTCATCTTTCCAAGTAAAATATCGTTTAATGTCCCAGCAGTTACGATCGATTTTTTGTGATAAAGACATTTCTCGTGTTTGAAAATCGCTCTACTGCTTTTTTCCAGTTGTCAAATTTTACACTGCACAGTTGGCCTAAAGGTTGCTTGCCAGAACCGGCACCACTTGGTGCGAAGAGTACCCAAAATTTGCAAAAAGCACCCCTCTTTACTTCTGAATAAGCAAGCCATTTGCACTGAAATTTAAATTTTTCTTTTACCCTTTTCAGGAAAAACAAATGCTGGATTGGGTTCCCAAACATTTTTTAGTATATCCAGTTTTTTATCCTCGCATGCACTATCTTCTAAAAAAAAGTCCAATGTCATATGGGTGGGAAGTAACACTTTGAGGGTCACTTTCACATTCATCAGATTTTGTTATGCTAGAAACGTTTTTATCAACGGAAGTATCACATCGTGAAGTATCATTCGGTTCAACAGAATAACTTACATTGGTACTAGACGCTGTCACCTCACTAATTTCAGGTCGTGATTTTTTTTTTCAAAATAATTAAAAATTGTTAAATTCTTTCGTTTTGACATCCTAAAGCTCCAAGAACAGCAAACCAAAAGACAAGCTGCCGAGATAACTCTTAGTCTGACTAATTAACTCCACTGTACTCCGTTCCCCCTTTTATATAATTTTTCACCCACCGCATCTCCAAAATTCTCGAATTGTCTCAAAGACGACAGAACGTCTAGGATTCCAAAATCATAGCGTAAAGACCTCGCGAATGCCAGCCGGTCTCGAAAACTCGCGACTGGCAGGACAGAAAGGAACCAGCAATCGGGGCTCGCCCGTACACTATCACGTGAATTTGGTTTCATAAGTACAACCCTATTATAGTAAATGTTTTTTCTGTATTCTGAGAAATACCGTGAGAAAAAAAGTAGGCATAAAGCAAATAAAAATATATAGTCTTAAAAATTAATAGCCTGCAAAATTTTTTACTAACATTTTTATTTTTGCCATTTTGTCCGAGCTCAAGGGGGGTGTTTAACCCCCCCCCCCTTGCGTACGCCACTGTATACAGGATTAAAACTCATTAATAATATATATTTTTTGAGAAGGGAAATTTTTAGGCAGAGGAATTTCAACTATTTTTGATGTATAGATTACACAATTCCAAACCCATATACTTCTGTAATAATTAATTGGCAAAATATTTATGTTGAACTGGGAATCAGAAACATATTTTTTTTCTTTTGGTCATAATACGGTTCAACAATTTTAAATGTGGCTTATAGGGGTGCCACTGGCGTCTAAAAAGCAACTATTGGTTACTTTCTTGAGCCTGAAGCAAAAAATTTTATAAAAAGTGGTGATTTTCTATAGGTTTAGGTACCTATTTCCTAATTTATTCTTCATATGTTACTGTTAAAACCCGAAGTCTGATAAATCCTTAGATTTAAATGTTTACATTTCGGACTTGACCAAACCTTTGCAGTAAAACCTCTGGTAATCAACCGATTCGCGGGATTGCTTAATGTTAAGAATATACGTATCCAGAAGCGCACGAGCAGCGCCCCCTATGTAATTGGAATGATTGTAAACGCATTTTGTCTTGAGTGTCTGTGTTAATATGTATATGTTAGTGTTAAGTCCTAATAAATGTTTCAAAGCGTAACTGTACCGTTTAGGTTGGGTATCAAAACAGAGATAAAATATTAGTGAGCATTTAGGAGAAAAAAAAATGGCCGAATAAACTAAACAGGTATAGTGACAATGCTGTTACCACAATAACCCATTACATGTTACAGAAACCTAAAAATGAACGAGAGTGTTACCACATACCTTAATATCAATCTATTGTAGAGAAGGCGACATCTAAAAAAACATAAAGGCACAGCTGTAACAATTAAGGAAAGCAAAAAGTTTTGGCGCTAAGAATCCTAAGTTGCAGGTTTGTCGCAAAGTGGAGGTTAAGTTGCGAAATATTTTTGAAGGTAATGAAGTCGTAATTGGGGCGTTGGAGATAGATGAAATTTCAAGTGCGCCAATTCATGTTCCTGATCAAAGGGTTTGCGCTGAGATGAAGGCTAGGCGACTTGAGTTGACGTTTAATACTAATGAGTTGTCCAGTGATTGTAGGATCTCGTTGTTAGTTGGATCGGATTGTTATTGGGATTTGACTAAGAGATTTTAAAGGTTAAATTCATCATTAGTTGCTCTTGAAACAGTTTTTGGATGGTCCCTTCAAGGTAGATGTGAAGGTTCAATTGAGTCCGCATCGGTTAATTTCGTTTTTAGTCAGAATGATTCAATCTCTTCGGAGCTTAGACGCTTTTGGGAATCGGAAAGTTTGGGAATTAGAGGTGACGAAATAGAGACTTTAGGTATCCAAGAACAAGATCTTTTGAAGGAATTTAATGATTCGATTCAGTTTGTTGACAATAGATTTTGTGTTAAGTTGCCTTGGATAGAAGGGATGCAAGAAAAGATGGCGAACAATAGTGAGGTTGCATTAAAACGTTTTAATAGTTTAAGAGAGATCCATCTTTGTATAAGGAGTATCGGGAGGTTGTAGATGGTTATCTTAAAGAGGAAATAATAGTTGAATTGATGAATCTACGTTTTATTTGCCCCACCATGCTGTCATTCGCGAAGATAAAACAAGTAGTCGCCTCTGAATAGTGTTTGATGGCACAGCTCATGCAGAGGGAGAATACTCACTAAATGATTGCCTGCATACTGGAATGAACTTATACCCTAACTTGTTTTGTAACTAATGAAATTTTTTAAAATTTTATTGTGTGCATTACTTTTCATTCAAACTGTATTTTTAGCTTTTAATACTTACAACTGTAAAAACAAGGTTTTAGAACTCAAACCATCTGGGTCTCCATTAAACATAAACATAATGACAAATTCAAATCAAAATTCTCTCAACATAACAAATTTCTTTTCAAACTCAATAGTGATCCCCGAAATAAACATCTTACAAATCAATCTCCAAAGATGTAAAGATGCAATGTTCCTTTTACAAAAAAACTGTAAAAGATCTAAACGTGGACGTGGTCTGTTTCCAAGAGCCATATTGTCCAAAAAACCAAATATTAGGGTTTCCCTCAAGCTGGAAAATATTCTTCTCTTCAAATAAAAAAGCAGGAAGTTTTCTCATCAACAAAGCACTCAACCCATTACTAATAAAACAATATAACAACTCAGTAACAATTTCCATCAACTCTACAAACTCTATTCCTTTAATATTTAATTCCTCATAATGTTCTCCCCCAAAAAATATAGACACCATACTTCAAGAATTTCAATATATTGCAAACAGATATTCTAAAGATTCTAACATAATTTTAAGCACAGACATCAATGCACACAATACCCTTTTGGGATATGGTAATAATGACGAACGAGGAGAAAAGCTTCTGGATTTTTTGACTGCAAATAATCTATTCCTCATAAATCCAAAAGGAGCACCACCAACATTCCAAACAGCAAATCTCAATGGGTGGCCAGACCTCACCTTAACTAATTCAACAACTTTAATAGACTTTATAGATTGGCAAGTCTTAAACAATTTCTCAAACTCAGATCATAAATATATCTTTTTTAAAATCAAAAATTTAATCACAATCTCCAGTAACACAAGGTTCAAAACAAAATTTGGAAATCACAATAAATTAAAAAACAACTTCAAAGAACACATCAATTCACTTTCAAAAACATTAAAAGAAATAAAAAATCCATAAGACTTAAACCAATTCACATCGACGCTAATAGAAACAATTTTCAAAACATGTAAACAAACATACAAAATTAAAAATTTCAAAAATAAAAACAAAGAAACTACGTACTCCAAATTCAAATGAAAAGAATACAGGCACTTAGAAAAAGAATTCAGAAAACGGAAGATACACAAATTAAAACAGCTCTGATTACCAAATTTAAAAGAGAAAGGGCAATTTTTAAAAAACAAATCAAGAAGGAAAAATTCAAAACTTGGAAAGAAATTTGCGAAAATACAAAAAATATATATGGTATACATTACAAACATGCATTTAAAGATAATCCTCACCCAGCCCCTTTTAACTCCATCCTAAATTCCAAACAAGAAGCACAAAATTTCCTAGAAAACATTTTCCCAGATAACAACATAATACCACAATTTTTTTTTTTTTTTAAACAGAAGCCAAGATCCCCCCATCACTAAACAAGAGCTTTTTAATACAGTTTCACAACTTAACAATCATAAAGCTCCTGGAATAGCTGGAATAGACAATACAATAATCAAAAATTTAATTCAACACTTTCACAAATTCTTCCTAGACTTTTTTAACATTTGTCTAAAACTAACGACATTCCCAGACTACTTTTAATTTGTTCAACTTTTACTCTTCCTAAAAATAGGAAAAGACCCAAAAAATATAAACTCTTACCGGCCAATAACTCTCTTACCAAACATAGGAAAACTTTTAGAAAAAATAATAGCAAAACGAATCTCATTTCACATAGAAAAAGACAATTTTCTAACAAACAACCAATTTGGATTTAGAATAGGCAAATCAGTTAATTCAGCCCTCCAACACTTCAATAACATACACACAATAAAAAAACAACAATATAAACACACAATAGCAATTTCACTAGACATCGCAGGAGCTTTTGACAATATACAATATAACAGAGTACACAAAGAACTTTCAAAATCTAACATCCCGGCAAATCTAGGAAAATTTTTAACAAGTATTAATCAAAATAAAAAAATTACAATTTTAACACCGGAAGGTTTCATCACAAAAAAAAATACAAAAAGGTTGCCCTCAAGGCTCATGCTCAGGACCCCTGCAATGGAATTTACTCTTTAATGACCTTCTCAAAAACTTTAACTTTTCAAACAATTGAATAGCTTTCGCCGATGATCTAATATTACTTCAGGGAGGTAAATGAAGAAAAGAACTAGAAATAAACTGCAACAATATCTTAAAAAAGATTGAACAATGGCTAACATCTAGAAACTTAACTTTATCGATCAATAAATCTTCATGCCTCTATTTTAACTTTTCCTCAAGAGGACCAATATTAAAAATCTTTCAACAAAACATCAAAATAACTAATAGTCTCAAATATCTAGGAATTATGATAGACAGAGGATTAAGTTGGGGATCCCACTCAAAAATACTAACAGAAAAATCCAACAAACTAATTAAATCATTTAACAAAATAGCTTCAACCAACTGGGGGATAAACACAAAATCAAGACAACATCTTTACAAAACAATAGTGGAACATCTTTACAAAACAATAATCTCACATGGAGCTAATCTTTGGGCTCAGAATATCTCACCAAGATTAGAAAGAACACTTACAACCATACAAAGAAAATTCCTGCTATCCATTTCTCGAGCATATCACTCGATACCAACCTCAGCCCTCTTAATTCTAACTCAAATTCCTCCTCTACATTTAGAAATTTAGGTAACTGCAAAAAAAAAAAATAATGTTTTACAACTAAATACAGACACAATCTTTCAAAACACACAATTTAATGCAACAAATTATGAGACATACAATTATATATAAAATTTTCCTCCTACATAAACATTTAATCATCAAACTACAATAGAAGAAACATATGATCAATCCCAATTAAATATCATACCGAAAAATTCATTCTTCACAGATGGCTCAAGACAGCCTCAAGGCACAGGCTTTGCATTTATTGGAGAAAATTTACAAAAACAATTCAAACTATCAAAAGAAAATACAATCTTTCAAGCAGAACTATTAGCAATTAAAGAATGCGTAAATTTTATAAAATCAAATAACATAGTTTATAAAAATACAAAAATATGGTCTGATAGCAAATCAGCTGTACAATCAATCACCCAAAATACCGAAAACAAAACAATTAACGAAATGAAATATCTCATTAACAATACTAAAATAAACATAAAATGGATCAAAGCTCACATCGGAATCATGGGGAATGAATTAGCAGACAAACAAGCCAAAGAAGCAGTAACATCAAATTTAACAAAATATAAACACCCAAAAACAAAATCCACACTAAAAAATGAACTAAAAAAATATAATTCAAGAAAGCTGGCAAGATAAATGGTCACAAGAAAACACTGGCAGAAGACTTTATAATATCTACAAAAAAATAAACGACTTTAAAAAAATACCAACTAAACAGGAAATATGGTTCTTAACAGGCCACGGCCCTTTCCCCAAATACTTTCACTATCTAAAAATAACAAACACAGAATTTTGTACATGTGGAGAAATAGGAGATCCAGACCATTATCTACTAAGCTGTCCATTAACAATATCATGGTATACGCCAAAACCAAATTCTAATTACATCAATGAATGGAGAAAATCATTTATACAAAATAAAGTATTAAACAAAAAACTACATGAAGTAATGGACTTCCTCGCGGATATTGACAATCTCTTAAAGTTCTAAAGTTTCGGAAGAAAAAAAAAAACTCTAAAACCTTGTTTAGAGGGAAAAAAAAATCTTTAATAAAAGATCTATCAACAAAGCAGTATATTTAATAAACAAAAATTCCACAAAGAACATTCAGAAAAGAAAAGAATTTTATAATTGTGTGTAAAGTGTAAATGTCCTTTATAATATAAAAATGTTTATTAGTATTTTACTTGGTGTAAGCAAGATGTGTTACAAAACAAAACATGTTAAAAATTTTTATATTCAATATTATTGTATTTTGTAAAAAAAAAATATAATTGTTTTTTCAATAAATATTCTTTCCTCGTTGGTTCTTTGGAGCCCCAACCAGAACTGTGGCTAGCTAGACAGGTAACCAGGTGAGACCGCTATGGGTTAAGGGATTTCAAAATTCTAGGGTACCAGGTCTCACTTAGAGGCTGTCCAAGTCTAGGAACTACTGACCTAAATCCCCACCATAGTAACAGCTCCTTTTAGGCAGTCCTATAAAACATCTTCAAAAAGCATTAAATATCCATTTTTTCTTTTTAAATTTTATTAAAAACAGGATGTAATTCCACAAGGCATCTCTGGTGAGTCCTTTCTGCCCTCTGGGAGGCCTATTTTTCTTTAATTGAGCTTTTGAAATCCGATGTTCCATAGACTTAGGCTTAGAGTACCAGATCGCCATCTTAATGTGTCATCCACTGCAAGTTCAGGCTATCGCTAACTTTGGCATCAAAATTAAATATCTTATCCTCTTCATTTTCGGCTAAATACATCTCATTGCAATCGCTCATGCGATTATCTACCTGAATTTATTAAGTTTTTAATTACCGGCAGTCTGGTACTTTTATTATCAGTATCTTTTTAAAATATGTCGTAACTGGGTATAGGATTTCGCCATGTTAAAGTTTGACATTTGTAAACGCTGACTTTGTATACCTAAATTATTATCTTCCTGTATTCTTTTTCATCTAAATTTTATATATGTGTATTTCTCCCAACTGTTTTTGATTGAACGACATCTTTCTTTTTACTTTATTCCCATCCCCTGATTTTTTTACAAATTTTTAAAGTTACACCAATTCCCCATTATAATCGGCGTTCTATTCCCCATAACAAAAAATAGATAATCTTTATGAAGACGAATACAAATAAGTGCTTACCGTCACGCCAGACCCATCATTTCTCTAATAATATATTTTTTTAATATCCTTTAATCTTGTCAGTTATAATCTCAATTTAATATACCAATTATACCAGGGGTCGCCAAACTTTTTTGATCATCGACCCCTATATAATTTTTCGAAATCTCCATCGACCCCCATGAAAGTAATTTTCTGTTAATTAAAATAAAACTCTATTAGATACTGTGTTTGTACATTTATTTTATGATTTTAAACATTTATTAAAGTAATAGTACATTGTGTAACAATAGTTTTATGAAAAATATATTAATGTTGAAGTTTAAATACCTTAATATTTATTAAATAATAAGTAATTATAAATAAGTAGAAATGATAAGTAAAGTAACTACAGATTTATTGCTTCTTAATCAATAAGATGGGTGTGCCTGGTGTTATTTTCCTTTTTTTTTTTTTTTTTTTTTCTGCAAGATTCGCTATATTGGGTTCAAAATTGGTCAATTTTAATCTTAAATTTTAATTTTAATCGAAACTCCACATTTAATTTATTTCTGTACTTAGTTAAGATTGAATTTATGTGACTGAAACCGGCTTTGACCATATAGAAACTTAGAAATATCAACATAAATGGCTGAGCTATTTCGTAAAGTTTTACATATTTTTGCATAATATTTATATTTATCCAAAATTTGCTTATTGTGAAATTTTTAAAAAGCGTCTTTGCTTCAAGATCCGATAATAAGTCAGCAAGCTCATCTTGCAGGTTGATGCCCACATTTTCAATTTGAGCAGAAAATGGTACAATAATCCAATCAGGGATGTCAATGTTTTCCAAATCAACAAAGCGCAGTTTAAAATCGTCGCTCAATTTTTGAAGATGACCTGTATATATTTCCAAGTTTTCTTTTATTTCTAATTGTCGCAGATTTGAAAAATACTGATAATCCTTACGCAGTAATGAAGATCTAAATAAATTTAATTTTACTTGGAAGCCTTACAGTATTGTTTGAACTTCGATAATTGTTACATCATTTCTTTGCAGCTTTGTTTGGACATCATTAAATTTTCCAAATAAGTCCGCTAAATAAAAACTATGGTTCTTATTGTTTTGGAGTTCATCACTGAGAACAGAGTTATTTCACTGAGAAATTCGGTCGTGGAGTCAAATAACTCAACGAGCGTTTGCAAGCATACACCTATAACATCGGTGTGTAGAAGTAATTGGTTAAATAACTCGTAGTTTTCCTCACAAAGTTTGGAAAATAATCTTGATTCAAGAGGTTGGGCTTTAATTTGATTGATACACTTAATACAAAACTGTAAAGCTTTATGTAACTCTGAACTCAGATATCTTGCTACTTAGTTGTTTCTATGCAATACACAATGAATGGTACGTATACCGGGCACTTTTTCTTTGAGAAATATAGCAAAATCTCGGTAACGCCCTATCATAGCAGGTGCCCCATCTGTGGCTACCGCTATTATATTTTCAAGCGGAATATCATATTTATTTAAATATTCTTGTAAACATCTAAAAATTGTTTCTCCTTTTCCATCAGTTTCAAGATATTTAGCAAATAAAAATTCATCAATGACTTGTCCTTTCATTTTACTGAAATATCTAACGTACACCATAACAATAGCAGAAACGTTAAAAACAGATTCATCAAGTTGAATAGAGAACTTGCAATTTTTTAGCTCTGAAACTACCGTATTTTCTTTTTCTTGGGCGATTTCATCAATACGCCGTTTTACAGAATTTGCACTTAATGGCAATGACTTTAAAACATTAACGGAGTCTTTTTTTCATTACATCCTCAATGACGTCTTTAATAACAGGTATAACAATTTCTTCAGCGATTGTGTATGGTTTCCCTCTCTTTGCTATATTAAGCAAAATCTTGTACGAAGCTATTAATCCTCCTTCAGTTTCAACTTCAGTAGATTGCTTCATAAAACTAGTTATAGTTGGTCGACGTGTGAATTTTTCTTTATGTTTTTGGAAAAATTCAAGTTCTTTAATTTTTTTTATCTGAGTGAACCCTATCAAGATGATCTTTCATTTTTGACGGTTTCATGTAGTTATTTCCAAAAGTTTCTTCGCATAGAAGACACATAGGAATCATTTCGTTTGTTTGTTATAAATAATGTCTGATATTAAGTCAATTATTAAAAAAAATCACAAATTTTACATACTCCAATTATGTATGTGTGATTTGCGTATTAAAAACTGTTTTTTCTTCGACCCCCAATCGACCCTTCCGATTTGAATCGACCCCCTGGCTCAGATCGACCCCTGATTTTGTTAAATAGACCCCTGGGGGTCTATATAGATCACTTTGGCGACCTCTGAATTTTATTGTTTTTATATTCTACATAGGTTCTTTCAATGCTTTCTTCTACTACCGTACATATGTTAACGCATCTTAATATTTAATTAGAAATATACTTGCTTTACTTGTCATTAGATTGTCTATTTTTCACGCCTCTGTTTCCTTTTTACCTACATAAATTAGTATACTGTTATTGTTGTTGTACATAGCTTAGGGCTTTTTATCCAGACTTATAGATGCTGGCACAATTGACTACACTGACTATGCTCATTGGAAGGACTGTCCCTGACCAAATCTTCTGCAGGAGCATTAATCTTCAGTTATTTCAGTTTAAAAATAATTTATTTATATCTTTATATTCTTGATCTAGACATAGCGATTTCCTTTACCAATCACTTTTTATATTTTTACCGACTATCCCTGGCTAAGTACCAAATTATCTTATTTAAACTTAACGACATTCATATTTATCTATGTATTAAGTTTGCGTATTATCGATGTTTTTAACATGTTTCTCTTGTATCACGGTTTTCTCACTGTTTTTAATGTCACTTATTACTTCACACGACTTAACCTTGCATTTTTATGTCTTCCTTCCCCACTTCAGTTGGGGCTTAACTAATCAAATATCAGTCTTAGACTTTGTCCACTTATATTCACTCAACGTTATCTTTTAATAGTGTCTGTCCGTCACCATCAGCAGCACATACAATTGTCCAAAGACGGTTTGTCTTTCCCACATATGTAGGGGATATCTGTATTTCTTTTAACAAATAGTTGAAAAAACGTTTTAGGACTTACTTTAATCATCACAACTCTTCTACATCTTTTGCGCAACTTTTACTTCCCACATAGGTTGGGGTATGTATGGTTATTTTTATTAACTTTGATAGTTTTTCAAATAATTGCAACCTTATGACACCTCTTCGAATTTATGGCCAAAACCCTATTTTATTTTCCCCCACATAGGTTGAGGACGTATTAATATTCTATTAATATTCTATTAATAGTCAAGTTTGAACGTGTCACAATCGCGCCATTTGACTTAGAATGTTTTCATGATTTGTTTTTAAAGCAATATTTGTCCCATAAAGGTTGAGGCAATAGGTGTAGTTTTTTCAGTTTTGCGTTTTTGCTTTACTTCAGTCATACACCGTAACTTAAAACATTTCTCATTAACATTTTACATAAATTTTTCTCCCAAATAGGTTGAGGACATATTAATATTCTTTTAACAGCTTAGTTTAAACATCTCAAAGTCGTGCCAATAGAGTTTGAGTCTCTACAGGATTTTTCTAAAAGCAATTTTTTCCCCACATAGGTTTGGGCTTTAAGATAATTTCTTCATTTCTGTGTTTTACCTTGCTTCAGTAAGTTATCATGACTTAATACTTTTCTCACTAACATCTTACATAAATATTTTTCTTCCACATAGGTTGGGGCTTGAAATCAAATTTATTTTTTTCTTCGGTTAGTCTCATTTGTATTCAAAACAATTGTTCCAAATACTCAAATTTTTCAAAATTAATCAGTAGTTTCTTATCCCACATAGATTGGGGACTAATCTTTCTTTTCTCTATTTCTTATCTCTAATGACTCTATTACCCATTACATTACACTCAGCAGTTTCTTATCAAAATTGCATCAAAATCCCCCCCCCCCCCCACATAATTTGGAGTTACCTACTAAATTTTTAAATTTGAATATTTATCCCCAAACTTCCGGTATGATTTGTTGTAAATTTTTTTTCTAAATACTTTAAAGTTACTTCCCACATAGGTAAAGGGTTATTGGCTAATTTCTCTTTAGTAGTGTTTTTCTTCCCAAATATTCCCTCTTCACGCTGATGGTGACTGCAGGTACAACCAACACCAAAAATGGAACATCGGATTTCTTTCTCTAATCTATCTCACTTCCAAACTTCACCAGAGGGTCTTTTCTCGGAGGCCCGGAATGGACTCACCATTGCCATTATTTTAATTGTTTAAATTAATTTTTCTTATTCTGCATTCTCTCTATTTTAGCTACGAGATTTTCAAACTTGTTATACAAATTATGGACAAACACCTGAACTCCGACCCTGGTTGGAGCTCACCTGGCCGCAATACGACAACACAGATAAAATCTACTAGATCAATCACCACGGAGAACATACCATCATCTTGCCCATCAAGGAACTTTCAAAATACTGCCACGACACCAGGTTCGCATAGAAACATTTCGCCACACACGTCTCCCATTTCTGAAATTTCTAACATCGATCTTCAGCAAAATGTTTCAGATGTTGAATCAACAACAGACATATAAGAAGATCCACAAACTGTTGACATCGTAACGACTAACAAAGAACTTGAGGAGCTATTCTCAATGATCGAATCAAGTCTGAACTATGGTAACAAACAAAAATCATAATTCTGTCTTCCAACAGTCCCCAGAAAGGCTGGTCATAGTGCCCTGTCAAAGCTAAGACACATAGTATTCAACACAATGAAACAAGATGAATCGACAGTAAATTTAAGATGTTATGCAATTCCTGCCAGTGACTCACCCTCAAAAGTTAAACCACCTAAGCCAATTGTTCTAGAATCGACTGATAATTGCACAACAAACGATATTCTACAAAAGATCAGCACCACAGCACCAAAGATGACAATCAAAAAACTATACAACAACAAAATGATTGAATTAAAATTCCCCAACCAAACACACAAAGAGAAAGCCATCCGTACAATTCAAGAAACTGGACTACCATTCAAAAAAAAAAAAAAAGAAGTTAAACTCACGTCATTAATTCTCTTGAATACTCCAAACAACTTCTCAACAAATGAAATAATTGATATTATCTAAATCAACGGAAATTTCAACGAAGAAGTTGATATCATTCAGCCCCTGAAAACAATACCTTATAAGAGACCGAAAGATAAGCATCACACAATTATTCGTGTAAGTTACCGCCTTTCCCAGGAACTACTCAGACAACAAGTTTTCTACGCTGGAATCAACAGATGTTACACCAAAGAAGGCTCATTCTACTTCGATGCCGCAATTGCCAAGGAATTGGCCACCACAAAAGCCAATGCTCATTCGGCGTCTGCACTTGTGAAAGATGCGGTCAAGACAACCACTCATATGAACAATGCTCAACTGAAAACGAATTTTGTATTAACTGTCGTGACTCAAACCGTGAAAATGGAACATCGAATGTAACCATGTGTCCTCCTCGGCAACTTGTTCATACTAACTCCTTAGATTAAAAGAACTCCATACCGGCCAACAGGTCAAAAAGTAATTTTCTTCATTCATTAACTTTCTCCGTAAAATTTCAATATTTGTATTTCCTTCATATTTATTTCTAATTTCTTTAATTTCTTCTTTCAATACTCAGCGTCTTGGGGATTAATGTGATAAATTTCTTCTGGTAGGTTCTTTACTTTAGGTTAAGATTGTTTTCGCGCTCTACTTAATTTATATTTCTCTTTAAAAGATCTTTGATTATTCTCGAAAAAGAAAAAAAAGTAATATTTTTTTTCTTCAAATTTTTTTATTTTTTTAAATGCTTAAATTTTTTTGCTGCCATTTCTTTGATTACCTTCTTAATTAATCTTCCTCATTAAATTATTTAAATATGTTTTTAGATTGTCTACCAAGTAATTTGCCATTAGCAAAAATCCTTATTTTTAAACAGATGGTGTTCGGAATCGCAAATCTCAAACCTCTTATTTTCTCCAATATCGTTCGCTTCCCTACTATCAAACATGTTTAATGGAAATATTAAAAATTTCACGATATCTTCAAATCTGAACAACCTCAATATTCTTCAAATAAATCTACAGAAAAGTAAGTCAGCTACTTTCGCACTTCGGAAAACAGTTATTGAGCAGGAGATTGATGTTGTTTGTTTCCAGGAGCCGTACCAACTCAAGAACAGAATAGTGGAACAGAATTCATGGAAGCTTTTCAATTCAATAGATAATAAATCCGGTATTTTCATAACAAACAACGCGATACTTCCTCTTCAATTGGTAACACTCACTAACTCTGTGGCTATTTCCATAAATTCGCATAATAACGATTCACCTTTTGTAGTCATCTCATTTTACAGCTCTCCGACAGACTCGGAAATCATCATGATGAAAGACTTAACGTTTTACAGTAATAAACTTCTCAATAATAAAAACTTAATCATTTGCGGGGATTTTATTGCTCATCACGGAATGTGGGGCTACAACAACGTTGACGCAAGAGGAGAAGCCCTTCTGGACTTCATATCATCCAATAATCTAATTATTCTTAATAAAAAGTCCTCACCCACTTTTGTTACTTCAAACGCCCAATTGTATCCAGACTTAACTTCAATTAACAATCCAGAAATCGAACCACACTTTTTATGGGAGGTGCTGGATGTTGAATCAAACTCCGATCATAAGTATATTAAAATTAACTTTACAAATAGCTTTTCATTTCTCTCCTTTGTTAGGTTCAACAAAATTTGGCAACCACGGCAAATTTAGAAATCAGTTTAACCGTCATTGCCAGGAGCTAATTGATGATCTTAAAAATGTTTTCACAGTTTCGGAACTCAATGATTATACAGATAACCTAATCTCAAGAATCTTCGAGACAAGCAAAAAATCATATAAAATCAAACCCTTCAACAAAATTAAAAATCTGACCTGGTGGACATCTGAGCTTTTAATTCTTCGCTAAGAACTTCACGCTATTATGAGAAGATTTTAACGTGCTACTGATCAGGAAACAATCGATAGATTTAAAATCCCTTATAAAATTAAACGTGCAAATTATAAAAAGCGGATTATAAAAGCAAAACATCATAGCTGGCGCATACAATGCGAACAAACAAAATATTCCTATGGTATACCATACAAATACGCATTCAAAACAAATTCTTATCCATATAATCTAACAGATATATTCAACACCAATTGTCCCACGAAGAAAGCGCAGCTTATTCTAAGCAACCTTTTTCCTGATTCAAATGTTGTTCCTCGCATCAACTATGATTATATCAATAATCAGTTAGATCCTCCATTCAATCATAACGAACTTAAATTACTCATCAAAACTCTTAATAACAATAAAGCCCCTGGCATTGACGGAATTGACTATATCATCGTCAAAATCCTTTTTCAGTTTCTTCCCAATCTTCTCTTAAAATATTTTAACAAATGTCTTTCTTTGCAGACTTTCCCAGATCATTTTGCCGGCGGCCGTTGCAATATCCAGCTTGTGCTGTGCCTCTTTGCGTGGACAATTCGATTAAGGGCTTTAAGTAGCCTATGTACGAGTCCACGTCCTGGAAATTGTCCAAGTCTAGGCCACTTAATAGTACAAAAAAGGAATTTAAGTCTCCTGTGTTACTTTGCTATCCCCTGTGTTACCAAAAACATGGTAACACAGGGGACAAATTAAAATTTAAATTCTTTCAGTTTGTACAGAAACATTACAAAGGTATATATGGTAAAGGTTACATATGGTATTTTTTTAAAAAAAGTATTATTTATAATTTAAACATAAAATAAACTAAAATTATTATTATTTATAGTAAAAATCAAAGGTAACACAGGAGACATACAAAAAATACTCTTTACCTCAAAAATCCTTAATAGTCTAATTTATTCTTTAAATTTCATTTCCTGAAAAAATGGCTGTCTGAAAAAGAACACTAAAAGCATAGGAGTGCATGAGTGGTTACTGTTGCCAACTTTTTTATTAGTATTTCTAGTTTGAATTTTAAAAATAAAGTAGAGGTAAGACAGGAGACAAATTTCTGGGAAATACAAATTTTCTTTAAAAGAGATAGAAATACTGAAAACCAAAATTAAAAACCATCAAGGAATGATATTTAGGAACACTGGAAGATAGTAAGGACCCTGAATTTTAACTTAAAAGTCATATTATATAAAATTAAAATAATGAAAAATGCTAAATAAGTTACTGGGACATAGCATTTTTCAGGATAAAATTTTTTATAACCTAATTAGAACAAAAGGAAAAAAAATGCAAAGTAATTCAAATTTTTAGAATCATATTAAAGAAATTTTTTTTTGAAATTTATTATTTAATGATTAAATTTTGTTTGGGTACAGAATAATAAGAAATATAGTAAAAGAAAGTGTCGGACTCCAAAGGTGTGCTTTATTTTTGGAATGACCCAGTTACGATAAAATCGACACAAATAAAGCACGTCAAAAGTGGTCAGTATTTGCACTATTCGAAATGTATTAAAAAAGATCGTGATCTTTAAAAAAAAAAAAAAAAAAAAAAAAAAAAAAAAAAAAAACGTGGAAATCCGACGATAACCTCCGAAAACACGATCGAAAAAAAGAGCTTCGAAAGTGATTTAAATAATATTCGAAATTTACGCATCATAATTTTCTCGTATTAAATATATTGGGCTTTTTAAAACTTTGGAAATTCGTTGTGATAACTACCAAAAACGATCGTAAAACAACATTGATTTAGATTTGGCTCGTCAAGAACTTAACAGTGCAATTCAATTTTTATTTTTTTTCTAGAAATAAAAATATGGTAGGCCGATTTTCAGGTTGGAAATGCATTAGCCATTGTTTTAAATTTAACAATAGACGATACAATTTTCACATATATTAATGATAACATCAGCGATAATTTTCAGCTTACAGCTGTTTTTAAGTAAAAAAAAAAAATATTTTGTTGCACGTATTTAAATGTTTAATTATTTTATATTTGCTATTCGCGATCGTAACGAACTATAGGAGGCGTTGCTGTATGAGACGAATTCCTGCGATTTCTATATGAACAGTCAGTCAGTTGCTCTGGAGACGTCTTTAATGTAACATTGTAACGTTCCTTCTTTATTGTGGCTTATTGAATTTAAAAAAGTAAAATGCTTGATATTCTTTCTTATGCCAGCGAAAACAAAATGGTATCTCTTTTTTTTAGAGAAGGAGCATCCAAAACAAATCGGGAAAAAATATTTGTAAATAAACAGGACAATCTTCTTTATCTTCTTTTTAGAGTTAAATCCTAATGCCTGCGAAATCGTTTTACTAAATATAAATAATTGTTTAATGATACTACAAGAAAGGCCTATTTGAACTTTTCCATAGTTTTATGAGTCATATTACTTCAAACATTAAAATATGCAAAAAGTATACTTAAGCCCATAATTTTAAATCATTTAATTTAAAAAAATTTTTTTTGAAAATTTTTATAAAAAAATTCAATAAAAATCATTATTTATTAACTAAAAAACCCAAAATAAGGATTGCTTACGAAAAAAAAAAAAAAAAAAAAAAAAAAAAAAAAAAAAAAAACGATTCTAAAAATTCCTCAAATTAAAATAAAAAACTTTCATGTTTTCTTTTATTATTAATCGGCGTAGAAAACTATCATCAGATTAGAAAAAAAAATATTTGCAAGTAAATTTTTTACTATAAAAATCATAACACTTCCCTGATTTATAAATCCGGAGAATTCCAAAATGATATGTTCTTCAATTTAAAACTTTACTCTCAAATAATATATACATAGATTATCCCTTCATTACTTTAAGATGACATATCACACCATAAAATTTTATAATTGCAAGATCTCGATATGAATTTCAATATTGTAACTTAAAAACAGAATAGCTGAATTCTAGTTCAAATTTATCATTCAAAATTAAAAAATACTTACCAAGAAAGCGATAAAAATTTTTTAATAATCAAAATAAATTATATTATTTCAAGTAATTTAGATGATTCTTTATTTTTTTCCGAATTATATAGATTCAGAAGTATATACTATTCTATAACTATTACAGTTCTGCATGTTCTGAAATTACATTTATTTATTGAAATGAAGTAAGCAATATTGACTTCACTTTAATTTGTAATGAATTGAAGGGAAAAGAAATGTATTTTACCGTAATATACACATATGTAACAGTATGCGATCATAAAATTGGAAGTTATAAGTTGCAAGATCATTAATAAAAGAGAGGTAACTGTTCTTCAAATGTTTGGCGTGTTCTGTTTCAAAAAGATTTACCAATGTTTTGGTTAGTTTTTTCAAGTTCTTTTGCCTTTTCCCTTCGGGAAATTTTACTTCTTATTTACGACTAAGAAAATGGCGTCCGACTCTGCGAATGATTGATAGAACTAAATGAAAACTTAATAAATAAATGCTTGATATTTTCAGGCACCGCTAGAGGGCGTACTCAAGCGTTGCGATCGCGAATGTCAGATAAAGTCAATGAAAAACATTGCGTTTTAGCACGCGTCGTCTACGTCACCAAATTCATATTTTTAAAGTTCTCTGATATTTTCTTTTAAAATTGTATTTCAAAAACATTATTTACAATCTACGGTAATAGAAAAGAAAAAAAAAATTTAAAAGCAAAACTTACGGGAATATGGAACTAATTTGCTTAGGAGAAACATAAAAATCGCCATATTATTATTGACGCCAATGAGGCTTAATTATTGTTGTTGTTGTAGTTCATTTACGTCACGCTAGATCTGCACAATGGGCTATTGGCGACGGTCTAGGAAACATCCCTGAGGATGATCCGAAGACATGCCATCACAATTTTGATCTTCTGCAGGTGGGATGACACCCCCGCTTCGGTAGCCCAACGACCTGCATGCGAAGTCGAGCAGTTTACGGTAGAACAGTTTAACGAGGACCAATATTGCACACCCTCGGTCCCTACGCAGACTGATCCAAGTGGTCACCCACCCGTACACTGACCGCAGCCAATGATGCTTGACTTCGGTGACCTGTTGGGAACCGTGTCTTAACGATTAGTCCCCTGTGGGACGAGGCTTAATTAATTTAGGTAGTATATGCGTATTAAAATAAAGAAATAAGCTAATACTAGAAAGCAAATGCAATGAGTGAAGATATTTTGCCAAAAAAAAAAAAAAACCCGTAAGAAATCGTCATACTATTGTGGAGGAAAAACCATTAGACAATGCCAACTTTCATATATCAAAAGGTAACTTAAGATTGATTTAAGTTAGCACGCCTTATATACTAGTGAATTGATGTTTAATAATCGTAGTGGTAGTTACGCCACACTATCATTAACGACAATGATGCTTACTTAATCTTGGTAATATTTATTTGACTAAAGTAAAAAAAATAATTTACGTACTAAAAATCAAAAACAACGGAGAAAAGATTCGTTTTGGGGAACCGTAAAAATCTCCATATTATTTTTGACACTAATGCTTAATTTATATTGATAATATATATTAATTTTATTTTATAGCATTCGTTGAACAGCCGACCCAATTTTGGGCTTACAACTACTTATTTTAACCAGAACCTAGATAACAAAAGAACTCCTGGATCATATTTTGGAAGAAATTTGCCTTCGTGGATAACTTTTTGATGAAACTAACCCACTTTTGCTTTACATGGAGAGGAAAACCACGAAAATTTAAATCTGAAAGTCAGGGGACTCTCACTCATGATCCGTCTCCCACTGAGGGTATTTTACGTTACCAATGAGGTTGGTGCGAGCCGAGTGCGGCGTAGCGAGCGAATCGACAGCCATCTCTGGGATTCGAACCCGATTCATCTCAATGGAAGGCGAGCGCTTTTCCCCCTCAGCCACCACGGCTCAATATGTATTAATTTATTACCATTGTTGAACAGCCGACCCAGTTTTGGGCTTAGGATTACGGATGTTCAACTCCATAGCCTTGTAACTTTGAACCCAATCATGAAGACAAGGCAACTCCAGAACCAAGTAATGGGAGAAATTTGTCTTCGTGGAAGACTTTTTTATGGAACTCACCCGCATTTGAGTTACATGGGGAGAAAAAGCTTCCACGGTTAGCCTGACTGCAATGGAACTCTAAAACCCATGATTTGTCTACCACTGAGGATATTTCATGTCAGGGGTACGCAGACTTTTCCGTGTACTAACTCTGCTGGGAAAAATCCTGTACTTTCTTGTATTATAGTTCTCAAAGCTAAAAGTGCAAATGGTAGAAACTTCTTTCAGTCAGAACCTGACTCCAAACAAAAGTACCTGTAAGATCTACTGCTTAAATAGTTGTATGAAACCTTTCTACGGGACCTTGTGTGATGAAGCAGAACTATGCCCCGAACCTTTTTTACCAAATCGATCAAAAAACTCAATTATTAGCATGCTCATAAAAAAGATCACTCTGAACATTTCGTGAACAAAAAATATTTAGTAGTGCATCGGTCACCGACCTATATCATTTACTGGGATTGCATCAGGATATTTTGACGACATACAAATGATTGTAATCAAGTATTTCTTTCCACTTTGCGTTGTGGGCAAAGGACCAACTGCATTAACGTTTAGTTATGAGAATACTTTCTGTATGACCGGTGCAATTTTTAAAGAAGCTTTTTATATCATTTGGTTTCCCCCCCGCTCTTAGACAACTATCGCATGTTCGTACGAATTTTTTCGTCTCTTTATAGCATTTTGGCCGAAAATAACACCGTGCCTGTCTATCTTTGGATTTGGTTACTCCAAGTTGTCCGGAAGTACTTTCATGACGTAACTTTAAAATTCGGCTTCTAAATTCCTTAGGTATAACTAGAAGTTTTTATTATTTCTTCTAACCGTCCTTCTTGACACTTAAAAAGAAGTTTTCTTTCAACAAGATAGAGATGTTTACTATTTTGATTCTGAATACCTTCTTCCACAGTTTTAAAAAGTGATTCTAACTCGGAACTTTCCTGTTGTGCTGTAACAAATTTATCGTGATCTATCTGTATCAAGGAAAGTTCACCAGAATCGGGTATCTGAAGTTGGTAATATTTCACCTATTTCTGAAAAAACGGCATCCGTTTCCAAAGCAGACTCATCATCTTTTTCATCTACAATAAATTCTTGAGTTACGTTATTTTGTTTAGATGAGTTTCCGATAGCTTGCGTATTTCGTTTGCTCATATTCTTCATTTTCAGCTTTTAAATGAGTTTGCGATCTGGTATTAACTGCGTTTAACTCTGAAATATGTATAGGCGCTATTTGTAGATTTGGCAATTTAGCCGCCATTCTGTTCCCAAGACGTTTGTTCGACCTTTATCCAACCAACACCTCCTAGAAGAAGGAAGGCCTCAGCACGGATAAATTTAGTAGTCCGATATGACGAAGTTAACTGCGCAGTTGATGAAAAATAAGAAAGATGTCATTACGTTCGGGGTACTAAGCTGCGAAGTGGTTGAAAATACGAAATATGTCATTACGTTTGGACTACTAAAGGATATTTATGGTAACCCGTGCTGAGGCCTACTCTTTCTAGGTGGTGTTGATCCAACTCACTTCTAACGACAGCCGCTTTGGTTACAATGTCGCCTAACTGTCCAGATATCGAAACTCTTGCTAATAGCAAACAAGTTGGGTTTAATTGTCGTTGTACCCACACAGTTTCGCCAGTAAACATATCTGGAGTCTATTTTCGGCATATAACATCAATAAAAGATGATATGGATGACGTTGAAAATTTCTTTTAACATAAATTAAGCAGATATACAAACAGAATAATCTAAGGATAAATAAGTATATATGTTAAATAGTTTTAATTTTAGACAATTCGTTCAATTATTAATGGATTATTGGAATTTCTTTACCGGAAATTAAGGAATCAGGATAAATTTTATAATCGCTATAACGTTATAGAAATAGCTGATATATGTAATTAGCAATATAGTAGTGATGTTGTAATGGATATTCTCAGTCACACATACGTAATATGAATCCATTTTTTGAAATGAAAACAAATAAAGTCCTAAAATACTTTTATAAAGGAAATTAATGAAGTTAATGACAAGAGCGTCGGACTGATGTCCGAGAGGTTTGATCTCCACTGACCGAAGACTTCCCGTGTACAAAATGGTGATCGGTGCATCTGTCGAAGTCCTGCAAGTTCCCATAACAAATCAATATCTGTGGGGGTACTGGATCGGAGGTTGATCGTGCTCTGGTTCAGATCAAAATTACGATCTGCGGATGGATGGCGTGTGAATGGATCCTTCCTACAAAACGGGAAGTGACGTATGTATGTTGTCTCCGAATCTTCTTCAAGGATGTTTCCCAGACTGTCGACAATAGCCAATTGTGCAGTTCTAGTGTGACGTAAATAAATGTGCCGTGCCGTACCGAAAACGGTAACGGTAACCAGGTTCATGGACTCTCACAAAGAGCTAAAATCTATACACGTTTCTTCTCTTCAACAATTTATATTTAAGTTAAGAAAATTCATTGCAATCTATGAATTCACGTAAAGGAAAAAAAACTGGTTTGAAAATTTTTGGCAAAAAGAAAGATCTAAACTGTTTATATAAATAGGTTTAATATGCAAACTAATAATTTGTAATGTTACACAAAGTGTAACTGTGACATTATGATTAAAGAAATACTCAATCGGCTTTCAATAAAATAGGATTGCAGAATTGTATTGGTTTAATTTTGTCAGAAAAAATTAATATAAAATCTAAAATTTTTCGCCCTATATTTCTCGAGTTCTGAATGAGTAAGGGGTTTGTAAATTGCAGGCTTCGAAAGATACTGCCGAGTATCGTAAATACGCAACATCTGTGTATTTGTAAAAACTAAATAAAGAGCATTATAAGAACAAATTTAGAATTTTCCCTCTTCGTCTAATCTTGAGGGTCCACCTATTCGCATAAAGGCAGTTAGATGCATTTTGGTCTTATCTAGTGAAAACTCCCAAACTTATAAAGTATTTCTCAGAAAACAATACTAAGAATAGTTTCACGTGAAAATGTCAACCATTGAAAGTGCAATACCTAAGCACTTTAATTATTAGGTCTACAACTTCCGTTCTCATTGATATAAAAAGTTCTTTGTTTTCATTGGAAGCAGAATATTATTTTTTAACTCGTTATATTACTATTTTGTTCTAGGAATGATAAATTATTTTTGAAATT